>JAGPNK010000008.1:1800000-2138361 GCA_020746835.1 Stachybotrys elegans | reverse complement strand
TACTATATACTCTTTCCTTTATTATACTATTATAATTCTAATAAAAGTCCTTAAATAATAAAGAAGTATATAATAGCTATAGTTATAAATAAAACTATAGTTATATTAAATTAAAAATATATAATTTAATATATAAAGTTTAGTTTTAAAATAAATTTAAGAAATATATATAAAAAGGCCTTTATTTTTTTATTATATATTTTTCTTTTTTTTCTTTTTTTATTTATATTTATTAAATCTTTATTATTAATACTATATATAATAGTTTAATATTAGTTATTAAAGTACTAAGTACTATCTTTACTATTTATTTACTTTTTACTACTTATACTTTATACTATATACTTTTTTCCTTATTATAAAATAGTATTTCAGAGCCTTCCATCTGACCCCGCTCTAACCCTCCGTATGTATATATATATATGCGTGTCTGCAAGAGGCTAGCTTAACATCCCGTCGCATTACATGCCTGTACATATATGGCTTGTAACAGTGCTTACAGCCACCTATGGCTCGGCCACTCGGCCGTTCGGCCAGTTAGCTACCCTATACACAAGGGCAGCCTAACAATGGCCTTATTATTATTCTTCTCTACTATTTATAACTATATTAGTTACTAGGGCACTAAATACTATCTCTACTATTTATTTACTTTCTATTACTTATACTCTATACTATATACTCTTTTCCTTATTATAAAATAGTATTTTAAAAATTTTTAAAGAATAAAGTATTATTATAGAAATTAAATAAATAATATATTAAAAGAAAGTCTATTTATTAAGTAAAGTAAAATATAAAATTATTAATAATTATTATATTATTAATTATTATAACTTTAATAAAATAATAATATAAATTAAATAGCTTTATAGCTTTAATACTTTTAAAATAGCTTTAAAAATAAATAAGAAAATATAGATTTTATAATATAAATATTATAAATATTTTTAAAATAATATACTTACTATTATTATAAATTAAAGAATATAATAGTAATATAAGTAATAATAAATAAATATTATACTATTAAATATTAAATAATATTAAAAATGACTTTATTTAATATATATATAAATTATTTATTTTACTATTTATTTACTCTCTATTATTTATACTTTATATTATATACTCTTTTTCTTATTATATTAAATATTATTTAAACTTTATATAGCTTAAAATAATTAGTATTAAAGAGGCTTTTTATCTTTCTTTATTAATATAATATACTAATTATTCTTATAATTCTAATAGTTTAATAACTTTTTATTTTTCTTTAACTAAAATATATTAGTTAATTATAAAGAATAAATAGACTTTAAAATATATAGCTATTATATTTTTATAGTCTTTATATATTTAATTAGTTTATTAATCTTTTTTTTTCTTTTTAATTATAAAAAGGATTTAAATTTAAACTTTTAAACTATTATTTAAAGAGTTTAAAAGCCTTAGTTTATTAATATAAACTATTAATAATACTATTTCTTAAACTTTATTTTAAAGCTAAGCCTTATATAATTATATATTTTTAATTTTAAATAACTATAGTACTATTTATAGCTATAGTTATTATATACTTAATAACTTCTATTAGAATTATAATATATATAGTATTTTAATTTTAATATATTACTCTTATAGATTTAACTAGCTTTATTAAAGTATATAGTTAATAAATAGTATATATATATATTAAGTTTATTAATTATAAATACCTTTAACTTTATAATGTAATAGGTATGTTTAGTATAGAAAAAAGAATAATAGTATATATAAATAATAGTAGCCTTACTATCTATAGAACTAAAGAATAGTATTAAATAATAAAGAGATTATTAAATAATATCTTTTATTAACTAAAGCTAGAGAATAATAAGGGGGCTATAATAGTAATAGTAATAGCAAAAGTATATATAGTTAGGGGGACCTATAGTTAGTAGACTGGCCTCTTAATGTATATATATACTGTTTATTAGCCTGTTTATCTAGCCCTTATATATGTTCTAATAAGGCTGGCCTTATATACTTTAATAAGGCAAAGGTACATGGATTTAACTAGAAGCTAAGACACTAGGGGCGTTCTAAGCCCCTAAGAATAACTTACATTACCTAAGGCTATAAATAATTAGGCCTAAGTGAGTCTACCTATTCTAAGAGGCCTTCTTTAATCTATTAAGGAATAGTATTGCTAATAGTAATAGACTAGGGCTTTTAAGCCCTTTAAATAATAGCCTAAAAGCCCAGACCTAGACTCCCTTTAGAACTATAGAGAGAAAAAGAAAGCTAATAGACTAGCTAAGTATATAAAGGCTATAAGAATATAATAGCTTAACCTATATTTTAAAGCCTATTTATTAGGTACTAAACTATTAAAATAGTAGGAATAGCTATTATATTACTTAATAGAGAGATTTAAATATTTTAAGCTATATAAATATAATATAATATTTAATACATCTCTATAGATAGAAAACACTACTTATTAATTATATTACTATTAGTCTATTTATAATTATATTTATAACTATAGTCTTTATAGCTATAAAAGAGACATTATATAGTTATAATAGCAGTGGGATAGAAGAGTAAATAGAGCGGAAGAATGCCTAGTAGGAGATATACAGTAAGCTTAAAGGTAGGTTGCCTAATAGATACTAATTATTCTTTATTTCTCTCTTTCCAAGAGGGTAAGGTTCTAGGCTATTTATACTATTATCTAGCTACTATATTACAACCCTAGTATAGCTAGGTTAGAATGTAAAGGTACTCTATGCTATTATTATTCTAGCTATATAAATAGCTTTGCTTTTGCTACTAAATAGCAGCTTCTATACACTGTCTCTTAGCTATATTCCTTGCCTATAGCTGCCACAGTAGCCTTAGGCACCTACTTCTAGTCTGGGCCCGTGATAATAGTTAAAGCCTTAATATAGTCTATTATCCAGAAAGTCAGTTAAATAATAGTATACTAAGGGATATATAATATAGATAATTAAGTGTATTATATAATAGATAATTGGGTATTTATATAACCTATTTAACCTTAGTATAATTAAAGAGAAAACCTTATTAATACCCCTTTTCCCTTAAGTAGTTTTACTTTATACTTAAGGGACCTTTAACTTTATATACTTTTATTATTATTATTATTATTATTATAGTTTCTTTATTATTTTTTAGCTTTAATTAATAAATAATATTATTTAATAATCTCTTTATTATTTAATACTATTCTTTAGTTTTATAAATAGTAAGGCTATTATTATTTATATATACTACTATTCTTTTTTTATATTAAATATACTTACTATATTCTCTCTAAATATAAAGTAAAACTACTTAAAAAAGAAAGAGTATTAATAAAGTTCTCTTTTTAATTATACTAAGGTTAAATAGATTATATAAATGCCTAATTGTTTATTATAAAATAAATATACTTAATTATCTATATTATATATTCCTTAGTATACTATTATTTAACTAACTTTCTAAATAATTTAAAGACTATATTAAGGCTTTAATTATATAGAAAATATCTCTTTTATAGCTATAGAGACTATAGTTATAAATATAGTTATAAATAAGTTAATAGTAGTATAATTAATAAGGTAAAATAGTATTTTCTATTTATAGAGATATATTAAACATTATATTATATTTATAAATATAGTTTAAAATACTTAAATCCCTTTATTAAATAGTATAATAGTTATTCTTACTATTTTAATAGTTTAGTAGCCTTTTATCCTTCTTTAGTTAGAATATATTATTATAAAGAATAGTTAGGCTTTAAGATATAAAGCTATTATATTCTTATAGTCTTTATATACTTAGCTAGTCTATTAGTCTTTTTCTTTTTTTTTTAATTTTAAAGAGAGTTTAAGTTTAGACTTTTAAACTATTATTTAAAGAGCTTAAAAGCCCTAGTCTATTACTATTAGTAATACTATTTCTTAAAGGCCTTTTAAAATAAATAGACTTACTTAAATAGTTTAATTATTTATAGCTTTAAATTATTCTTAAAGGCTTAAAATACCCTTAGTATTTTAGCTTTTAGTTAAATTTATAATATTACTATATATAGTATTAATAAATATTAAATTTAATAGTATATATATAAAAGGAAAAGAAAGAAAAAAATAATAGAAAGAATAAAGGCCTTTTTATATATATTTCTTAAACTTTATTTTAAAGCTAGGCTTTATATATTAAATTATATATTCCTAGTTTAATATAGCTATAATACTATTTATAGCTATAGCTATTATATATTTATATAGCCTAATAATTTCTATTAGAATTATAATAGTATTCTAACCTTAGTATATTACTTTTAGTATATATAATAATACCTTTAAAACTAGCCTTATTAAAATATATACTAATAAATAGTATATATATATATTAAAAGGCTAGTTTACTAACTATAAGTCTCCTTAACTTTATATACTTTTATTACTATTACTATTACTATAGTTCCTTTATTATTCTCTAGTTCTAATTAATATATAATATTAATTATAGTTTAATAATTCCTTTATTATTTAATACTATTCTTTAGTTTTATAAATAGTAAGGCTACTATTATTTATATATACTATTATTCTTTTTTCTATACTAAATATATTTACTATATTATATTTATTATATTATAAGAATTTTATAATTATTTATTTATTTTTTAAATAATATTCTTTTATTAAAATTAATTAAAAATTAAAATTATTTTAAATTATTTATTATATAACCCTAATATAGAATATATTATATTATTTCTATTAGTTAGAAAGCTATACTAGTTAGATAGTAGGGGATAATATACTTAAAGTAAAGAAACCTATTATTAAGAGTATTGCTATAATATAGCAAGAACTGTCTAAGAAAGAGAGGAAGTAAGGACTCTAAATATTGCCTAACTGCGAAAGCAGATTGACAATAGCAGTCGTACATGCTCTCTTCTCTAGTGTTTGGTTTAGAGAGGAAGCTGCCCAGGAATAGACAGCAGCATTGGCGGCAAAAGCTCCGGCACAATAAAGAAACGATGCAAAGTATCTGGCTGTATTGTTCAGTGTGGCGACGGAAATGATAAAGCCTATAATTGCCGCAGCCATGGGGGCGGAGACATGGTAGCCACGCTCGATGTTGCGGTCGCTCGAGTACGCCACCAAGAAGGAGACGACGGCACCGAAAAGGTAGGGAGGTGAAGTCAAGACAAGCGTGATGGTACGGTCGCCGAGGTTCATAGATCCCACGATGCTAGAGAAGGTCAGCATAATACGTATATGTTCTTGGCCTCTTACGTTGGAAAGAAGTTGTTGAAACCGTATGCAGTGTGGTTAGCGCAGAGGATAAGAACCTGCAAACACAATGTTAGAATGTTTGTGTACAGAGACAGTGAGGCTCGCGAGGCGTGCAAGCTGCTGGCTCCTACGCCAGTGCTTCTGAACATGGTTGAGCATGGCGCGACTCCATCGTGGACGCCTGCTGAAGCGAAAGAACTGGGCTTCACGATGATGATCTTTCCCTATGCATCCATCGGACCAGCATAAGAAGCTATCAAGGATGTGTTTGTCAAGATTAAGCAGGAGGGAAAGAGTGGGTTGGACAGGAGCTTCACCCCGAAGAAACTCTTTACCATTATTGGGCTTGAGCAAGCAATCGCGATTGATGCAGCAGTGGGAGGCAGTTTGTACAACAAGGTCTAGGACATGTCAAACAGCCTTAATTATGAACAGCGGATTACAAAGAACCCAGCCGCTACCACAGCTCTGTTATTATTCTCTAAATTCGCTCCAACCCTCAGCTGAATAGTGGAACAGTCTTGGGGGCCGAATAGGTTCCTGAAAACTTTATATTAGGACATATGCCGATGAGCCCAGTGCAATAATAAGTGAGGTCTCCTTCTATTCCGTGTTTTAATGTTGCTAACCAGCACTAGCTGTCTGGGTTGACTGTTCATTTTAATGATATGCTGGAAAGTAGTCAAGTTTGAGATACATCGGTTCCAGGTACAGGCCAGGCTATAAAAACGCTCTTCTACCAGAAAAATCTGGCTATCATGGATAAGGAGGGGGTTTATTTAGGCAGCAGATCCACTCGTTCCAATAGATCTCAGTTGTCTTTGATTCCTCTCAAGCGAAAACCGCCGCAATGTGAAATTCGGAAAATATCGAGCCCAAAACGGCATTAGACATGGTAAGCAGGCACATATCAGTCCAGCCCATGACTCAATCAGGCTATCCGTCATTAATAAATTATATATCTTGTATAATGGTGAGACGTACCTCAACAAAATAGTCAAACCCCAACTGTAAGTGGGATCGGGGTCGTTGTCTACAATAATTGTAGCAACGAGGCGGACTATACTAACGGCAACAACACTAGATCGATTAGATATCTGTATGAGTTCTGGCCGTGTCGGAATACATACAAGCCACCTGCCATGAGGACCAGAGCAATTGCAAATTTCCGGCCAGCGGATATTGTCATGGGATGAAGGATCCAGAATGGGAGGAGGAGGATAGCGATATCTGCCGCAATATTAAGAGCGGCGGTGACATCAAAGATGAGATAAATAATGTGGCAGGCCTCGCGATCATGGCAGTCCAGCACAAGCACGGTGATAATATTGGTGATGCTGTAAGCGCCCACGATTACTGTGAGTGCGTAAACACAGAAGTGGAAGGACCTTTGAACGGAAAATCGTAAATAAAAGGCCAGGACAGAGGCCTTGGTAAAAAAGGTCGTCAAGTTGTAAAATGGTCCGGCCGCGTACTTCCCCGTCTATTATATATTAGTCTTTGTGCGAGAGGGTCGGTTAATATACCCTAACCTTCAGCAAGAGCGACAGGCCGGCCGGGCTGATATTTGAGACATGATCTCCGCCACCAAGCCGTGATTCTGGGAGCATCTTTAGAAGCTATATGGACGTTGTATCTTTCATACTCACGTATACAATGCATAATCGACTGGCCCAACGCGAATACCTAGTTTCATTATTAAAGGGAAAGTTGCGCAGACAGTTAAACTGACAAGAGAGATAACCGCTAAAGCTATCTGTGTTAGGACAAGAAGCTCCGATGTGTGGTCAACTTACTATCATCAAGATGCCATTTACCAAGAATGACGTGACTTGTCCAGCATCGCAGGAAGACAATTGGAACAGCGAATACAGGGAACACGAGCGCTGTAAGAAACACCGTCTTGCTCCTACCCCTCGTATGAGACCAGAGGCCTACCGGAGAATCCATAGTGGCGGATATCATGCGAGACTTGGGCATGTGCATCCATCCATCTCATTGAGAGCCTTGAGAATCCTTCTTTGTATATGATGATTATGAGAAGAAGTGTGCAGTCCAAGGTGAAAGAGGCAGTGACAAAAAAATGCAAATAAAGCCCATAGACAGTAAGGCTTCCGAGTATGCCGGGAAAGGAAGAATTGGAAGCTGCCCAGGCTCACCTCACGGGCATGCATGATATGAAGTGGAAATAAATGCGAGAACTGCCTTTTCTGCGCTTGGAGGCTACATATGATTTGAACCGATGGCTGCGCTAGCTGACGGAAATAGGAATCGACACGGCATTTTGAATTTGCCTGATGACGTTAATGCCAGGTGGCATTAGGCCTCGCTAATCGTAACATCTGACCGCTCAACGTAGCCAGTGTGTCAGCGCGGAGTAGGAAAACCTTACTTGGCCTCCCACGAAGTGGCACCTAGGAAAAGTTTGATCTCTCTGGTGGCTGCAAGACTGTCAGAAAGGGGTGCCTGTCATGGCCACAAAGAATCGCATGACACATAATGAGGTATGTGTTACAGACCCGAGAGCAAGATCTTGGCGAGCTATTGGTTGGGAAGAACAACGTGGTGCCAGCCGCGTCCACGGTGAAATCCGGGCCTGCTAGGCCCCAAGAAGGCATGTCAATTCTTCGAACCGGCGGATGCCTCTGTGCATGAACGTTGTGCTTGATTGAACTGTGCCCTATGCGCGTTCTCGGGCCTTTCGATGGGATGACTCTACTTTGAGTTTAGACTAAAATCCAGTCTATGACAAAGAGCCTTGGCACACTCAAGGGAACAATCAAACGTACATGTCCAAAGAGCAGTACTCTTTCTCAATATGTCACTTCAGCGACCATGTCCGATACAAGGTAATCAATCCAGTCCGATCGGACTTTAATGCTCACATGACTTTCACCACAGCGTCAGCGTTGGGTCTGGGTTGCCAAATATGTGGGACACCGAGGATCAGCCCACGAGCCCTCTGGCAGATCTGGCTTGGCCGGATGGGATAATACTTTCTTATAAGCGCATTGAGCGTTTCAGGCAGAGGGTTTCTATCTCACTTGCTTCATCCAGAGCCAGCGAGGCTAACGGAATCTGGTTCACCGAGCGGTTGAGTATGTATCGACTGCATACCAGAATGCTGTCCGACCTGGAACAGGAGATTCAAAGTACGTCCGGTAAGTTCAATAATGACCTCTAATTCCCAGTCCTGGACCTGATGTACGATAGGTATTATACCATGGTATCTTGCGGTAGCTCGCTTGCACTTCCATGCCTTCTTTCTCTTGGATGATCCCACGATGAAAGGATTCAGTGATCGCATTTGCACTCTGTATAACTCGGCCTCCTCTCTCCTCGCCCAAAAACTCTAGACGCCTCGGAGCTTGGCTTCTTCAGCTACTGTCCCTTTTTTGCTACCAGTCATTCGTCTGCGCCGCTTTCACCATTCTCAAGATACTCTCCAACGGTTTCTTCAGAACTGTAGTAGATATCGAAGCCGGCAATGCGCTCATTGAGACAACGATACGCTCCCTGCGTGCCATCAGCGTCGCAAACAACGATCTCCCTGCCAGACTCGGCGATGTGCTGGCCTTCTTCTGCACCTTGCCGGACCCTACGGCGTTGGGAGGCGTCCAAGACAAGGATGTACGTCTTAGCCAAGTGCGGAAAAAGCTCAGTATGAGCGTGGTGCATGATTGCCTGTGGACTTGGAGACGATACTTTAAACCTCCGGGGGATGAGAACACAAGCGGTAGACTGAGCAACCAGGGCCAAGATAAGTTCCACTCATTTCCTTAAGCCACTGTTGGGCTGACTTGTCATACGCCTTTCAATGACTGGTCAAGGGTTTGAATCCATGGCAGGTTTCGCCTTTTCTTTTGACGGCAGCCCATCCATGGATTGGATAAGCTTCTAACTGTGGGCTGCTTATTCTTGACTTTAATTGTCCTCCGCTGGGGCCCATAATTGTCCGCCACGTCCGCTTACACGTCACCTGCAATGTGCGTGGCTGCTCTTACTAGGTTTATTTCTAATCTATTAACTAATCTCTCTAATGGAGATGGCCCATGTGAGTCGAGCACACCAAGCGCAGATTGATAGGATGCCGACTTGTCTTGATTAATTGCCTGTCAAAGTCCCTCAACTTAAAAGTCCTCCACACCCAAAGCCCTGACCTTGGATAACCCCCGCATGAAATCGTTGAGCAAAACACATGCTTCCTCCTTCCCCAAGGCGACTAGAATGTCATCACGTTCTGGGGCTACAGACTCCCCATACGCACGAGCTTTCAATTTCCCCAGAGCATCCTGCAGATCGGCAGGATCCTTGCCATGCTCCTTGATAAATCCCTCCATGTCAAAAACATCCAAATCCTCTGGCCGTGCAGGGACCTCGTCTTCAGATGGAACGCGAGATGTAATGGTGACCTTGCTCCGTACAAAGGCGTAGTGGAAGGTGTAGTCGACCGGTTCGTCTTGGAATGCCCGGAGTCCGATTGTTGATTTCCGGGCTAGCATGACGGTCCATTGCCCTGGGACCAAATTACGCATCGGCGTATAGCAGTTCCTAGAAATACTGCTGCAGTATGCAGACCGTCCAACCGTATAAGCTTCGGCCGGAAAAGGACCGATGCTCCCAATGTCCAAGTCTCCGATGGAGGGTGAGGCTGCTGCCATGCATACAGCCAAAGAATGTCCCTTGTTCTGGGAGGTGAGCGAATCCCTGTTGTTGAGGACTCGTATGAAGCGCAACAGGCCATTGATGAATCGCACGGGGCTAAGAAGACAATCTCCTAGGAAGAAATACTCATGAGGATTCACCCAGCCATCTGGGTTTGTCTTATGAGAGACCAGCAGTTGCACGACCGGGAAGAGAGAGCTTGCGCCTGTCTCGGCTTCTGGGAGCCACGAGCGATTGCGAATGGCATTAGAAAAAGGACCCGAGGTGGTCAGTGTCTCGAGGCTGGGCGGCAGCGCATGCTCCGAGGACAACAAGGCTGTACATAGCTGAGTACTGCCTTGGTCATCTTGTCGAGAAGGATCGTCCAGTACGACGAGTTCCGTAAGCTTTGGCGAACCACCAAGGGTCCTCCAAAGCTCGTCAGGGGATTGGAATAGCTGGCCTGGCAAGCAGAGAGACTTGACGTTGAGGAGCTGGGGTGTCTGCAAGGCAGCTTTGATGGTGGTGACGTCCAGATTACTGAACATCCCCCAGTCAAGAACTTGATCGTTCTCATAGGCGAGAGAAAGAAGGGCCGCTGATGCAGGTGAGCTGCACATGGTGTCGGCTCTCTTGAGAAGAGCCTGCTTCAAAAGCTGGTGAATGTTGCGAGTGTCCCGAACATGATCCAGAGCGTCAACGTCGTCAGTGGAGAGAACAGCATCAACAATTCGGTCCGCCGTTTGCTCCATCAGACTAGCCGGTCCGCTTTGGGGGTGCGAATCGGTGTGAGTCGAGGATGTGTCGGTGAGATGCCATTTGCCCCAGGGCCATGCATCTTGAAGTACGTCAGCTGTTTTGTTTTGAAACCAGGAAAGTAGTTTGGACTTACCGGCGAGGTTCTGAACGTTTATCAACGGCCAACGGTCCAAAGAGTCTGCGATATGCCCCCAGAGCTGATACATTTCATGATTTTCTGGGTAGTATCGGGTCGCGTACTGGCGCCCGGTGAGAGGATGCAGCAGTGGCTCATCCTGTGGATCCTCGGACTCAGAAAGGAGGCTTGGGGTCCAATGGACGAAGCAATACTTGACATTGTTGAGGTCGGTTATGTCGAGTATTGTGATGCCGTCGTTGTTGTCACCCTGGTCGAAGCCTAGCCCCAAGGGCTCCTCGTGAACAAGGGCGACTCGATCTTCGGTGGGCGCGTACGAGGCTCCGACCATGAGGCACGTCGTGATGAATGGGAATGGGCAAGGGCCTGCGTGGTTGTAGTCTAATGCCTGCGGTTCTCGCGGGGGAGGGCCCTTTTCACGGAAGAACTCGTCGGCGGAGCGAAGCTCCTGCTGGAGAGCGCCATGGTTCTTTGGGTGCGAAAAGATGCCCAGAAGAATGCAGCATTGCCTGAGGGCCGAGAATCCGTACAGCCACTGGTGGTGGACTGCCGCCAGAGAGCGGTAGTATGGGCCGACCTTGGCAATGACGAAGAGCTGGTGCCGCTGGCCCATGCTGGCTGTCTGTTTTCCGACAAAAGATGCCAAACAGAGAGAAAGGAGTGCAGTTGACGAGTATGCGTTTGTTGGTGATGGGCAGCGATGACACTGTGTGGTACTGTGTGGCACCGTATAACACTGTAGCCTAGCGGGAGGAGTATATTCCGGCGCCGTAGGTCGCGGCTGCCCGCTTACAAACATGTCTTCAGTATCTGACTGTGATATCGCTGAAGCCCATCCAACATAGATTGGATACCTTTATTGTGGGCTGGCTTATTCTCTTCTTTTATTGTCTTCCGCCGGACCATGGATGGCCCCATAATTGTCCGCTGCGTCCGCACCCTCCCGTCCGCTTACATGCACGTGGCTGCTCTGACTAGCTAATCTGTCTCATGCAGATGAACCGGATGATCCTTGCGCGCCGTCCACCGTTGAAGTTTGTCTACTCCAGAAGAAATCAACATGATGGCATGGCCAAACGCATCGACAACGTCAGGGTCCTCTTGGAAAAGCTCGGTCACTTCCAGGCTCTGCATGAACAAACGCTTCCTGCCAGACTCAGATCTACTCTCCCAGTCATGTGCCGTGGCCGCATCCCATAGTTTGTTTCCAAAAGTGCAGTAGACTCCCCCAGGGCACCACGTGTAGCCTTGCGTCATGACTATGTAGACGCCGTAGGTGATGCTGGCTGTGAGCCATGTCCGCCGGAGGCTCTCGCCAAATATCCAGAGCCGCCAGGGCTCCAACGTGGCGTCCCTTTGCATCTCCTGCGTCGACTCCTGCCACATCTGATCGTTCCAGACAAGCAGCGTCGCCAAGTGCAACTCGCCTTGGGCACGCAGCCGGATGTTGCCGTCGAAGAGGCAGATGACCAGGAGCACGAGCAACGCCTGCACGCGGGCGAGGTGGTCCACGAGCGTCGTAGACCCCAGCTCCAGCGCCGACTCGACGGCATTTTCCTCTATCAACTGCTGCAGGCGGTGCTCGATTATGCGGCGCGCCGTCGCCTCGGTCGCTGGCGTCTTGTGCACATACATGGAGAGGGTCGAGTATACATCTTGCACCCGCCTCGGCATGTGCACGCGATATAGGTACCGGTGAATAAAGGGACAGTGATCGTCTGTAACCCACATTCGCAGCCAGTCCTGGATGGTAGCTACATAACTGCTGAAGGTCTCCTCGCCGAACAGCTCCGGTATAGGCTGAGGCGGGAGGTGGGCAATCTCCCACGAGTCGTGCGCTAGAAACCAATGGGGCAATTGAGAGTGCGGCTGCTCCTGTGCAGCTATGTCCGAGGGCTGGAGAGAGGCATCGGAGTCCGATGGCAGGGCGCGTGCGGGCGGGTAGAGGCACTGCAGCCCTCGCTGGTCGCAGCGACGACAGCTGGGAATCTCTTTGGAGCATTTGCGCTTGGCTCCGGTGCATGCGGTGCAAGCTCTGCGCCAGACGGCTGGCGACGCATCGGACAGCGTCTCATCTTGCATGGTGTGAGGACCGGATCAAGTGGTGATGTGGCTTCTAGGCTCTTGGGTGAGAGCGGAGAAAAGCGGGCATCCCATCCCACTTGAGCCGCCATCTTTCCGCCGCCCTCCAACAGTGCGGCCGCTCCCGTATTGCTTACAGTGGGGAAGGGTAACGCTTTGGCGAGTCCATGACTATAAAGATGGTGTTAGCAGCCTTGAGTTGAAGGGATAATTCACCTCACCATTCACCTCACCATTGGAAAACCAGTCCTTTCGATAACTTACATCATGGCTCACTTCACAAAGATTTACCGCCAAGCCTCGTACTCGGCCATCTCATCAGAGAATCCCTTGAACAACCAGATTGGCCGCACCGTTGTTGTAGCAGGCGCATCGAGTGGCATCGGACGCTCCATCGCGCAGTCATTCGCCAAGGCTCACGCTGCTCGTATTATTTTGCTTGGTCGCACAGAGTCGACTCTCACCGCTGCCGCTGCCGCTCTGCCTCATGCTGAGGCTCGAGTCTGTGACATCTCCTCCGAGTCAGACATTCAAAATCTATGGGAACGGCTTCGCGATGAAGGAATCCATGTCGACGTGCTAGTGCTCAATGCTGCGCTGATTATCCCGGGAAGCCTGACATCGGACATAACCTCCATCTGGAGATCATTTGAGACTACAGTGCTGGGCAATTTGCGCATGGCCCAGCTTTTCGTGGCTCAAATGGGAGACAAAAACGGCCACGTAAGACTAGGACCCCACGTCCATCCGAGTATCAACTAGCTAACAGGAATACAGGATCTTATCAATATTTCGTCCTTTATGGCGCACTCAAACCCGGCCCCAGGCCAAGGGTCGTACTCGGCAAGCAAGGCCGCATTTGCGTCACTCCTTCAGCATCTCGCCGAGGAGATCCCTTCTAGTAAAGCAACAATCATCAATGTTCACCCCGGTGCCATCTTCACAGAGGCTGCTGATGAGTACGGTCTTACAAGGGACTCCCTGCCCTGGGACGATGGTATGTTGACCCGACTCTTTCCGCAACCTTGCCTTGTTTATTATCTTGCGGTAATACTGATCGCACGTAGAGGATCTACCAGGTGATTACTGCGTTTGGGCTTCCACCCCTGCTGCATCGTTTCTCCATGGCCGTTTTGTGTGGGCAAACTGGGATGTGGAAGAGTTGATCCAGCGAAAGGCGGAAATAGAAGCTGACGAGGGTCTGTTGAAGATTGGTGTTCAAGGTGTTGAGCATGTGGATATACGAGACATCTTTACCAAGGTTCCTGAAAGGAAGGCCTAGGAAAATATCACTTCATGACTGATTGAGAGATGAGGATAATAGGGGAGATAGTTAGAAATAGTTGAATCCAGTTCTGTTACCAGGCTCTATATGCATGAAGTGAAGTGATCATACTACGCTGCTCAAATAGAACTGCCTATGTGATATAATGTGTGGTAACACAAGGAAAGCAACTGTTTGGCTGGAGGGGCTGAAGACATCACAAGCTGAGACGCGGAGATTGATCAGTTGGCCGTCTATCAAAGTTTCCAAGAGTGACATTCAACCTGGCCTCCAAGTAGAATATCGGAATTCCATGTTCAAACTCATTTATATTGATCCGACTCTATTTTAGTCCATTGGACAACCTGGCAACCATTTTTGCATAAATATTGTTCTTTTCCTCACTGTACATATTGTCTACCATCTTATGAACGTCGCAATGGTAATAAGCAGCCAAAGATTCTACCGGTGTCAGCTAGGTCAGGTCACGTTATACGCCACTTACAGGAACACTCCTAGGAACAAGCTGCCCAAAACTCCGGAACCGACGCCAGCACCAATGCGTTGTTGAGTATTAAGGTCTGTATTCTGGTTAACATCTGGCTGGGCAGGAAATCGATGGGAAAACGTTCCATGCTCAGAGCCAAGACCTGGCGGCGATCCATCGTCCCCGGCAGTTTTAGTAGGAGAGGCACTTAAAGTAGGAGAACCACTTTGAGTAGGAAAAGCTTCAGTTTGAGTAGGAGAAACAGTCCCAGTGCTAGGTTCACCGCCACCGGTGGGCTCTGAGGAGGAAGGCATAGGGAACGAGGTTTCTGAGATGTGGGTTATCAGATTAATCGTCGAAGACTCAGCGCAACTATATCCGGTTGCGCCTTCGTCCACCCAGTAGTTGATGGCGCAAGCAGAGGATGATCCGACGCTAGTGAAACATGAGTCTTGCCTCTCGCATTGATAAATAGAACTGCCACCTACCAGCCCAGAGTCATATCGCCATCGGCAGATCTGTTTTCCAAACACGTCGTATAGAAGTAGCATTGCGAGCTGTCGCAGCATCCAGCATATACGTCGCCGCTACGACGGACTGACAGGAATCCACAGTGGCCACCCATGCAGGAGACTGGTTCGCCTGTTTTCTAGATTAGAACTACTCAGTGATGGCTTCGTGATATCCCACCATCGAGAAAGCCGCAGACCGCTTCATCGTCTTCCTGGCGCTTGGCAAGGTCCTGGTAAATTCTATCTGGCGCCGTCGTTATTGGGCCAGCCCTTTCGACGCTCGTCACGGCACAGCCCCCTCCCAGCGCAAAGCATACGACAATCCAGAGGTGCATTGTGGCGGGTTCCCGGAAAACCTGAACTGGTTTTACGTGTCAAACACGTTGGATGCAGATGCTGTGAGCAACGATCAGAACACGTCTATATTTTGCGGCTGAGATCTGAAGCTGAAAGAAGCAAACAGAAGGTATCATATGATCGCTGGGGTGGCGTCGCACTTTGCAGCATACTTTGCGCTGATGAGCTGACATGCAGCTTACGACAGGGTTGCGATAACATGTGCAGCTAATCATAAATTTTGCACAGCCTTCTTTATATATAGAAACAATTCCCATCTTTGCTCCAATCCTTTCGGGCTGTTCTTTATTTCTACTGCGTTCGATTCAATTACCAGACACATCAATGTGAATACCATCATGCCAGATTGTACTCGACTGAGCGAGCTCGACGGCTTCAATGATTATGCCAAGTTAATAGAAGAGGAGACTGCCTGGAAAAGTACCGAGCTCGAACACTGCCAGTTTGAGCTGTGCTCGGCGGTATACGGCACCGGCAACCCCGACATCTCGGGCATTGGTGTATGGAGCACTCCCCGTGAGGCTTGTTTAAGGTATTGATAACAAATAGGTTGCCCTCGGATATATATTTGCAACAGGCATAAGCGCCCTCCTATCTTTGGTTGCCGTCGTTGTGGGGAGATGGCAATCCGCCCGCGCATATAGGGCCGCGGCCGCCACGACGACCGGTCTGCAGAGCTTCTACCAGTCTGCAACCTACTTCGCCATAGCCGTGCAGCTTGCTACCATTTCATCCCTCACCCACAAAGATTTTGGAATCAGCACCAGCGACTTTGGTGCCATTGAGGCGCAGATTGCACAGGCCGTCTCTGTCGTCTGTATGCTGCCTTTGCTGGCGCCGCTGGTGCTCCTGGACGGGATCGATGGGGAGAGCTGGCGGAACCCTCGTCTGTTCCTCCTCCACTTGGTTGTGGCGCTGTCATTCTACCCGTTCTTGTCGAGATGCATCCAATGGTTTGCTCCGTCTCCGATTGGAGATGGCAGAGGAGCCGTTGTGTCATTCGCCGACTGGAATACGGTAGAGAGGATATGCTTTGCTGACGGCCTAGACAAACTGCGAGACGATAGCCTTTATGCATCTGCGGGTATACTCGAGCTCCTGTCCTCGCTTGTAGTCTATCTGTTTACGTTGTGGTATCTCCTTGGACTGATAGGTACAGGTCATGGTGCAAGAAAGGGTAAGATACGCAGTATCCATGCCAAGTGGAACAAGCTGAATGCGTGGATCGGTGGCCGTTTCTATCTTGTGCTGATGCTGCAAGCAATACCGTTTGTTTTGTCGATTCTGCTTTATATAATCATCTTCCGCCTCAGATCAACACAACAAGAACTTGTCACAAGGATGACAATAGGTTATAATGGGAACAACTGGGGATTTGGGCAAATAATTGCTACTGTTATCTTTCTTCCGGTTTTCATAGATGTCTTTTATTCTTTGTGGCTAAAGTAAAATTAACAAATGAACATTTAAGCCTTCTCGTAATGTCAGTCGGACTGATGATACTCATTATCTAGCTGTTTTGGCCCTATATGCAACAGGGCATTGTCTTGTCCGTACTACTCTCAGCTAATAGACTATAAAATCCTCCACTAAATGCTCTGAATCGAGGAATAATTCATCTAGGTCGAGTCCATACACATAACAATTACTGACTATAGTCCAGCCTTGATCGTCTCTCCGCCGCAGAATAAATGGCTCATCTGCGCCAGGGAAATAAACAATGCAGTCCCCCGCTTGAGCACGAGGACCTGCCAGTCCCATGGTACCTTTCTCGGAAGTAAAGAAGCATCGACCATAACTAACAGATTCCATAATCTCGGCAAAACCATGCAGTTCAACATTAATGTTGTCAGTAATGCTGTGAGTAATGCTGTCAGTAATGTCGTCAGTAACGTCGTCAGTAACGTCGTCAATATCTTCCCATGCCGTCTCCCCCTGGCTCAGCCACCAGAGAAAAAATCGATAGTTGCGCAGGGACATGGACGGATCTGAAGATTCAAGAATGCCTGTACCAAGAAGAGCATACCACTGAGCGAAGCCAATGTCAATGCCATAGAACTTGGAGTCGTGTCTGGCTACCAGTGTGGATGCAAATGCCCAAGTGACCGAATTTCCATGGGATGGTTTCCATTCAGGAATCAACGTCGTAGCAAGTGATTCCCACTCGCCCATGACGCGGGAAAATGCCTCCGTTCCAGGTATATGGGTTGTTCCATTCATAAGCTCAGGCCCTATGGAACGGACTGTATCGACCATCTTCCCCATGATCACAAGCCTCCCACCATCAAAGTCCAGCCCAGGGAGGTATTTCCGCGTCAAGTCTCGGCGGGGAAAGTTGAATTGTGTTCCATCAGCGGTGTGTATCTCATAATTCTCTACTGCCTCTTCCCGATAAGCCGGAACCCAATAGAACTCAGGGAAGCTCAGTGTCGACATTTCTGTAAAGTCAGGAACCCATGAGGGAAGGCCCTCAATATTTCGCCCGACGCCGAGATGATTCAAGATGCGTAGGTCGTTGGTTGATCGAAGAACGGCCTCTGTGAAATGGCGAAATATATCCTGAACTGGCAAATCATAGTCAACCACAATGAAACCAGGAGGAAACAACCCAAGAAGTCCGTAAATCCTATCCTTGACCTCGGTAGTTTGGCACACACGACTGTATCCCAATATTCTCATAGGGTCACCCCCAAACTTCAGGAGCTCAAGCCCCAAGACGTGTTCACCCGCATCAAACCCGGCAGTCGGATGGTATGGGTGGTCAATCCGGGACCCCAATACGGTGGAGAACCCTCTACAACCTTCACAGAAATCAGGCTTCCCATCCTCAAAGTCCATCCACATGGCTGAGTCGTTACCGCACATGATGATTGCCATGCGAGAGAGCGCAATCTCCTGTATGACCCAGGTTCTGTAGAACCACGGGCGCTTCATAATCGCATTCCATGCGTTGCGTGTTGATTCTCGAGGTTTTGGGAGATTGCCAAAAGAGTCCCTGATTCTTGCTTCCTCCACATGCTCAAACACGAGATGGGAGTCGTCGGCGGCCTCACCGAGCCAAACTACTACTTGCCGGGCTGATTTGTAGATATCGCCCATGATTCGAACCTGTTGGTTTCGTTCGCCATGGTTGGACTGGCTGATACAGAGGGCATCAACCCAGAGCGTCCTCACTTCCCTCTCTGAGCGAAGGTGGATCAGCGCCGAGTACAGATTTGGTGTAATGGGAACCTCTTCACCATCCAAAATGATGTCCATGGCAGGAGCCAACTCGCCCCAGACGTAGGACAAAGCTTCATAGTCTGGCTTGAAGGTTATGTCGCTGTCAATAAGACAGCCCACTAATGGTGCAGTCCGACTACTCGATGGTTGCAGTTGTACAAGTCGTAAAGAGCTGCTGCCAGCCAATGGGCGGTAAACAGCCGCAGCACTAGTGCTTTTGAAGACAAGTGGCGATTTCAGGGCATCGAACTCATGGGCCACATGAGGAACGCCCTGTCGATTCTCCAACATCTGCTGTTGTCTTTTGTCCCAGTCTTGTTTCTGCTGAGCCACGGTTTGGGCGACTCTGGACATGATCTCTGCATACGATGGCATAAGCCATTCATCACCTGACAGCTTTCTCTCCACCATCTGAATAATTTCAACCCACTTGGTGACGGGTTGAGGGCGGCCATATGCACTATCTCGGATGGCGAATGGTGCCTCAAAGGGCAATCCAGGACATGTAGGATCGGCCCCATTTTCGAGCAAGAGATGCATGGCCTTGAAATTGCCTCTGCAAATCGCAAGATGCAGCCAGCTTGTCTCTATCGGTTGGTCATCGACCGCCACGAGGGCTGGATATATCAGCGGTGCTGTGAGGACTGTATCTATATGTAGACCAGGATACTCAGTGACGAGGTATTTAATGTCTTCCACATCCACAGGGTCTGGTAAAATCAACCGACTTGCCATTTCACCCCACCATCCTGGGTCTTGGGGCAACATTGGACCATATTCGTTGACGCACCAACGGAGCAAGTCTATTCGCCTTCCCCGTAATGCCTTTTGCTGCAAAGCCGCCGGGTCCAGCTCGATGCCGTGAGAGACTAACAGTTTCGTCATTTCGATGCTCTTGATACCAGCAGGCACTTCGAGCAGTCGTATTCCTCGTTGAAGGAGGTGCTTTGCAAAGTCGAAGCTGTTCATCTCGACGAAGTACTTCAACGCTGTCTTGAGATCGGAGTCACCAAGATCCTTTGCTTGTGTTATGAACTGTTCCAAGAAGGGATCTCCATCGGTTGTATGTCTAGCCGCGTCGATGGCGACCTCCAGGGGTGTCGCTTCTCTGTTTATATTCCCACGCCAGTTTCTGATGCACAGCCGACGCGAGCTTGCACTAACACCGTGCGAAATTAGTGTCGTGACAACAGACATATGTCTACCGGCAGCAGCAGCGTGCATGGCGGTACCAAACGTCATGCCCTCGCTTAGGCCTCCATCCACTATTCTTGGGCCACCAACATCAGTGGCGACGCCAAGATCCAAAAGCTCCTTAACAAACTCCAGTGACCCTTCATAACAAGCAATATGGAGAAGCATGATGATGCCAGGGTCGTCTCTAGAGCACATGAATCCTTGTTGTAAAAAGTACAAGACAATGCCGCCCCAAGTAGCCCTGAGGTCAAGCTCCCACATGAAATGATCAAGCCTCACGCCAGGTGCCCACGCAGCCCGGCTTTCGACTATTCTTTGGGGCGATATGAGAGCATCGAGCGTTACTTGAAAAAGGTTGACCCTCTCGTCTTGTAACGACCCAGAGGTCTCTCTTGCTCTGATAAGCTGTACTGGAAGCATCCTCTTGTGGGTGGTCGATATGCCCGCTCCGGAATGGATAAGAAAGCGAAAAAGCTCTTCGTATCCCAGGACACAAGTATAGAATAAAGGCGAATATCCGTCATTGTCCAAACAGTCGATTGAAGCGCCATGATCCATCAACAGAATGACAATGTCCATCAGCCCCGGACATGCCTCTCTGGGAGACTGGCCAAGTAATACAGGGTCAATCCTGGCAGCCTTGATTGCGACTTGCAATATGTCGTTCTCGTTGATGAACATGCGCTTAGTAGCGTCTTTTTCAAGCAACGCACGGACAAGGGGATAGTCTGGTTTAATCCTTTCTGATAGGCATTTTCGTGCGGCTTCAACATGGTACCGCTTGAAGACAGGCGACTGCCCATGGTAGGCAAAGAACTCATCAAATTTGCGTCGCTCGAGTCCTGTCAAGACCTGGCTCTCCGTTTCGAAGTCATTTCCACCACACAAGGTAATGAGCCACTCTCCAGCAGCTTCAACAATCGCATCGTCTGGGGTTGCACTGCCTGGTGCGTGCTGTGGTGCTTGCATGTTCGATGATTACAGGAGGATGCTGACTTGGAAAAAAAAAAACGATCTGTCTTCTTGCGAATGGGCTTACGACTACCATAATAATATGTTTGATCGGGATATTTTCGGAGAAATAGGCATTACGAATTTACGATTGCATTGGCTGCCGGATCCTTGGCACCACCCTACTATTATGGCTCTCTACTGCTTCTCCCAGCTCGGATTGCATGCCGTTTTCATCATCATTATAAGCATGGTTAGTGTATTATATCCACTCATACGTAACTAATAAGGGTAGGAATAACCAAGTTATATTGAGAAGAAGTACAGTGAAGGACTCGTAGTAATTATCTATATAGTTGTCTAAATATGGAGGATCGGTGTAGGACATCCTAACACTTGAAGAATAGGCAACTTGGTAAGTAAATTTATTATCAAAGCATTCCACCCAAACGTTGCCACTCCAGCCCTCCAAAGCCACTCAATATCCCAACCTCTCACATACCTGCCAATGGTCAGGGCATGGCGCTAGCTTATGGCTACTTATAGCCTATGTAACTTGGCCAACCTTCACCTCTTGGAGTCTGACCAGCAATCTCCGCCACAACCCAGAGCTCTCCTCATCGGAAGTCCCCTCTGTCAAAGTAGCCTTGTTGCCAATAGCAATCAGAGCTACTCTAGCACAGGTTAAAGCAACGTTCATACGTCGCACGTCTTTCAAGAGCCCAATCTCCCGATGCTCATTGCATCGCACCGTGACAAGCACAACAATATCCGCCTCTCGGCCTTGGAAACCATCAATACTTGAAACCTCGATGTCCTGTGGTATGACACCCAGAAGACGTCTGAGCAACTCGGCCTGCCTCGTGTATGGAGTGAGTACCACAATGGAGTGCGGCCCGACTGCAGCATGAACCTTGTCAGATTTGGTCTGCACTGGCGTCGTCAGCATCTTGCAGATGTTCAAGCAAAGGTCAGCTTGTCCCCTGTTTTCTTTGGACGTTTGGCCTTGCGTCTCCGGCGCCGCGCACTCAATAAACAAAGCGCGCTCGTAGTCCATCTTGCTTGGGGCTTGGCTAGGCTGTATCGCCGACCGGGGAAAGGGGAACTGAAACGGATTCAATGGTGTTGCACTGGCTTCAATACCAGTTTTGAGTTTCCCACCATAAAACTCCTGCGAGCTGAACTCACAGAGTTTCTGGTGCATGCGGTATTGGGTATCCAACATGAGCGCAGTTACCCCATCTCTCTGGTTACAAGCCCCATCGCTCATTTTGTAGGTTCGTTCAAAAAGTGACATATGAAAATCGAGAGCAAGAGCTGCCTGGCCAATTGTTGGTCGGAGCTGCGCATGGTCGCCCACCAATATTACCTTTGAACATCCCTTGACAAGAGGCCCCAGAGAAGCCGGTTCGGTTTGTTGTGACGCCTCGTCCACAATGACAATATCGAAATTCTTAGACCTCAAAAGCTCGATACCTGCTTCGATGCAGGTAGCAAATATCGGGTCGCTTCTTTTGATTGCCCTCACCGCCTTCTCCATGGCTATGGGACTTGAATAGACTTCTTGGCCGACTAACGCATCGCAAGTATACTCTCAAATCCTCGGCCACCTTTCGCACCTAAATATGCAACTAGCCCTACGGCGTCTTGAAGAATATCTTTCATACGAAAACGCATCTCCGAAGAAACTCGTAGTGGCGATGGTTGCCGTTTTCTCCCAAGGCTCTGGACGTGAAGGCGCTGCATCTATCTTCGCATCACATTGTCAACGGCATTATGGGTTGGAGCAGTAACCAACACCCTCACTTTAAGAGCCTCTGTCTTCAGAGCGCATATCATCTCAACTATGGTTTCGGTCTTGCCGGTACCGGGAGGTCCCCAAAGGCATAGAGGGGGGGTAGATAGAGCAGCGCGAATAGCCTCATTCTGACTGTGGTTCAGCCGACCTATCTCACGCCGCCTGACTGTTCTTGTATTTGAAGTGGGCAAGGTGTTGGGCGTCAATCCGTAAATTTGCGGTGCAACTCCACAACTGACCTCGGGGAGAGTTGCAAGCGTAGTGACAGCATCGATCATCGATTTGCTGGTCACAAAAGATCCGCAATCCTCTAATACCCAAAAACAATTCTTGTAGTAGGGCGGGAGTGGATGGAACAATTTCAACTGGGCACGCCCTGTTTCTGAAAACAACACCAAGGCATCCATTGAATATTCCTGACTCACTGCGATATTCGAGGGTAGAGACGCAGCAGTGAGACGGACATGGGATGACAGCTTAGGGGTACCCTCTGGTGCATCGATCCTAAACGGTATCTCAACGACGACGTGGCCATCGTCGAGCTTTGCGCATATACTGAGGTCTATAAGCTCTTCCCTTCGCATTCTAGAGCCTGCAGCCTCTTCGATGTGATCCAATGCAATCGCCGATAGATTGCGCACGAGATGTTGCCCTATCCGGGTGTCGCCGATCAGCAACCGGGAGGACTCTGGCTGAATGCATTCCAGAAGTATATCCAGACCCAGTTCAGTGGACCTGATGGTCAGCGCAATGAGCTCCAACAGGCCTGGAAGATTGGAAAGAGATAGTGTTCCTGGAGGAATGTGGGATAATATAGATTTCAGTGGCTTTGTGACAAAATCTCCGACGGAAACTGCGGATAGAATAAGGGCCCAATTGTTATCTATTGATCTGATATTGTCTTTATCGTCAGAGGGGGCCTCCTCGAAGTCACTGGTCTGTATCCCATTGGGGCACGCGAACGGGAAATCCCACATACATTCTAGCGTACCTACATTCCAATAGCCTTTTGCTGCCTCTGCTGCCTCTGCCCTTTGCTCGACTGCTCTTTGCTCATGCTTCAGGCCTTGAGGTTGGACCATATTCGGGTTTCCCCTGTAAATTGGTAGAAGCTTCCATTGCAACGTTGTATTACGTGTCTTGGGTTTTTGCTCCCTGAGATTGAATAAATCATTCTCATCAAACAAGAATCATCATGGGAAATGTAGTATTGCTATGTACACTGCAAGAAATCGCTCCGCCTCTACCGCCCCTATTGCAATACCTCTGCCTGTGTCTGCGTGCCTCTGTTGCTGTGCTGTAGGGGTGGTTTGAGGGCCCCGGCAAGTAGCAACAGGCCTCAAGACTTGCATGCCGGGTCAAAGCCCGGACAGTCCATCGTGAGGCACTGCTTTGGTATGCCGCAGTTGGCGCACTGGTTATTGTGGTAAACGTACTCGTGGTACCAGCACACGAGTGGCCTGGGGGGTTCACCAACCGAGGCGCAATCTTGGTGCCATCGCCTACCTTCCCTCTGCCAAACCGACGTCTTTTGCCCATCCTTGTCCGTGTACTCGAGCGTGAAGCCATTATTTGTCATATATACTTTGCCGCCTCCAGAGCACTCCTTGTCTACCGTCGTGCGTTCCGTGACAAGGCCCGCCTGGCCAATGTCGCACACCTTGACGCCGTCGACCCAGACGTCGACGCCCGTGCCGTGATTCATAAAGGGATGCGTGCGCTGGAAGACCTTGGCTGCGATGCAGCGCGGCTTGGGCGTGGGGGTGGGGGTGGGCTTGGGCGTGCAGTTGGCCAGGCTGGTGCAGTCGTAGTTGTTGCCGTCGACGACGGAGCACACGCGGCAGTTGTCCGTCTCGGTGGTCTGGGGCGAGCAGCTGGCCAGGCTGGTGCAGTCGTAGTTGTTGTCGTTGGCCACGGAGCACACGCGGCAGTTTGCAACGTCGGTGGTCACGGGGGCGTTGGTGATGGGGCCGGTGCCATGGCCAATCTCGAGCGTCTTGGTCGGCTTGGTCACGTACGCGCACGACTCGACGGGCGTGACGCGCGTCTCGATGGACTGGGCAAACGTGGAACCCTCGCAGATGCAGTGCGCCGTGGGGCGGTCCGGGTTCTTGGGCCGGTTGGTGCAGTCGATGAAGTCGGTCCGGAACGACGTCGTGGCTTCGCCGCCGCCGCCTCCGCCTCCGCCGCCGCCAGTCGGAGTCGGGCATTGGGTCGAAGTGAAGCATGCGCCGCCGTGGGGTCCGCCGACGCAGTTTGTGACGGTCGTGGGGTCCGCGCAGGATGTGGTAGTAGGAGGCGGCGTAAAGTCGGGAGCGGTGCCGGTAGGTGTCGGAACGCAGTAGTAGCCCGTGCAAAGCTTACCGCAGTTTGCCGAGCACACGGGGCCGGCAGGTGTGCCGCTGCGGTACTGGACGGGAGGTCCTCTAACACCTTGGCCGCTGCCTGGCACGGGACATGAATCGGCTCGGCGGCCAAGTCGCCCATTGGGGTTAAAAGAGCAGACCTGGCGCCCAAGCTGGCCATTCCAGACGGTCCATGCGACAGCCTCCGGGTCCGACATATCTCTGTGGGTGATCTTGCGCGAGTAGTCGCGTATGATTGCTCCCTTTATACCTTCTGGGTCTATAGGTCCCTGATAGTCGGGGCTTGCCCTCAGATACGCCACAAGACCTGCCACCTGTGGTGCAGCTATAAACTTGAGTTAGTCCCAGAGCATAAAGAATAAAGAATAGGGGCTTTTGGATCTGGGTAGTCTAGAACGCACCGAAGGATGTGCCGTCTATTGGCAGGGCAGCCGGGTCGCCTGCCTGGGAGTCGCCGAATGGATACGGGAGACCTTGTCCGGGGGCCCAGACGGTAACCAGCGGCCCGTAGGCACTAAAGCCACTTATGTAGCCTTCGTCTTTGGTCGTTGAGCCGACTACCATCAACCCTGGCACGGAGACGATTGTTGCTGGCCAACGGTCGACGGGGGCTCCGTAGTTTCCTGCGCAGAGAACAAAGACGACGCCGTACTGCACCGCCATGGCCTCCATGAGGAAATCTGAGCGCGTGGTTGTTAGCATACATCGCAACCGCCGGATATGCATCTTCTTACGCGCAGCCTCTTCCATAAGGCCAGGCTCACGGTTATCTTGAAAATACCATGACATGTTAACAACACAAGAATTTCTTGGCTTCTGAGCGCATGCATTAGCAATAAGGGTTAGTAACTCGACAAAGACGGGTCCAGATTTATGATCAAGAGGTTTGAAAACAAGGTTAAGATCCGCATTCCTCGCAACGCCAATGCTTCTTCCGACGGCGTAGCTTGTCACCAGATAGCCATGGTCTTTATCTTCGGCTGAACCCTGGTAGGTTATGAACAACTCTGACTGGAACTCCAACATGTGGCTGTATTCCTATAGAATAGGTTAGCTATGCCTTTGTTGGACTGGCTTGCCGCTTCGCCTGCTTAATACAGGACTTACATCGTGACCAAACATGAAATCAGCCTCAACAACGAACATTGTTTGGCCCTGTCCAAAGGTATCATCATAGTCATAGAGGTACTTCTCTGCACTTGGCTGGTGAACGCGATCTCCATCGTTGTTGATGTCATCTTCAAAGATGAGGCCTGCTGGAAAGGATAGCTGAGAAAGGTGCCACGCCGGACTTGTGTTGAAATTGTAAGCTCGTTTGCTCAAGTGCGCTCGGGCATCCGTGTTATTGTAAATACCCGTGTCGTCCATGGCCAGGCTCTCATTTGCGGCCGGACGGATAGGCTTTCCAACTCTCGCACCGGGGGCGGGCAAGGGCAATAGGTCTTTGTCGTCAGTGTATGACAAATAGACTTCCTAGAGACGGCGAGTTAGCACCTGCTTGTATGTTATAGTAACGGATGGGTTCATCTCACCTCCCAGGCATCTGAGGCGAGCCAGTTCGTCATCGCAGCATTGGCGTTCCAGATGTGAAAGAAGGGCGTCATTGAGATATCTCCATTGGCGCGCACCTCATGCCACGCGTGGACTTGTCCACGGTTTTGATACGCCAGCTTTCTCCTTTCTAGAAAACCGAGAATCCTTTGACGTGTTTCCTCATCTCTTTGATTTCGTAGAATAACGATTATTCCCCAGCCCTCCTGGATTTCGCATGTTGTCCAGTCAGGCTCCTGGTATTCATTCCTGCGGTGCAGAGTTGAGTTTGCCGCAATGGCGGCTTCCTCCTCGGCTGCTCTTAGCCCGGGGGGCACAGGCGTGAATGTACACACATCAGTGGTCCTGGTGGCCTCGGCGTCCCTAAAGTTACATCCTGTTATGGTTGCGCATCGCGACTGGACTTGAGTTGCCGTCGTCTTGGTCTCTGACCCCGATACTGTTGTCGCAAACGAGCTCGTGGTGAAGCAGAGCGAGGCTTCGGCAGGGGTGCAATCGGCGGGCTTGGGAGGAGGAACCGGCTTGCCTCCGGGCATGACTCTAATCTCGAGTTGGCACATGCTTGCACAGCCACAACTGATATTCTGTACTCACGTAATCTTGGGCCAGGGGGGCAACGTGCCGCTCATTGTAAATCCAGGGGGCAACTTGATGTACTCGACTTTAGGGGGGCCACTGTCGTTGGAGCAAGGGTTAGCAAATACCATGAGAGCCATGTGAATATACGTACGGTCCCCAGAGGCCCGGTGGCATATCCCATTCCCAGCCACGAATGTTGATGCCGAAATCGTCCCAATCCAGACAGACCTGTCATGTCATTAGCGCAGTACGTGATGAAGGACAGGGCTTTTCATGACGCACGAAAAAGAACCACAGGCGACAACTCATCTTGTGCCTGCCATTATCGTCATCCTCGCCCTCATCGGGTACAGGCGTGGGAACCGGCCTCAGGCTGAAAGGTGGCCAGTCAATCAACGGACTGGTAAATGGAGGCTTGGACGTCGTGGGGAGGGTCCAAGTGTTTGAATTTGGGGGCGGCATGGGGGTTAGCGGGGGTCGCGTATCGTCCTCGACGGGTGGCCGGGTCCAGTTGCTGGGCGGCCCGTCTGTGATGGCAGGCCAGGGCGGAAGCAAGATGGTCCGCGTCTCGCCGTCGATAACTGTGGTGACGCGCGGAACGTCGATACTCGCAGATGGCCGGATCGTGCCCACCGTGGAACCGCTCGTGACGTTTACGTTTGAGAAGCTCATCGAGCTCAACGTCAGCCGAGGCGGCATTATGGTGATGGTCTTGGTGGAACCCCCTTGCAAGACAATGGATGTCGTGTATGCCGGGATCGAGATGGTCGAAGGCGACGGCAGGGCGCTGGGTGGAAACACGAAGAGGCAAGGCGGTTCGCACTGGGCAGGTGTGTCGTCGTAGACCTTGGGATCGAGGTAGACGACCTCTCCGTTGAATGCGCTAAGGTATTCGTCAATACACTGTTTCGAGTCTGGACACGGCACTCACCCGACATCACCCTCAAGGTCCACTGCCCAATCGGTAGAGCCTCCAAAGTTGAGTGATCTGTACTTGGCAATCCGGGCCTGCTTGTTGGCACTGTCCATGTACGAAACCCATTCGCCTAGATTCTCGTCAGTCATGGTTGGCCTCGAGTCTTTATGAATACTTGCCGTCATCGTAGACGAGGTAGTTTGACTCGGTCTCGTCGGTCCATTGCTTCTTGGCGCGGCCCTCGGCAATAATCTCATTCATCTCGCCGTTGCTGATATAACCGCCGGTGCCGGTGCACTTGCCCTTGGCAGCGCCCGACGCCGGTCCCGTGTAGGTGCACTGGGGTCCGTCACACGAGGGGTCCGTCATCTTGAATGAACGGCCGTAGCTCGTGACTCCCACAATGATTTTGGCGTGAGGTACGCCCGCCTTGGTGACCATGGCCAAAGAGGTCATTGTCTCCGTCATGTTTACGTGGGACCGGAGACAATTGCCAGCAAGACACCCTGGTTGAGCCCATGTGCTCCCATGGTCCCATTGGCCTAAGTGTAACACCATGTTAGCCTTGATGACAGGACTCGGAAGGATTCTCGGACCTACCATGCAAGTCGTATGTCATGTAGATGATGTAGTCGAGGTGCTCGGCCATCTCGGCAATGAGGAACTGCTTGAGGTACCAATACGATGCTGGGGCAGCGATGGAAACCGTCTTGCCCCCAGGCATCTTTTGTTTTACGAGTTTAACAAACTCGAGATAGTTGTCAGCCTCTTCGGCAGCGCCGGGTGGGATTCCGGGGATATCAGGCTGGGCTGGGTATTCCCAGTCAAAGTCAACTCCATCCAAGTCGTGAGTCATGACGAATTCAACGCAGGCCTGGGCAAACGTGTCCCGGTTCTCAGGCTTGACGGCGTTGGGAAAGAGGTGATAGGTCCCGGGCTCCGTGGACAAGGCCCAGCCACCAAAAGCAACAATACGTTTGAAGCCTCTCATCTGCTTGAATTCTTCAAACACATCGCCCAGCCTTCCCAGACTGACTCCAAAGCTAGGAGTAATTTCAGCAAACGAGAAGTGGATATGTGTGTACCCAGAGGGAATCTGCTGAGGCGTCATATGAAGACAGGGTCGCTCGTGGTTCCAGGCCTCGTAGTAGCCGACCTTTATGAACTGCGCTGGTGGCGATCCGGGCTTAAGCTCCATGCCGCAGTTCTGCACACAGCCGTTGGTTCTAGGCGCCGCTGTACCCGGGTTGCCCGTCTTGGACTCGGTAGGCACGCAAAAGTCGGAGTCGATGCCGCATTTGCCCCAGATGTTGCAGCAGGCCTTGAGGGGGCAGGGACTTAGATCCTCTACCTTTTGGTCCCCAGTGGGAGCCTTGGTGCCGGGCTTTGTCGGGCCGCATTCTGCGTCGGGGTTCTCTTCCGGCATGCGAGGTTTGCCGGGGCCGACGCAGATACGCTGGCCCGGGAAGAGATCGCAGCCTCCAAAGCCGTACATCTCCTTGTTACACGTGTAGATGTCCTCCTCGGTAATGCCGTTTTTGAGCGCGATTGCTGAGCAAGTGTCCTGGTTCCTGACGACATACGAGACGCAAGTGCCGTCCGGGAGAGGTTCGTCGGCCCGTTTGCTAATGCCAGGAGAGCAGCAAACCCACTGGTGGGGCGTGGGTGTCCAGTCGGGGGCGAATTTGTTGTATTGACGAAGCTGCTCGACGGATGTCTTGCACGTCGAGGCAATCGACTGTGGTGTATCGCCATATGCTGCCGAAACCCCGTTGCAGTGTGGGCTTCGCAGTAAGCTTCTCGTCTTGAGTTTGCCAAGGCTGGTAGGTTCGCGTTGAACAGTCGGAATCTCGACGGCCAACATGCCCTCTTGTGTCTCGGATCCGACATCTGTCACACAACGTGCCTCGGACCACGAGCGGAGGGCTTGCTGAGTCCAGGCGAAATCGCCGGATGGGTCGACGGCGACACCCAAGTGCTGGTTCGAGTTGCGCTCGTTACCACACACTTGGACGATGGATCTTCTGTCAGGGGCGTCTAGGCGGGCAGCGACTGTCTCGACGAACCCAAAGGCGAGATTGCGGTTCTCTATATCTAGCCCGGCGTAGAGTCCGACGAGAACCCCCTGGCTGTAGCCGTAAACGATGTTTTCGTCGCAGTTGACTGACAATCCCAAGAAGGCCTGGATACCACGGAGTGCGGCGAATATGTTTTCGGCGGCCGTGTTGTTACCGCTGGCGTTGCCGGTGAGCTGTACCGGCTCCCCAGTTATCCATTGTGCAGTTGCGTTGGCAGCTTTCGAATCATGGCAGACTGGCAGCGTCTGCCCATCGTCTTGGCCGGCACGATGAGAGGTTTGACGAATATCCAAGGTACCGGGCCCGGCTGCAGTCGCATTGAGTGCGCGCGTGACGGTTAGATCTTCGATGGGAGTGACAGCATAGCCAACCGTGCAGCCCCGGATCTTGACTTGGATGTCCGGGTCGTCGATGGGACTGAAGGTAGCAAACGTGAGGAGCATTGGCTCACCGCAGCCTTGGAGCTCATCAACAGAGTAGAAGTTGTTCCAATCGGCTTGCGAGGGGTACTCCAGGCAGGACCTGGGGCAAAGATCCTGAGACTGCAAAGCAATGCCATTGTTGCTGAAAGCCGCCACGGCGGATGAAAAGACTGCAAGGCCAATCGGCGCCCTACGACACACCCAGCGTAGAGCCATGGTGTCGGGAATGCTAATTGAGGTGCAAAAACGTACGAGGATATGAAAGAGAGTGTCATGTTGACGGTGGTATATAAGTAATTTTGCATGACTTGAATCATTGCCATCTATTAGTTCTGCTCATGAGATAAATGTAATAAGAGTAAGCTTAGTATAATGCTCTGTCCGGTTGTTGCTCAATCCGTCATTTTCCGATTCCAAGAATTGGCTATTGGTTTCTGGCTGATGGAGACGGTGCAGACGATGTAAGCCAGCGAATACTTCTGCCCAAGGAGCTCGCGTGGTAAGAGCTCGTGCCTGATATTAGCCCATTGTCCATTTCATCCACCTGCCTGTTCAGTCTCGGTGCTGACGACGATATTAGGGCATAAAGTCGGGCCCTGCCTAATTGGCAGAGCGCTCAACATCGGCCTTGTACAGACTCTTGGCGTAAGCTATGGAACGTTATCAACAATGTTATTGACGTTCTCGATCTTGCAGGGCTCAATGGAAGTAGGGCAAACTTGGAAATACAACCTGCCATCGCCTACATGGTATCCTTGTGGCGGTGCCGGTGGAAATTGGAACCAGTAAGCACCGAGGTGTTATGTATGGATAGGACCACACAGCTGGATGTGGGACAGAACCATACCAAGAACCACCCAGCTGGATATGGGACAGAGCTGCCCAACTACATAAACAGCTTGTCGTGCCCTTCCCAGAGGCCTTTGTCTGCTCAAGGGAACAACTTGACATCTCCATCTCTTGTTCAGTCTTCCGGTATCCAACTCTGTCAACATGCTTCTCCAACTGTCTCTGGTCCTCTTGGTTGCTGGTGTCCAACTGGGTCACTGTCTTGTGGTTGGGCGGGCTAGCAACCAGACCCGACTTCTCGCCGATGAACCAGCGTATCCCTATGATCCCGACACAAGCCCGTACTGTAGTTGGTGGATGGACCACGTCGGAGGGCTTTACTGCCCGGATGTTCCCTTGGGCTGGCAAATCTCGGTGCAAGATTTCCTTCGCTGGGTAAGTTGAATCATCATCGGCTTCCCTCTTTGCGTGCCGCCTTTCTGACTCGAATTCACATGTAGAATCCTTCCTTGGGTCCAGTGTGCGAGGGTCTCCTCCCGGCAGAGACGTCGTACTGTGTCGAGACGACTGGCGAGCCAGAGGAACCCACCCCCACTGATCCCGGCAACGGTATCGAGACGCCCCTCCCGTACCAACCCGGCATGATCGGCAACTGTGACAAGTTCTATCTTGTTCCCGAGGGTGGCGGTTGTCAATCGATTGCCGATGCCAACGGTATCAGTCTGGCCGAGTTCATCACGTGGAACCCCAAAGTCGGTAGCACCTGCGGCGGGCTCTGGGCCGACGTCTACGTCTGTGTCTCTGTCATGGGCCATGAGCCCAAGCCAACCACAACGGCTTCACCCACGACTCCGCCCAACGGCATCACGACCCCTGTGCCTACCCAACCCGAGATTGTAGGCAACTGCGACAAGTTCCATCTAGTGGAGCAAGACGAATCGTGTGCATCTATTGCTAGGGCATACGGCATCTCCCAGTCCCAGTTTCTTACTTGGAACCCCAAGGCCGGCAACACCTGCTCTGGACTTTGGGCCGACGCCTACGCCTGTGTCTCCATCATCGGTCACGAGCCCACTCCGACTTCGCCTGGCAACGGTGTCGCAACTCCTTCTCCCATCCAGAACGGCATGACGCCCAACTGCAAGACTTTCCACTTTGTCCAAGCAGACGAGACTTGCAGGACCATCTCCGCCAGGTACGGCATCACCGTCGCCAACTTTGTCGCATGGAACCCTGCCGTCGGATCCACCTGTGCCGGTCTGTGGGGGAGCACCTACGCCTGCGTCGCTGTTTTGTAAATGTGCTGGCTAGATGACTTGCACTGCTGACTGGGTTATGTTTTGCCTGTAAGCGTACATACTGGAAGGAATGTTATCAAGGGGAGATAGATGGTAGAGGTGATTAATGATAACCGGGGACTACTTCTGTCAAATTCTTCTAGGCCCCATCATACATAAACGCCTTGTTCTTCTTTTTTACTGCTACCATATACTAGTGACGGTATGCCTCTGCTTCCACGGTCCTTGCCTATCAGGCTGAGCTCCATATAATAAAACACATTTTTAAATGACTTCGACTTTTCATTGCCATAGCTTCATGGTATGGAAGTTGTCAAACTAGCGGGCGCTTCTGGGAGAGAATACTATGCTTGATTGAATTGTTTATCTAGTGCAGCCCCCCGCAGTCTCGATCAAGCCCCCCGGAACAAGCCGTCTCACCTGACATCACTCGCCGAAGCCACATCGCAGCAGCTCTGATCGAGTCACCAGGCAGAAGCCTTCCCCAGGCGCCCGATGCCACGGCGGCATCTTCTAGACAATTGCGGTGGCTGGAAAACTTTGACATCCGCCGCAGCCATAAGCATTAAGCTTTTCTCAATCAAGTGTATTTTCTAACTAATTGTTATCTATTAATCTAATATTGTCTTCATCATCAGAGAGGGCCTCCTCGAAGTCACTGGTCTATATCCCATTGGGGTACACGAACGGGAAATCCCACATCTAGTGCAGCCCCTGCGTTTTAGGACCTGCCTGTATTCGCGCCTACGCTTTAAACCGCTTAGTGTGCATTCTGCAGTTAACCGCAAAGCGGTTAAATATGGGGCAAGTTAACTGCCGAGAGGGGGCGTTTATTAATGCTAAACTAGTGTGGGGAAGAGGCAACGTCAGCGTCACCCTCAGCTTTCTTAGGGACCGGTTGATATTGATATTGTGGTATCACCCCGCCGGAAGCTTCAAATCTGGCGGCTTCATCACAAGTTTCAGTCTATCAATTCTAAAGAACGCTCGTTCATCAACCATGGCTACTGTCACTCTTCACCCAGTTGTCTACGGTGTATACGGTGTAGTTTTCTATCTCTTAGTCAAATATCTCTACGCCACCGATATTCCCAGAATCAAAAATCTCCCCGAGGTTTCCGGCCTACCCCTCCTTGGAAACCTCGTCCAGCTTGGTACTGATCATGCCCGAGTCGCCCAACGATGGGTAGCCAAATACGGCCCTGTGTTTCAGACACGGCTTGGTAATAAGGTATTTGCCATATCCCTTCACTCGTTCCTCTTTTGGTTGCCGGTATTTCCATCTGCTGATCACCCTTACAGCGCGTCATCTTTGTAAATTCGTACGACACTGTTCGCCACTTCTGGATTACGCATCAATCCGACCTCATCTCCCGTCCGACGTTCCACACTTTCCACAAAGTTGTCTCCTCCTCTCAGGGCTTCACGATTGGGACATCACCCTGGGATGAATCCTGTAAGAACCGCCGCAAGGCTGCTGCCACAGCTTTGAACCGCCCTGCTGTCCAGTCGTATATGCCTATTCTTGATCTTGAGTCAGTGGTCAGCATTAAGGAGCTCCTCGAAGACTGCACCACTGGAAGAGACATCGATCCATCGCCGTACTTTGCACGATTTGCTTTAAACACTTCACTTACACTCAATTACGGTTTTCGTATTGATGGTAATGTTCAAAGCGAGCTATTACATGAAATTACACATGTGGAACGAGAAATCTCCAACTTTAGATCAACGAGCAACAATTGGCAAGACTATGTTCCCTTGCTGCGAATTTGGAGTAAGCAGAATGCTTCAGCAGAGCAGTATCGACTAAGAAGAGACAGATATCTCACAGACCTGCTCAATGACTTGAAAGACAACATTGCCAAGGGTACAGACAAGCCTTGTATTACGGGCAACATTCTGAAAGATCCTGAAGCAAAATTGAACGAAGGTATGTGCCTTTGGCAAGAGAAGGAGATGCGCAGAGCTATATACTGATATGAACTACTAGCGGAAATCAAGTCCATCTGCTTGACCATGGTCTCTGCTGGCCTTGATACAGTCCCGGGAACCTTGATTATGGGCCTCGCCTACCTCTCCACTAAGGGCGGTCAGGAAATCCAAGAAAAGGCCCTTGCAGCTATCAACGACGCCTACCCTGATGGTGATGCTTGGGAGAAGTGCCTCGTTGAAGAGAAGGTCCCTTTTATTACCGCGCTCGTCAAAGAGACACTCCGCTACTGGACTGTTATCCCTATCTGTCTCCCTCGCACGAACATCAAGGATATTCCATACAAAAACGCAATTATCCCTGCTGGGACGACTTTCTTTATGGTATAGAGATGCTTCTTTCAAAGAAACTCAGGCTAACATGTGCTGCAAAGAATACATACGCGGCTAACTACGATGAGTCCCGTTTTAAGGAGCCTACGAAGTTCATCCCTGAACGCTTCATCGGCGACAAAGAATTGGGTACACCACATTATACCTACGGTGCCGGATCACGCATGTGCGCTGGCTCACACCTCGCCAACCGCGAGCTATTCACCGCCTACATCCGTCTCATCACGGCCTTCCAAATATCTCCCGGCAAGGATCCCAAGCAGGCACCTATAATGGATCCGATTGAATGCACAAGCAATCCCACGTCGCTGACAATGGACCCAAAACCTTTCAAGATTAGCCTGAAGCCAAGAAATGAGACTGCTTTGAGGAAGTGGATTGCTGAGGCTGAGGCCCGGACCAGGGAACTGAGGTAAAGGCAACAAGGTGTTCGTCAACTATCTGTAGGTGGAAAGGCAGAGCTTGGCGCTGGCGAAGCCTCGTTATGCAGGTGAAGGGCGACCCGAACATGAGTTTCCGAAGGAGACGGCATTGGCTAGAAGTAGCCGAAATGGGATTGGAGGCAACGGGGAGTTTGCGGAGGTCTCCCGGCAGTTGAATTGTTTCCCGATTAGGCATCAACATATTCTCACAATGCAAACAGGATGTGTAGTCCATTATAGCAAATACTTCTGCATATTTGCATAGCGCTATGCTGTAACTTAGCTTGAGTTACATATCCTTTCCTTCACCGTCATGCCTTGTGCAAACAACTTCTCAGGGAAAGGGCCATCGGCGTGGTCAAGGTCAAGCCTAAGACTTTGAACAAAATGTTGCCTATTGAGAGTAGAACATTCCAGAGATTCGCGGTTATGATAGCCCACCTTGACCTGTTTATGTCCACTAGTCCCATATTGGGTGAGATGGCCATGAGAGACCGGAATGTCGCTCCCCCACTCAATAAGGGTTCAAAGATTTTTTGTGCTCATGTGTTCCAAGCAGGAGAATCTAGAGGCTCTTCTGCCATAGTCATTTGTCATGGTCTTGATAGCATTCGGTGTCCATTAAGGAATGATATGCAGGGACTTAGTGGGGAAAGAACTTGATATTGTGGTTAATCCACACGCTTGTATTAGCATCAGTGTGAGCCTGGAGGTTCTTGTGGCAGCACACACACGAGATAGGAAACAAAACCACCAAGATCTCTACTATGACAGAGTCCACCGTCTTTGCCATCGGCACTGTGTTTGCCCTGCTTGACGCAATACTGGAACCAGCAGGTGATTGAACGTGATGACGCCCTTTGCCATTGCGATTCGCCTTGATGATTTAATTAGGGGTTGGTACTTGTACTGAAACACTTCATGCTGTTCGCCCCCGTTGAGACTTGAAGGCCTGACGACGAGGCAGAAGGAAATTCGGGCACTGTATGCAACAAATGCTACGGTGATTAGATGAGCCATGAGGCTTATAAACACATGTTCCTATTGGGTGCAGATATCGCTCTGGACGACATGGTAACGTTGCATATCTCACCTCACAATGTGCATATCTATCTTTCTCATCCTCATCATTGCCCCGCACAAACATCGCAAGGCCCAAGGATATACGATCAGCATGTCGGACAAACAGCTTCTACCAAATATTTACGTGATTGGGCCTCAATGTACAGGCAAGACTACGATAGTCACTCGACTGCGCAGCGACGTAGATGCCTGGCTGGCAGGCACCTCACTTGATAGACCAAACTTTGTGTCTGAGGTTGCAAGATCGGCCATGACTAAAAACAACTTCTCAGCTAGGGATATAACTGCTTCAAAAGAGAAGTGTCTAATGGTCCGAACAACAATCCTTCAAGCACAAGCAACGGCCGAGGACGAAGCATTACATACGTCTAGCTGGTTCATCTCAGACAGGTCTGGCCTAGACCCGCTAGTCTACGCCAAAATGTTTGCGGGTTCCGAAGCGACACAAGACTTGCAGGCGACGTCAGCCTGGAAGACACTGAGACAGAATGGCTGGCTCTGTTATTATAGTATGTGAATCTGGTTCCAACTGGCTGTTGAATGATGGGTTCCGACTGACGCCGGAGAATCGAGATGAGTGGATCGGGCTTTTCAATGTCTTTCTTCAAGTTCTCAAACATAATGAACTGCCTTATCATATCGTTCCTTGCACAATGGAGGATCTTACAGAGAGGATCAACTTCATACACGAGAAATGGCGGGAAACTATTGGTCCCTTAAAGTAGGCAGTTATCGGTTCTTCATCTACATAATACTATTCCTGATTCTGTGCTCAATGGGATATATATCAAGGACATGGATGAAGACATGAGGCTACCGTGCAAGCGGATAACCCTAAGCGAGTGGTGATGATGCTGGATAGAGATGTCAAGGGCAGTAGACTGCTTTGAAGGAACCCCTGGTTTCCACCACCCGAAAGGGCATTGTCATAAATTCGGTATAGATTCTGTTGTGTCATATTCATCTAGCTTTTGTATGCCATTCTATGCTAGCACCGCACCCCCTTTTTCTCTGCTGTTTCTCTTAGGCATCCGTACAGCATCTTCCATGTTCCCCATGCTTACCCCTCCAACATAAGCCCAACCCTTGTCTCATACGCCCCCACAATTTGTCACGCTGATTACAGACAGCTGCTCTCATCCTGACCGCTCGCAACTTGGTCAGCGCAACTTTCTCCTTGGCCCTGCATTCCCTCCCAAGTCAGTGGGCTGAAATGGGGGACTCACAGCCAGCTCGTCCTGGCCGACCTCCTATCAGTGATGGACAAGATACCGTCGATAGTAACCAGGTTAGTGCGGATGCCAAAAGACTCACCCGACCCACATAGTTTGAGCACCCCGAACCAAGTTAATAACGGCTTGCCACAGAAGCAGAGGCAACGGATGCGTCTTGCACAGAGATCGTACCGTGCCAGGAAACAAGAGGCGCAAGAATCCGAGAGGGTTCGAGCCGAGAAGCTTAGCAGCGCTTTAGACAAGGCACTGGCAACCTTTTCTGCACTCCATCAGCGGATTCTCGATAGCTCCAATATTCGAAACTCGCCGAATCTTCTCTTTCATCTGAACGATGCTGTAACGCAAATGGCTACCATCGCATCTGCCACGGACAAGGTCCTGCCCTTATCTCATGCAATAGAGGAACAGGGCTTTGGCGTTGATCAGCAAGCGGCTGATACGCTTGCTCCAGGGTCAACTGCCGTAGACCCCGGATCTGCGACCATATCTTTGCGGATGAACACTTCCAGCCGGATCCCCTTGTCAGCAAGACTCATTCGAGCTTGTTTCGAGCGTGTGGTGTCTATCTTATCTAGTCGCTCAGCCTTTGAATTCACGGCCCTGACTCTTCCCCTTCGATTGCTAGGCGAAGACGCATTAATGGCCAATACACTGCAAGGCCTGTCGATGCTCGTTCCTGCGGTGACTGATTTTCAGTATCCTCTGCACTCCGCTCCCTCGCTGCCGCAAATGTATCGCGTGGTGGAGGGCGGGACGAATGTCGTGTACAGGGCGCCAGCTCCGTGGATTCAGCAGCTGGTAAAAGGCAAGACAAGGACGGTGCTAGACACAAGCAGTGTGACCCTACAAGGAGAGTGGCTCGAGGCCATGGATGTAGAGGAGTACTTGGAGGAGCGAGGAATCTATCTACGCGACACCGTCTCCAACAGCACCATACTTACAGACGACACCGTGTATCAGCCCAACGTTCAGAGGGATCAGAGCATACCAAATCTCGCCATATCACCAGCTATGGGAGGAAGGGGATTCGGTCAAACTCTTGACAACACCCCTTCTCAATTCAACGTCATAGAGGAGCAAGGTCCCCCTGCCTCATTGCCGAATTATCTCGATAACCATGAGGGTGCAGACTACTCGGTTTTCGGTCTGCCGATGCCTGGACAGAGGCTGCGTTCTGGCAACAGCCCACTCCATCCAACCGCTATATCTGGCCTTCTACAGTCAGAAATCAACCATGAGTCTGCTCAGGCCGTTACTAAACTCACCCGGGTCACTGTCGATCTTGACAAGCTCGTGCATCTGCTCGCGGCAAATGCGTCATGCCTTGGCCCTGTGCCGGGGATTCGCAAAGCTGACGTGGACGCGGCAATTCAGGGCTCTATCAATATATCCTGAAAGTCTATAGACATCAATCTCAACCTGCTATTCCTGCGCTTGCTGCGTGACTGTTTCTAGCATCATAACGCGATTATTTTTGTAGTCGTTCTCTCAAGTCTACGAGTTCAAAATTGACACGAATCCCGCCCATCACATGTCTATGCACCAGCTGCTACTTCGAGAGCAAGGACAAATCTCCCTTGAGAGGAGCCGTAGAAATAGCGTTTCGCTCAGCAATCCTCCAATCCTCTCGCCCGTCGTACGTGCCCTTGACGAGCTTGTCTTGGTACATGCCCCAGCTTGTTACATTCTTGCTTTGGTCCTCGTCCACGCCGAATATGTCGGTCCTGCAGTAGGTTGTGGCGTTGGCAGTTGTTTCGCCCGTAAGTTCGATGAGCTGCGTGGTCAAAGCATGTTGTGTTTGGAAGCTCTCGACCATGGCCTGTACCGTCGTTTTGAGGGCCGTGATGCCTTGTATAGTGCCGCCGGGCCCGGGAAAGGTTGCCTTGGCGTCGTCAGAGAAGGCTTTGGAGAAGATTTCCCAATCTTTGAGATCGACGCCAATGCAATAGCGTGCGATGCAATTGCGGATGAGTTCGTGATCCGAAGTAGCTGGTATCATTTTGATGTGTGGAAGTCGGTTGGATAGAGAATCAGGTGGAAGTCTTAGAAGTGATGGTACGGATGGGACTTTAAATAAAAGCTCCCCAGATGTCACATCAGACCCTCGAGGGTTTTATTGGGCGAGATGTCCGTCCCGCAAATGAACCCCCCTTGGATTGAAGACTGGCTGCGTCAATTGATAAGCCACCATTTATAGATTGTTTTGATAATGTCTTCATTACTCAACCTAAATTCATAGAGAGCTAGGGAAGTCCTTGGTGGGCCACCATTACTTGAAAAGGCATTACTGCTCTTATGTACTACCTAGAAAGGCAATACTTGTGTTGCAAACTGCCCTTCAAGGCCCTGGTCAGGGTTACCGAGAAAGGCAATACTACTAGTTCGAGGTTTACCGACTACCCAAATATGTGTCAGAAGACAAAGTGTGGGGATATCGATAGCCTCAGCTGGATGGGATGAGAAGACAAACTGTGGACCTAGATGAGCTTGGGGGGGTTTGCTAGTACATTGAATTGACTTGCTAATCATAGGTTTGCTGAGCAATACAGTTGCTTCAGCGTTGCATTGGAATCACAACATAATATTAACTACCCCGATCTCGAACTTGATACAGCATTCTTTTCAACCTTCATCAGTCTCCCAATCAAGCCTTAACCTGTTATTCGCCAACATGGCCCCTCAGACGCAGAGACAATGGGTAGTTCGTAAGGCCAACGAAATTGATTCCCTCGAGTTCCAGCCGGAGGCTCCCGTTCCGTCCATTGGCGACCGGGAGGTCTTGGTTCGCTGTATGAGCAGTTCTAACGCCCTTCTATCTCCATTGTGGCTGATCGATTAATTTACACCAGTTCATGCTGCTTCGCTCAATTTCCGCGACGTCCTGATTGCCAAGGTACGCTCCAACTTCATGGCCCCGGTGGTCGTGACCCGATCTTTCATTCCAGTCACGCTTCTAAGTGACGCTCGGTTTCTTACAACAACGCCTCAAGGGCCAATATCCTTTTCCAACCAGGGATGGCTTGGTGCCCGTGGCTGACGGGGCTGGTGTCGTTGCTGCCGTTGGATCTCGCGTGAGCCGCTTCCAAGTCGGCGATCGAGTGGCCGGATTATTTCACCAGGATCATATCGCGGGACCATTCGATGCCAGCTATCTCCGAAGCTCTCTGGGCGGTTATGTCGACGGCACACTTCGACAGTATGGCGCGTTCCACGAGCAGGGTCTTGTGCGCGTTCCGGCGAACTTGAGTCTGACCGAGGCAGCCTCGTTGCCGTGTGCTGCACTGACGGCCTGGAGTGCTCTCTATCCAGATGAGGGCCGGTCAGTCAGAGCTGGAGACACGGTTCTTACCGAAGGCTCAGGCGGTGTCAGCACCTTTGCCATCATGGTATTCAACCCCGGCATCATAAAAGTAATCTCGGAGCTAATGCTGTACAAGTTTGCCAAAGCCGCTGGAGCCAAGGTCATTGCGACGACGTCGTCAGATGAGAAGGGCCAACGTCTCAAGGAGCTTGGTGCGGACTACGTGCTCAACTACAAGGAGAATCCTAACTGGGGGACGCTTGCCAAGCGCTTGACGCCTAACCAAGATGGAGTCGACCTCGTTGTTGAGGTTGGTGGGCCAGCATCAGCCAGACAGGTATGCTCGGTTCAGTAGGTGAAATATTGTGTTGGTAAAATATGTGCTAACCTACGCACCATTGATAGGCACTCACTGCTTTAAAGACCATGGGTATCATCTCCATGGTAGGCTCGGTAGCCTCGTTTGCCGCCGGGGAAGACATGAGCCAGGCGCCAACATTTCTTGAAACAGTCGGCCGCGGCACTGTGCGCGGGGTGGCTGTTGGGTCAAGACGCCAGTTCGAGGAAATGAACCGTGCTATTGAGGCGAATGACCTCCATCCCGTCTTGGATACCAACTTCTTCAAATTAGAACATGCTCTCGAGGCATATGACTACTTATGGGACCAGAAGCATGTTGGAAAGGTCATTGTGCAGATTATTGAGGAATAGGCTGTGTAGAGCAATGAGAGACTGCGGTACAGTAGGGGTAGAATTCTTACATATTGTCTTTGGGCTATCATGGTTGGCATGGCTGAAATGTTCATTATTTCTCATGCTGGGTCAATATTACATCTTGCCCTGTTACTGCCTTGATATTGGTTCTCGGAGAAACTGGCTGAAACCACGCCAATGTCCTCATGGCCGAGGTAGGTTTATTACAGGCACGATTTTGTATCTTTATCAAGTTGTGGCATTATTGCTGAACAACCCCTGCCCCTTTTCTGTTTACTTGATCTCCGGGCCGTAATCGGTAATATTCAAGACACCGAAAGAGGATGATTCCGCAAGGGGCAAAGGAGGATTCATGGCTTTACTCGCTGGAAGCAGTCAAGCTTGTAGCTGGATTATGGCAGAACATTGACACATCGAGGAAGATGAATGCGGCCAGAGGATACGATCTGCGCTGATAAGAATTCCAACCATCCACTGTCGTTTGCCTTGGCACAAGGCATACTAGACCTACAAAGGCAACAAGTATGGGCAGTATCCCTTTGAGTGTGATAAGGTGCAGGCCATGTATTCGACCCATATACCCCTCAATTTAGGTCAGTACGCAAAGTAACTTCAATCCCTATAAGGCTATAATGTATGTGATGTAGCTCTATGTGCCTACCAGGAATGCAGGGACCTCTATCATAGCCTAATTTCTTAGCACACCAAAGTTACAATTTTTTTCTGTATTTTTATTGGTCAAAAACCCTGTCTGTAACATGGTCTGCACCTTATCACACTCAAAGGGATAGGCTAATCTATGATAAGCCTGCAGCCGCCCCCAAATCCTACAGCCTTGCGCCCAACATACACCCAATCACAATGGATACTATTGTTACTAGACAACTAGTAATATCTAGGAATACCTTAATGTGCTTTCCCTCCTTCCCATCCAGCTGAGCCGTCCATTTGCGACGTCAGGTCAGCTCTGATCTCACCAGAGCCATGGAGCCATCACGATCTGACCCGGCCGTGAGCAAAAAGATTGCAATACCCCGGAAACCAGTGCCTGGTCGGAATCGGGGTGAATACACACCTGTGTCGCCAACCGGAGAGCCTGGCTCGGACATTTCAGCGCAGGGAGACTATCGGCCGGCCTCGGCGATCTGTGATGTTCCCAGCAAAGAATCTGTATGCGTGGAACAAGAACCAGTTTTGGCAGGAGAAAAAGAAGACGGCCAAAAGAAGATGCGACGGTGGCTTCCTGAGATGTTGTAGTGTGTTGCGAGTTTTCTCCTCTTTGCTGCCATTATTACTGTCCTTGCTTGGTGCAATAACAAGCCTTTGCCCGACTGGCCGGGAAGTCTTACCGTCAACACTGTCATTGCGCTCCTAGCAACCGTCTGTCGAGCGGCAACCGTTGTGCCCATCAGCGAAGGCATCTCTCAGATGAAATGGAATTGGCTGGCCAGTGCGAAGCGGCCGCTCAAAGACCTGGAAATCCTGGACCAGGCGAGTCGTGGACCGTGGGGGAGTCTGCGCATGGTGGTGACAGTTCAGGGCCAGTGAGTCTTCGTTGCTGTTACATTAACCGATCGCTTACACTGCAAATTAGTATCTATGCCGTGGCGGCAGCACTGGTGCTGGTGACGGGGCTTGCCACATCAACCTTTACGCAGTCTGCCATCAGTTACACTACACACCTCGCCACGGTTCCCTACCAAACTGCTGATGCTAGGATGCTTGAGACAGCGCCCCCATTATCTCTGGAGGAGGAAGACCGTGATGGTAGGCTCTTTGGGCGTGCTGCGTCACTTGACAGCTGACCTGACTGTAGGCTTCTACAATAACGTCAGGCGTGCTGCGTACCAGGCCATCCTGGGCACTTCGAACAGCAGCTTATCACCACAGCCGACAGAACCCTTCTGCACCTCTGGCGAGTGCCGCTACCTGGGTGTATGCGTGGCATTATAAGATGTTACGGAGCACCTCAGCATCATACAAGGACAAGACGATGCACCGTTTACTCTTGCCGAGCTGTCCAATCAGACGTATCTATGAACAAACGATAGCTCAGAAGGCTTTCCAGATTACGTCGACGGCCCCCAGCGCTTCTTAGTCACCAATATAAGCTCGCCTGCTTCCAAGCCTCAAGAGCGCACCATCGCTTTCACAGACGAGCCGCACCTCCTGAATGCAACGTTTTCCCAATTCTTCATCATCTACCACTACGCGGGCTGCTTCGAGACAAGGGACTGCCTATTTGCTATCGAGATGCTGTGGCATTTCTGCGTCCACACATACAGCATGAGCGTAGAGAATGGCAGGTCACACATAAATACCCGCTCTCATACAGAAGTAGCCGGTCGCACTCTAGATGGGGGAGTGATACTGCAGACACCCGACAGCAGCATGAATTTCACAGCGCAGGACATCATGTTTGATCTCGGCCGCGACTTTCGCCGTAGCCTGAGCGGCAGTTCATTCTCGGTCCAAGGCGAGAGCGCGGTTCTCTACACTGAAATCATGTACAAGCTCCAGAACGATATTAAACTTACCGCAGACCCTGAGCATAGGAGAGGGGTAATCCAGGAGAATACCCAGAGGCTTGGAGAGGCTGTTGCGACAGCCATGACAAATGAGTACGACTTACGTCCCCTGGAGCCATAAAGTATTTACTGACTGCTGCTAGGTTGCGACTGAGTGGCGAAGTCCGCCATGTAGAGGCCCAAGTTGAGACTATCCTCATCACGGTTCGATGGCCATGGCTGGCCTTCCTGGCCGCCCAGATTGTACTTACGGTTGCCTTTCTGGCTGCTGTCATTATTCAGGCCTCACAACTAGGTGTCGAAGTCGTTAAAAGCTCCCAGGCTGCCACTTTGTTTGCTATAGATTATTCAAGCAGCCCCAGTCCTAAACATGACCTAGGGGTGACCCCGGGGCTTCGGCAACGAGTTGATGGGGGAATCAATGGTAAACTTCATCATAAACAGGGTCATTGGATAGTAGACATTAGCTAGAGAAGTCCTAGGCATACTACCTACAACAACCATATTGCGCGTCAATTACCCAGTGACGCAGTGCCAACTCAGGCCTGATCTTACCATACCGGAAACTAGCCGAGGTGGGCTGTGTAAGAAGGAGGCTGGTCAGCTGCAAAAGTAAGCCGCATGCATAAAGTAGCGGGCCTTGAGCACTGTCAGCCGCATCTCGTCGTCCAAGGGGTTGCCACGCTTGTGCCAACGCTGCAAGGCTGGTAGGCGCCAGCTGCGGATGTAAGAAACCTACCCCAGAGTCTGTTGGACCGGTTGTAGCCAAGACATAACTATGGTCAACGACCGAAGCTGGCGGACGTAGTCACCCTCTACCAGATGCCCTGTCATGGACAAGCACACTTGCCAAGGTAACTCTACTTCGGGCCGCCTCGTGTCGTGAGGCCTTAAGCGCCCTGAGGCGGCCGGGGCACGTCGCATTTCATGCAAGGCTGCTGTCACACCACTCACGGGTTCCTCGCAGGCTGACAGCTCGGTCCCAAATTAGGACCTGTCGTACCTATATTCAGCAGGAGCTGAGTGTCTCTGCCCCTGTCCTGTCCTGTCCGGTTAGTCACGGATTGAGTGCCGCTGCCTTTTCCCCAGAGCCGCAAGCGAACCATGCCAAGGGCCTTGCAAGGCTCCCGCGCAGCTCTTCTCCTTAGCTCTCTTTCTAGTCTTTGAAATATTTCCACACGCAGAGAACCTTGCCCGCTTTGTTTTCTTAGGAAGTCTGCTGTGAGTTTGTCACAAGCCTTTTCCGTGCGCACAATGCCTTCGAGCGATGCCTATACCACGTACCGAGTGTCGGGGCTTCCACCCAATGTCACCTTCGACCAGGCTAAATGGATCTTGGAGGCCTTTTTTGACTCGGATGGCGTCGCCACCGAACCAAAGGTTCACTCCCTCGGGCTAGACCCGTTTGATTTCGGGCGCAATGTTGATATGATCGCGACCGTGACGTTCTCGCAGACTCCGGCCGAGTTCCTTGAAGGAGACTGTTGGGTGCGGGAGAAAGTCTTCACGAATGAAGATGACCTTGTTTCGCTCGTGCTCACCATCGACACAAAATTCGACGGCTTTACGCCTATAAACACTGTCAAGGATGACGAAGATCACAAGATCGAGTACGCAGTTCTTCACTCGTGGGAAACAGGGCAATGTGCTAACTGTCCGTCTGTAGCTGCATTGTGGTCAGTGGCCTCAGCAGTCACCCCTTTGGCTCATGGAAGCAGAGGGGTGGCCACTTCATGTGGCTCAGAGACGCTTCTACCTGGCGCTCACCTGGGGTGCGCGTCTTACTCTACGGTTACGACACGTCTCTTGTGAGGAGTGAGTCGTTTCAGGATATTGACGATATTGGACAAAAGCTGGGCGACTTCATCACCGCCATACGCCATACTCGGACGGTAGGTCCAAAACGCAATGGGTTCTCACCGAGTCGCTAAGTCGTCGTAGGGCGAGATCAACTATGAGCCGAGGCCACTTGTGTTCATTGCTCACAGCTTGGGAGGATTGGTTGTCAAAGAAGTCCGTATATGACACTTGCCCTCCTCTCCACCCTCACCCAGGACTAATGTTCCTTCCTAGGCCATATGCCGCCTGGCTCACAAGGATGAAACTAACGCCCGGTGCGTCTACGGACTGATTTTCTTTGGGGTTCCAAACCTAGGCATCCGCACCCAGCATTGGCTCCCCATGGTGGACAATCAACCCAACATGAACCTCGTGCACAATCTGGAACCCGGGTCTCTCTATCTGCGCAGTCTGCACGACCGGTTCTGTCGTGTATTTACATCCCCGACCTCTAGAGTTGTGTCGGTATATGAAACGGTTAAGAGTAAGACGGCAAAGGTAAGACATTTGTACATCCCCGGGCAGGACCTCATTGTTGACCATTCAGTGGGACGAAGGTCTGGGACGCTGGGCCCTCAACGGCCCAACAGAGGTTCTGGTGCCTCGCGACTCGGCACAGGGCAGTTGCCCTCCAGAGTTGAATCACAATCACAGCTCCTTGGCCATGAATCAAAACCACTCTGATCTACCAAAGTTTAGAGGGCCTCACGACAGCGATTACCGGCTCCTCGCAAGGTATTTGCATAATTTATGGAAGAATGCTGTCGTGGACGTTCAAAGTAGATTTGGACCTGAAGGTGTGCCATCATCACTGCTCTATCCACGGCCAATCTTTCTTCACGTGTTGGGCTTTGCCGAGAATAGCCTTTAATAACTTTCTTTCAGGTTACTTCCCAAAGGGTGGCGTGAAACTCCGGGAAGGTAAGTAGGAGTGCTTTTATGTCATGTCTTACCTCTAATCAGTGTTAGAAATTCATGGCCGAGGACCGCTTGCACGGTCCCCGACACCAGGTAAGAGACATGTATTTCAGTTCATAAATCGCTCCCAAGACTAATTTCTACAGATCCGCAAGCACATTTCATGCAGTCACCTTTTGCAAACCAGCTCGCCAATCACTACATGGGCAACCCTTACGCCTTACACCTGCACATGCTGGCAAGCCAATTCCCACACAACCAAGACTTTCACTCACTGTCGCCCTTTGGCGCTGGCATTCCTCACCAGCCGCATAACCATCAAAGAATGGTCCAGGATGTGACTCCTGATCCAGGAGATACGCTGCTTCAGTACGAATACCGTGTTGCCCCTGAAGAAATAGGAGAGGACCCTACCCATGGCCTTAACTATCAAAGAACGGTCCAGGATGTGACCCCTGATACAGGAGACGCGCCGCATCAGCACGAATACCTTGCTGGCACCGAAGAAACAGGAGAAGACCCTACCCATGACCTCTATACCGCTGCCCCTCTCGAGAACCCTGTTAATGGACAAGGCGAAGACTTTGAAAATCATGAACAGAACCAAGACAGAGGCGATGGAAGCGACGAGCCCGTTGAGATACCACCAGAGGAAGATGAACAAGACAGAGCCAACACATATACGGAATCGGAGTACATGCAATCAGAGCACATGCAACCAGAACACATGCAATCGGAATACATACAGTCAGAGCACACGCAATCGGAGTACATACAATCAGAGCACATGCAGTCAGAGGATATGCAGCCGGTTGTCAATGTCTGCTCTGTATGTGGCGAGCAGTTCCCTTCAAAGAGGAAGTTATCCAAGCATCGAGGACTCACTGGTCACCACGAGCCTTTTACAGAGGAGGAACAAGGTTCAGTCGAACAGCCGGACTCTGGATATTACGAGGACGCCAGCGAAAGCACCAAACAGGCGATCAACCCTCTTCAGTGTGCGAGGTGCAATGAGACATTCCCATCCCGGAACCAACTTTTCAAGCACATAAAGGCCCTCTGGCACTTTGTTGATGATGCCAACCATGGTTCACGGCTTGAAGAAACAAACAGACCGACGATGAACCCTCGTCAGTGTGCAAGGTGCAACGAGATATTCCCGTCCCGGAACCAGCTTTTCAAGCACATGGAGGCCTATTGGCACTATGTTGATGAGGCAGAATACAGCGCTTCACTTTACCATGCCGAAGCTGAGAGAACTGCCGACAACGTTTCGCAACTTGAAGAAACCCACAGACAGATGACAGACCCTCGTCAGTGTGCGATGTGCAATGAGATATTCCCGTCTCGGAACCAGCTTTTCAAGCACATAGAAGCTTTTGGACACTTTGTTGACAATGAATAGCACAGCGCTTAGCTTTGTCTTGTATAGCTGGAGGAAATTATGATGGCGTCTCGCGGTTTGCGACCAAGTTTTGCATGGCTGAAAGCAGGAGGCAGTATGGAACACGCATCATACTGCCACGGCACTCACAGGCCGAACTCTTTTCCACAGCGTAAAGAACAGTCTTAGTCGAAACCGTGTCACTAGTGTTTTATATTCCACGGCATAATTGGAGCAATTTGGAGAGATTTGTGAGCAGGTTAACCCTCGTAAAGCTACGAATGCAGAAATTGCCCAATGGCCCTTCAGCGTCATCCGTCACCACCCCGTCGTCAGTGCTCGATGCACCGAATCCGCAAGCGACTCGAGATCCGACGCTGCCAACCCAATGCTTTCATTGTCCGTCTTATCGTACAGCGTGCCGCCCTCGAGCCAGATCCGCCGAAGCGTGTACGAAACCGCATTGGGCTGTCCTGTGCTCCACGCCTCCTGTTCTCGGTCCTTCAACTCCTGCAGAGTAAAGTGGGACACGCTCCAAGGCTCGCCGCCAGTCTGCTTCTCAAACTCGGCAAGAATGTCCTTTGATGAGACGACAAAGGACTGCACCTTGATGGCCTTGTCGAAGGATGCTTCTGGGTGACGGAGGGCCGCCACGACGGCCTTGCCAACACTGTTCTAATTAGCACCAAAACCGGCACTCTGAAACAGGAACCTACTCTGGCATGGTCGTGAAGCCAATCTTGCCCTCGCCATTGTCAATGAGAACGGCTTTCTTTGAGTCAATGTCGAACCCTCCGGCCTCGACAGCTTTGGGCGACAATGTAAAGTACATGTCCACATATGGACCAGTGACAATGTAGGTGTAGTGCAGCCGCTTCACATTCTCCTTGATGTATCGCCGGACCTTGAGCTTGAGCTGATGCGGCTTCTCCGAGGCGCTTTGCGGGCCGTACTCAATGTCCGTGCCGTACTCGGAGGGAAAGAACCACTTGACAGACGGCGTCTCTTCCGCGAGCCGGATGAGGTTGATCTGAGTCTCGAGCACATTGCGACCCACAGCGCTGATGACGGTGTCGACGCCCTCGTAGGCGGCCCTGACGTCCTCGTCCTTGGTGACGTCTCCCGTGAGGATCTTGGCCCCCTTGGATTTCAGTTCATCGAGGTAGGCGGCTTTCTTAGAAAGCGTTTCGGCAGAGGTGAGGACGGTGACTTGCGGGAAGGGCGGCTGGGCGTTGATGACGTGATCGGTGATGTACTTGCCGATGGAGCCCGTCGCGCCGATGATGAGGATGCTGGATGGTTGGAAGGTGGCCATTTTGACAAACTTGTCAATCTCCTTGAATAGAAAAAGACTGGAATGCTCACAGGATGAATCCGGAGCAATGGATGTTGGGTAGTGTTGGGACCTCGGCAGGCGACTGGGGAATATTGTGAATTTATGGACCAAAATGACGCGGGGTCATTTGTAATCACTAGCTCATGAGAAACTGCAAGCCATGCATCCGAAGCTTAATAGAAGGCGTCATCCGGGAATGCCGAGTTCGACTACATTTAGGGTAGGCGAACGTGGTTGCAATTCACAAGATGGATTGTGTCTTTAGATGTGAGGGGCCTGAAGGCACTCACGATGCCCTCCCATTCCCCTTGGCCCCAGAAGTAATGTCGTGAACAAGGAGGCTATTAAGACCGTTTCCAACTCTCAGCAATGTAACGAAACCCGTCTGGTCAAGTGACCAGTCATGCAGTTGGCAGCCTTTCCACTTCTCCTGTTTCCCTGGAAATCCGGAAGACATGTGAGTGTAATGTAACATGATCATGAGGAAGTAAGGTGGAAACCCTAAGTAGCAGAAATGTAAGATGCAAATGATTCTTTCTATCATGACGTCTAATCGTGGTGATGCAGGTAGCCAGCCCTATGAAATCAAACAGGATAAACAATCGTATTCTAAACTCCGTCTTTGCATCGTGTCGTGATTCATAATTCGTAGTCGGTCAGTGGTCCGACAGATGAGGGTTGCGCAGGGCAAAGGCAAAGGCAATCATGGGTATGCAGAGCAAAAGGCCGGCTGTGCAGAGAAGCTGCTGGACACCTTGGTAGCTTGTGATGATGGCATCGCGGATCTCAGTGCCCACCGGGTAGTGAACAATGGTGTCAAACGGTGAGTTGTAGACTGCGGCGGCCAGCGTCGCATTGGGCTGAAAGGCCAGGTTCGCCTCGAGAGCGGGATATAGGGTCTGGGACCAGATAGCACCCGCCAGGCTGGTTCCGAGAGCGCCTCCGACGTTGTACATGGCCAGGTACAAGCCGGTCAAGATGGCGACGTATTCGCGGGCTGCCGAGGCTTGGATAGACGCCTGCGTTGGGTAAGCAAACAATCCGGCTGATAAGCCCAGCAGGATCTGAGCGCCCATCATGCCAGACTGGGCCGAGGCTGAAGCACCGCCGGGGTGCATGATCAGGAGGGCAAAGGCGAGCATGAAGAGGATGGTGCCGATGATGATGATGAGTCGCAGGCGGCGAATCTTGTATATGAGGAGTCCAATGGCAACCCCGGAAAAGACACCAAAGAAGGAGTAGAATGATAGGATGCGGGTGGCTGCCTCTATGGGAAAATCGAAAGCCACGATGAGGATGGTGAAGAGAAAGTTGGCCTGGGTATACCACGCGCAGTTGAGAAGCGTACGGACAGCAAGCGAGGCCCAAACCCCGCGATCGCCGAGAAGATGGAAGGGGACGAGCGGAGTTCGCGCGCCACGTCGCTCCCAGATGACGAACGCAGGGACGCAGAAGAGGCCGAGGACGAGCGGGACGAGAATGGTTGGATCGTTCCAATGACCATGAGAGGACGTACCGCCGATGCGAGTCAGGGGGGCGAGCACAAGAGAAAAGGCCGAGATGAGGAAGATGAGACCGATGACATCGAGGCTGTGGAAGAGCTCCGTAACAGAAGTGGGGATCGCATCTTGAAGGACGAGACTCTTGCAATCCGCGTCGGCGTCGACAGCTTGTTGGCGTTCGATGGATGCCAGCGATATGAAGAGCGGCATGGAGCATATGGGATAAATGAGCGCCCACATGCCGATGCCGAGCCGCCACGTTGCATGGGTGAGAACAGCCTCGGTTACGACGCCGCTTAGCCAGGTATTGATGAGGAAAGGCAGCGCCGGCAGGTAGCTAAAGAAGACACGGGCCCGCATGGAGGAGTAGTCGGCGATGAGGACCTCCATGAGCAGGACGATGCAGGTGAAGCCAAACTGGTAGATTATGGCACCGACAAAGAAGACGGGGACAGAGTTGGCGACGGCCTCGATGGCGATGCCGAGGGTATAGAGGGAGCTGGCGGCGACGAGGACATTGAGGCGACCAAAGACATCGGCGAGCTTCGAGGCGGTCGGCTGGGAGGCGGCGGCGACGACGCTGCGGAGGACGTTGAGTGTCGCGAGGGAGGAGTGGAGGCCAAAGGCTGACGTGGCGTAGGGCTGGTAGGTGCCTCGGACCTGGGACTCGAGGCCATAGGCGTAGCTGGCGAGAAAGATGGAGGCGAAGAGGACGGCGCGGCGGGCGGGCGAGATGGAAGTGCCGGAGGAGGCGGAGGAGGAGGAAGATGTCGAGGAAGTCGAAGAGGTGGGAGTACGGAGGAGACGAGTCGTCTCTTCAGCCATGGAGGGTGCCATGTCTGGAACTATCCCATGTGTGGTGACGGCGATGGCGATGATGGTGATGATGAAGCGAGGTTGCGTGAAATCCCCTCACGAAATTGTTTCGGGTCACCCTTTCTTTTTGCTCCGCAACCACCCAAACCGCACCAGACAGGGGGCGTACCAGAGAAGGAGGACCAGAACGGATGACAGGCTGTAACGGGGACGGTGGAGGATCTGATAAAGCGGGCTGATCAATCAGATAAGATTACGACCATGGGCCGATTTTCGAGGGGCGGAAGCGAAGGGGGTGTGTGGAGCATGCAGCAGCATGTTACATGCGCTGCGTATTGTTGTGCAGGGCGACGCAGCAGGAGTTGGAGAAATGGGAAACGGAAATGGAAGTGCAGATGCAACGAGGAGGGGCTTATGGTGTTTTTGTTTTATCGATTACGGCGCATTTTCAGCTGCCTTGCAATTTTGGGTGAGTCAGGCAGCACGTCAGCTGGCAGGCAAGAGCGCCTGCCGCCGCATTGAATCCATCCATTCCTGCCTCTGGGATGTCTGATGACGCCAAGGCGCACGTGCACCTCGCCCATTATTGTGGATTGTGGCCAGCACTTTCAGGCACCCTCAGGCACGTTAGCGCCCTGCCAGGCATCACGCGACGGCCTGGCCCGCTGCAGCCTCATTTATTCCTTGGTCAACAAACAACCTAGGCATTTGGATGGAGATAATCGCCTCGCATCCAACGCACGCATACACTCACCACACACCGCATTTATTCCGTCACGACTGAAGTCTTGGATGACTACCCAGCCTTCTTTTCGAGCCATCCAAGATCGACTCGATCGCTAAGACAAATGAGTCCAAATGATGCTAATGCGGGGCTTCATGCATGTCTCAGCCCGCGGCGGGACCCATGGTAGGTTGGATTTGCCTACAGTCTCACGTTCTATTCTTGATGTCTGCCTCCCACTCCGTCAGCATCCCCATGATCTCCAGCGAGTCTTGCCAAGTCGGAGAAGGCCGCGGAGCCTCCTTGACGCCCGCCGCGATGCAGTCCTCCACCCGCTTGACCTGGTACCCGAAGGCGTCCCACTCGGCCGAGATGCTGATCGTCTCGGTAGCGCCGCCGTACGTCTTGATTTCGAAGCTGTTCTCCCCAGCGACCGGCAGCCACGGGTTCGTCTTGAACCGCAGCACGGCCTTGTCGCCCTGGATGGAGAAGCCATAGTCGTTGCCGAAGCTGTCGGTCGACTGGATGGTGGCCAGCACACCCGAGCCGAACCGCACCGTTAGCGAAGCATCCCGGACGTGCGCGACACCGCCCTCCTCGACTACATTGCCCAGGCCGCAGAGCTGGCGCGTCTTGAAGACGTCCGGGCCGGCCGCTGTCTGCAGGACGAGATGCAGCAGCGACACGGGGTAGCAGCCGAGGTTATAAATGGTGCCCATTCCCAGCGGGTTGGCCTTTTTCCAGATGTTGGCGGCGTAGTAGCCCGACACGCCGCGGACAGTGCCCAGGGCCCCAGACCGGAGCACCTCGACGAGCTTCTCCATGAGCGGGTGGCTGAGGTACATGAAGCCCTCGACGAAGAAGACCTTGGCGGCGCGCACAGCCTCCATCATGGCGTGCGAGTCCTGCATGGTCGTGGCGAGCGACTTCTCCGACAGGATGGGCTTGCCGCGCTTGGCGGCCGCCACCACGGCCTCGGAGTGCAGGTGGCTGGGCAGGCCGACGTAGACGACATCGACGTCGGGGTCATCAATCAGCTCCTGGATGGTCTGGTACCGGGCGGGAATGTCGAACTTGTCGGCAAAGGCCTGCCGGCGGGCGGCATCGCGGCCAAAGACGGCGTGGATCCGCGACTTGGGGCTGGCGGCGATGGCGCGGCCGACCACGTCGGAGATGAAGCTGGTGCCGAGGATGCCCCAGCGGAGAGCCATTGCGGATTATCGGTGAGATGTGTGCTAACAAAAGTTGAAGTCGAAGTTGCCGGAGGTCTGAGAATAACCTAATAAACCAGATTTTGTGTCGGAAGCCGCCGTGATGCGGGGAGGGGAAAATGATCGTCTTCTGCAGCGGGGAAGTCTGGGGATCTACCGGAAAAACGGATGCGCAACCCTTTGCCAGGCCATCCCTTGCGAGGCAACTCTTTCCGAGCCCGACTTAACCCTAGGGCTCAGATAAAACAATTGTACTGATGGAAACAGCAAATATTTTTTACTAATCATCACTTGGTCGTATACTGTCCAAGCATAACTGACTTCATCCCAACGATCATAGGAGAGCTCCCTCATTGTCTGTTTTATTGTCCATCTGCCGGAGAGGAAGGATAGGCGGCATCTGGTTTCTGGAGAATTCCGAAATGCATAATAGTGAATATTTAGAAACGCCCAGCCCCCACAGGAGTTATGTCATAGCAATGTGGCTGCCCGCTTTAGCAGCAACCATCACATCCCCATGAGGCTGAGGTGACAACCGGCTGGCCACTTGGAGCAGAGGCGCATCTAACAGGTATGGTCTTGCGCCACGCATGCTAGAGGTGGAAGAGCCGAGCCTGTAGTATCCTCTCAACGCCACAGTAAGACCAGCCACGCGTGAGTACGCAATCTAAAGGTTTCGGCCGGCATCACGGTGGACAGTATCCCGACGCCGGCGCCTCGGTCTCCCCAGCACCTACGACTCGTAAGAACACACGCATGACCAGAGGCCGATGAACAATACGTACACATCGGGTCTGCTGGCTACAGGTCCCGTGGCTGCACACGCGTACCTTTCCTGCAGCTGCCACTGCTACTGCTGGTTGTTCTCTAGTTCTGGCCACTGGGTACAGCACCTAACATACCCTTTGCTGTTTAACTATGCTCTGGCACAGGTAGCAGGGCGACCACACTGTTTAGATATGCTATTAGCCCTTGCTATTTCCCTTTTCATCTCTCAACCTGCTCTGTCAAACAACAGCCTCAAGTCCAGTCACCGGTGCACATTGAACGGACTTGACCGAGGACCGTTCTCTCCCAAGCCTAGTATTCTAGACCGTTACACTTGCTGAACATTGGAATCCACCCACGGCATCCAACTCGCTCAAACTCCCACTAGCCCTACGTACTAGAACCATTCCACGTTGTCTGCAAAGTGCAGTGTGGCTTTGTTTCCTCTAGCAAACCCTACCTCCTCTTTCTGTGAAAAGGCCTATGGCAGAAGAGTCTAGCGTCATGAACTTAGTCCAGGAAACTGGTTCTGGAGCTGCGTGGCTTGAGACCGGCGATGCCGTTCTGTGGGGTGCATTCCAGCCTCTGCAATCAGAGGCGCTTTGCTTTGTGGATGTGGCTTGCACGATACGATGTCTTCATGGTAATGGTTCTAGGCGCTCGTTTCTCGCATTCGCATCTGGGGAGGAACAATGCGAATAGCTGCGTCAGAGAACTCGTCGCGGCGTTGAAAATAATATAAAACATGCATGCCACTCGTTCAATACCATCTCTTTCCCCTTCATTGCAACAGTCCTGCGTTGTGAATAGGAGCCCATCGACCTTCAGTTTACAGTCAACATGGCCTCGACTCCAGACTCAAACTCCGTGACGCCCACGGGAGAAAAGATCAACACCTTAACGGACAAGCAAGAAGAACTATCTCCTACCGTAACGGATAAATCAGAAGAGATACAACTCCCAGATCAGCGTGGCTCCGACCTCACCCGCTCATTCCACTGTACGCCAGCTCAACCTCATCAACCCCTGACCCTCTGACCCTTTGTAGACAGGCACGCCTCGACGTACCGCAAAATCTTCGCCTTCATCTTCACCGCAAATGCCATCGTCTTCATCGTCCTCATGTGCGATAGCGGCGCCTCGCCCTTGGCCCGCGACGCCGCCACAGCCGCCTCCGCCAACCTCATGGTCTGCATCCTCTTCCGCCAGGAGGAGTTTGTCAATCTGTGCTACGAGATTGCCGTTCTAGCACCGCATTCCTGGCCTCTGAGCATCCGCAGGCGCCTCGCAAAGGTGTTTCACTACGGCGGCTGCCACAGCGGCGCGGGCGTTGCTGCTGCCGTCTGGTACCTTGCCTTTACCATCCTCGCGACCAAGGAGTATGTCCAGTATGGCCATAAGTACCGCCTCGCCAACATGATTCTCGCCTGGATTGTCGTCGTCATGTTCTTCATCATCGTCATTTCAGCTTACCCCTCTATACGGAGAAAGTTCCACGACCACTTTGAGGCCTTCCACCGTTTTGCAGGGTGGACGTCGCTGCTGTGCTTCTGGCTGCACAACCTCCTACAGGCCCGTGTCACAGGCTACGAGTGGAACAAGCCGCTATCCTACGCCCTCGTGCGCTCGCCCAACTTTTGGTTCATCTGCGTCACCACGACCTGTACCATCGCTTCGTGGTCTCGTCTTCGTCGCCGCACCATCTACCCCGAGAAGCTGAGCGACCACGCCACGCGCCTGCACTTCAAGTACCGAGGCATGAAGCCATTCTATGGTCTCAAGATCAGCGACAAGCCGCTCACAGAGTGGCATGCCTTTGCCACAATCCCCGATGTCGACCCGGAGTCTGGTCAAGTCAATGGGTTTAGCGTCGTTGTCTCCAACGCGGGCGACTTCACCAAGAAGCAGATTATGAATCCCACTGAACGCAAGCTGTGGGTTCGTGGCGCGCCGCTACATGGTCTACTTTACACGTCGAAGCTGTTTCGCCAGATTGTCGTTGTGGCCACGGGGTCTGGAATTGGGCCATGCCTCTCGCTCATGTACGCTGGCGCTACGCCACTTCGTGTCCTGTGGTCGACCCGAAACCCAGAAACTACTTACGGACCTACCGTTGTAAACGCCGTGCAACGGGCCGACCCAAAGGCTGTCATCTGGAATACGACTACGCGGGGGTACCCGGATATTGTGCTCGAGACGTACAAGCTCGTCAAAGAGTCAAACGCTGAAGCTGTCTTTATCATCTCCAATCCCAAAGTGACGGATAAAGTTGTGTTTGGCATGCAGACCCGGGGGATTCCAGCATATGGAGCCATCTTCGACTCCTAACTGGACGAGTTGGTTATTCGAAATTTTGAGCTGGATAGATGGTCATACTGCTTCTCTACTGCAATATTGTTGGAACCAGAAACCGTATAGATTCTGCCTGGTAGCAGACATCGTCAGATTTAATAGATCTCATACATTCTTGCGTCTGCCCTGTCTGAGTCAAACCTTTGAACAAATTCAGCAGTGACGGCTAGCCGTTAAAGATCGCTTAATTTATAGTCGTGTATAAAGTGTAGGTATTTGAACTAAAGAAGAAAAATAAATGACAACGCGGCCTGAATGCCCAAACTCTAAGAGATATTTGCACTATCAATACATCTTGCGCCATCATTTAATGACGTCGGCGGTATGTTGGACAAGAACGTCGCGTTTCCAGGCGTCGGAGCGACTGGGAATTTGTAGATAGTGCCGCTGGTGTTTTCACCACCATACATTGTCCCGTCGGCCGCAGAGTAGAGAGCTCCCCATGTGTTTGAGCCGACCACATTACCTAGCTCCCTCACCGAGCTCCACGTGAACGAAGTTCGACTGAAACGTGAAAGCGTCGACGTGTCGCCGTTGGACACGACACCGTATAGATAGTCTCCTCCGCCGGGTACGTACGACCAGTCTGCAATAAAGTTGGCACTCGGCCTGAGGGTTGCCGTGCCGCTTCGCAAGACAGTGCCGAAAGTCGCCGAGTTTGAGAGATCAATCTGCCACCAATCGCGCCCACTTTCGGTAACCCAGTAGTGGCCCTGGTTGTCGATATCGCCAGAGTTGATGCTTGTACTGGATAGGCGGAGGTTCAACAGAGTGTAATCTCCGCTGGCGCTGATGCGAATCACCTGAGAGTTGCTGCTTCCAATCAAGATACCATAAATGAAATTGTCGAAGCGGTTGTAGCCAATGGCGTTGATGTTACCGCCGGGACCAACGTCGCTGTGGATGAGCGTGGTGGCTCCGGTTGCGATGTCGACACGGTAAAAAGTCCGCTGTTGTATAAGGAAGCCTTGCGGAGGGCAGTTAAAGGTGGCGCTCGGGCCGGTGGCGCTTGTTGTAGACGTGCTTGTGGTGGTCGTGGATCGAGTGCTGGAAACCGATGTTGATGTAGTTGTTGAACTACTTGATGAGGTCGTAGACCGAGTGCTAGAAAGTGATGATATTGATGTCGTGGTTGACGAAGTTGCCGATGAAGTGCTTGTGGATCGAGTGCTGGATAGTGAGGATGGGGTTGATGTGGTTACTAAACTACTGAACGAGCTGGTGGATAAATTAGCTGATGAAGTAGTTGTTGAAGCGGTTGTTGTGGATCTTGTGCTGAGAAGTGTTGATGAGGTTGATGAGGTTGATAAAGTACTCGGTGAAGTAGCCGTAGTTGGTCTAGTACTAGACATTGACGATGAGGCTGGTGTAGTGCTTGCTGTGGAAGGTGAGCTGTAACGTGACGACAGTGTGAATGAAGTGCTTGTTGTAGCATGGCTTTCAGAACGGGTTTGCGAACGAGTCTTAGAATCATTGTCACCACCGCCGTCGTCATCATCATCATTTCCAGGATGAGATGATCGGGTTGATGAAGTGGTTGTTGTAGAACGTGATGATAGGGTCGACGAAGTGGTTATTGTGGAATGAGTTTCGGAACGTGACGATGGCGTTGACACAGTCGTTGTGGAAATTTGTATATTTGTTGGAGTTGTAGACACAGTGGAATGCGAATTCGAGCTCGTAGAAGTCATTGATGTAGATGATATTGGAGTTGAAGATGTGATTCGAGATGACGATGCATTAGATACTGTTGTGCTTGGGCTTGATGACGCATATGTCCCATATGTCGTAGAGGTTATGCTCGAGCTAGATGATATAGGGGCAATGGAATATGCTAAAGTTGACGAAATATAGGTCGAAGATGTAGAAGAAGTGCTGCTGGTAGTAAATAAAACAGATGGCGAGGAACCTGATGTTGATGTAGAGGTTGACATAGGAGACGCTGTGGGAGAAGTAGCTGAGGTAGATCCAATAGAAGTGGATGAGGTTGATAGAGTAGTAGAAGAAGAAGCTGAAGATGAAAATGCGGTACTAGATGATGTAGATGACATATGAGAGGTAGAAGATGACAAAGTAGAAGAAACAGAGGAGTTCGAAGACGTCGAAGCTGTTGGTGTCGTTGTGACTGTAGAAGTTGATGAACTTGAGACCGTTGTAGCAGATGAAGTAGAGGTGGAAGAAGTTGACAAAACAGAGGAAATAGAGGAGTCCGGAGATGTAGACGCCGTTGATGTCGCGGTGACTGTAGAAGTTGGAAAAGCTAGTGAAGTCGATACAGAAGTAGTCGATGCAACTACGCTGGTTGGAGAGTTATTTGTTGAAGCGGCTTCTGTTGAAGAATCCGTTGGCAGCAATGCCGTCAAAGAGGGTGTTGTTGTGGGCTCGATTGAAGTCGATGAGGACGATGTGTTTGAACCCGGTGTTGGTATTGACACCAAGGTGGTCGAACTGGAAGTTTGTGTGGAGAGCCCTGTATTGATCGAAGCCTCTGGAGTGGACGTGGCTCTAGTTAATGAGCTTAAAGTAGATCCGGCGGATGTCTCGCTGCTTTGAGCTGAGGAAGCGGTCGAGGGGCTCTCGGACGATTCCGTAAAAGATGTAGTTGACACCGTTTCATCGCTCGTGGTTGCAGTGCTTGACGCCGCGGTTGATATTTCTGTGCTTTCCGTCGTTAAATCGCCGGATGCTATTACTGAAGTAGTGGAAGTAGTGGTGATTGATGCCGTGGACCCTGACGTTGTGGGCTCCGATGTCGTTGACTCTGCTGTCATTGATTCTGATGTCGAGGATGTCGTTGATGATTCAGCGAATGATTCTGTCCTTGTCTCTGTAGTAGTAACTGGGATCGAAGGGGTAGACAAGCTCGTTTCTGAGGAGTTCATCGTGCTGATGTCTGATATGTTTATTGCATCAGTTGAGTCTGAGGTCGAGGTGGTAGTCTCTGTTGACTCAGATAGCCCAGAAACCCCCGAACTGAATATGGAGCTCGTGTCTGTCGGGCCCGTTATCTCTGAAGCTGGAGAAGAGCCCGTACTTGTTGTAGAGAGCGAATTCTCTGACGAGGACGCGTCACTTGTGCTTGTTGTTTCCGCAGAAGAAATCGGGCTCTCTGTTGTCGAACTTTCTGCAAAGCTAGTGCCTGTAGAGACAGTTGATACTTCTGAAGTTTCAGTTGCAGAAGAGATCACAGTCCTCGTAGTCTCAGCTTCTGTTGAGGAGGTAGCATCCTCGGTGGAAGACATTGTTGAAGAAGTGCTACTATCAGAAGTCGCACTGTCAGTTGTCGAGGTAGTGTCCGAGGATGAAGCATCTGTTGAAGACATTGTGCTATATGTATCTGTGGAAATAGCTTGTGAGCTGGTGGTGTTTTCTGAGGAAGTGACAGTGCTGGTCCCTGGTGTGGCCGTCTCCGGGCTACTATTTGTGCCCGTCGAAGTGGCTCCCGAACTGGCCACAATTTCAGAAGGATTTATAGTGCCAGTCCCTGAGGTGGATGTATCCGAGGTGTTTGTGTCTGTGGAAATCACTTCTGAGCCGGTACTAGTTTGTGATGAAGCCACAGTGTCTGTCTCTGTGGTGGCTGTGGTTGCGCTACTAATCGTCCCTTCCGAGCTCATGGTAGATTCCGAAGTGCTTGTCTCTAACATTGTAACTTCGGTGGAAGTTGCAGTCCCAGACAGCGTAGTTTCAAATGAACTCGCCGTACGGTCGCCCAGAGTTGAAGTTGTCGATATATCTCCAGTATTGTTCTCATTGGTAACCAGGACAGATGTTGTTGACTCAACCAAACTTGAAGTGCTGCTTGATATAGTCGTATCGCCCGTTACAGCTGTGCTACTGCCTTGGGATGCTGTCAACTGGCTCGTATCTGAAGATGCAATCGGGCTCCTAGACTCGGTAGTATTTTCTAACCCTTGTCAGTGTCATCAAAGTCCACGAGGGGCATAGGTGACTTACCTGTGGTCATAGTACTGCTGTTACTTGAATCTGAAGTAGTGGTGGCAGTGCCAGCCGTGGATGTAGTGTCAGATATCGCGGATGTAGAGTCACTGCTCACTGATGATGTCGTTCTTATCGATTCGGTGGTCGTAGTAGTAGCCATTGATTGTGAGGAAGTCGAGACAGCGGAAGATGAAACCGAGGCAACGTTGGAGTCTGTGCTTAAGCCTGTGGTTGCCGTTTCGGTACCGCTACTCGTGGTTTGTGATACTTTCTGCTGCCCACCCATTGAAAGCGATTGATCACTGGAAGCAGTGGAAGTTCCAATGGACGGGGTGGTTGTAGCTTCTGCTGAGGTTACTGCTGGTGTAGACATTACAGTCATTGGTGGGAAAACTGGCAATTGGCGGTTGAGGTAGACGCTGCTTTGTATGATTACAGAGCCCGGATTCCCATTTGAGGGCGGAATAATGACAGTGTTAATATCGACACTAGTTGTTATCAGTCCTATTTCAAATGCATCAGTCACCGTTCCTGTGATGGTCAGTGGAGGAGCAGTGCCGGGGATGGTAATCGTCTGCATTATCGTAATAAAGCCCAGCAAATCGAGAGAGGTCGAGGTTGGTCCCGGAAAAGCTGTTGAAAACCTCGTTGAGTCTAAACTTGGTGTTGGAGTCTGAACTGGGGTTAGAATGATGATTGTCCCTGGATCACCGGGGGCAGTCGGATCCACAATGAGTGTAATGTTCTCGGCGACTTCTGGAGAGAGTGTATTTGGCTGAACAATCGTGATTGGGTCTGCTGAATCTGATCTCGGTAGAGTGGTAGGTGGAAGAGGTGTTTGACTATTGATATTGTTGGGCTCAGCAATCGGCGTCGGTCTTCTGATGGGGGTTTTAATGATTATGGTTCCCGGCTGGCCTCCTGCTGCAGGGATGGTAATCGTAGTATCCCCTGTGGCTTCTGGGAAGGCCAAATTCGGCTCCACGATTGTTATGGTAGTAGATGGTTTGGAAGAAGTGATACCATGCATGCCATGTTTAGCGCCTGGTAATGTAGCACGGCCAGGTTGCTTGGGGCGATGGGAGAGCACGCCTGCGGTCTGTGGCGGCAGATTGACCGGTAAATAGTTGGGCGGTTTATCCAGAACGCCTTCTGTTGGTGTCTTGAGCCTTTCGTCTGGCCCAGCCCCAAGATGTGGCACGGGAACTGTCAAAATCATGGTAGGTTTTGGATCGTCCGGCTTGATCTTTGGCTGCGCAGGGATCTCAATAATGACTCTTCCGGGCCGATTCTCACCAGGGAGGAGAGTGGTGGCAATGGGAGCCTCGATATCGAGCGCCGCTGGTACAATGATCGTTTCGCAGGGAGAATCGGGAGAGGGTGGAATCGTGATTGGGGACTTGTCGATATATTTCCTCAGCGGGACGGCAACCACCACTGTCAACAGCCCACCCTCGTAGCCAGCCATAGTCGCAATCTGTGGAGCATCATCGAGGATTGACCAGGTGCAGGGCTCTATCATCAGCACCTGAAAGTCTTGCATTTGCTTCGGGCGGCCTCCCGATGCTGCCGTTGGTCGAGACTCGGCCATGGGCGGTTGGTGATATTCGGAGAGTCGCGTGGGCCATCCATATGCCTCTGGTCCTCCCTCAGACTTGAATGAGGCATAGTACGCTCCAGGTTCCTTTTGGTGAACATTTCCGTGAAATAGTCTGCTATAGTCACCGGAGCTACCGTCCCAGTCATGGCAATGATCATTATCGTATAATGAGCCAGGCCCCTCGGCAATGCTCAGAAACTCCTCTTCTGAGTATATGGTTCGAATCAGCGGCAGTGGCGGCTTTCCAGTCCCATCGTAGGGCTTTATGACGGTGTAGTACGGATTGTCATGGCCTGGCAGAATGGTAATCTCGTCCGAGTTCTCGACGATTTGTGAGCCAGGTAAACGGAGCGTAATTCGTCCTGGCTTGTTGCCGATGGGGTATACTGTCGATGTCGAAGCGTCTGCATCAGTGTCTAGTATCTCGATGACGGTCTCGTAAGCTCGAGCCGAGCAGACAGGAATTTTGGTTGTCGCTCCCCAATCCTCGGCCCAGGAGGCCATCTGCTGTGCTGGCTGTTGTGCAGTAGTGTAGATGCAGTACAGCTGGTTGTTCTCAGCAGTAACGTTTCTAAGCTTCCACCCATCTTCGGAAGCAAAGGCCAAATTTGTCGTTAGAAAGGTGATAGTGGCCAAGTATCGGAGTAGCATGGTTCTGTGCAGTTACGTTGGCCAGCGGGAACTGCGCCAGAGTTAGGAGGTTACAATGCATTACCATGAAGATAAAATAAAAACTTGAATAGAGCGCAAATTATCCATCACATCGGATTCGCCAATGTCGTCCCGATGCGAGACATGGCCCTAGCCTTGCGGCTATTCCACCTCTTGCATATCACCACGGCCACGCCTGAGCAACAATAATAAAGGGAGGCTCACGTATGTCAAGTCATGCGGAATATCTGGTTCACAGGATGAAGGTAAAGAACAGTTTCCATCAACGTTATAGACGGTGTAAATCATGTCTGAGATGAATCCCGGGTTGATCATAACGATCGGAATGTACAACACGATGCGATCGGAATGTGCAACACAATGTCATGGGCCTCTGAGACAAGCATTCCGTCCCGAAACTGCCGTCCGCAGACTGCGTACTTCGCGTAGGACCGTGCCGCTGACGAAATTAGTTGGGTGATTCATGCCAGCTAGATTTTGTCAAGTGAACAATAATTGCAGTCGCCCTTGGCTCAACATTCTTAGCTATTCTCCCTGCAGCAAAGGGTAAAAAGCGCTCTGTTTATAAATCTGAAATTTGACCTGGAATAAAGATTGTAGTTTTCGAGCATTTAATTTGCAACGGCTTCCCATGACTTGACAGTCTCCCTCCGATATCCCTTGAAATCACAGCCCCAAATAAAGCACATGTGATTTAACTATGTTCCAATAAATCTATATAATATGGACGATTCACCTCGATTGAAGATTGGCAAAGTCCTCTCCAATCTTGTCCCGTATGTCTGACTTGACGATTTCGGTGAACATGCTCATCCAGACCCGGCTCCTGCGCAGCCTTGTGAGAGCATCATGCTTAAGAAAGACCTGCACATACTTCTCCTGGCCTACCTTTGGATGGATTAGGACCACGCCTTCCGGTGCTTGCGGTAGAAGCTTCCGTATCACCTCTGGCTTCTTTCTCGCAAAGTCCTGCACCTTCCATTCCAACGCTGCAGCACAAGATGAGCAGTCCAGGATCCATACAGACCCTACGTCTCCCATGTCGACGTCCAAGTACAGCTTCTGGATGTTGTTCAAGGATAGGAGTTGAACTCGGTCCCACAAAAATCTCTCGTCTGCACCCTTGGAAGTCTGCTCAGTGATAGCCTTGGCCACGGAGGCAAAGACGCCTTCCCTTTCCGCAGCAAGAATTGCTTCAGTCGCCAGACTAGTCACCACGCTGAGGCTGCTCTCTTCACGCTCAAAACTCGTGAAATCTCTCTTTGTTGTGCAACCAACGTTTGTGACAAGCTTGCACGTTCCAGAATGGCGGCGGGAAGAAGACGGCACGGCAGACCGTGCTTCAGTGATGGCACACCACAGAACGGCGTTCAAGTATGCCTTGGGGGACAGGGATCGGGCTGCCTCCCCCCCGAAATATGCACTATTGTAGGTGAAAATACCCGTATCCGTGAACCCACAAGCTTCAAGCGGCCGACGGGGGCTCGTGGCAGTCATTGGGATCCCGCGGGGGACAACCGCATCTCCAGGGGGGCGAAGTGTGTACTCGGGGCATTTCTGCAGAAGCAACTCGCAACTAGCCCGTGTAAAAAAAGAGTTTGCCTTCTTTCCGAAAGACGCCTCAAACTCTCTCAACTGCTCCAGTGTATGCGCAGTCGTTCTACTCGGCCTTGCAATGGTATTTGTCAAGTCCCGTAGCAGTCGGTCGACAGAGACCAATCCCGTGACGGCATGATGAACATAGGTCCATAGGAAGAAGCCTCCTTCAACAAACAAGTATCGGAAACGACACACTGGTCGGCTGTTGGGCCTGCCATCTACAAAGGTAGCCCGATACAGGTGAAACCAATACTCTGGAAACCCTTCCTCCTCCATAGTCTGGAAGTGACAGGCGGATGGTCCGCCGCTGTGCTGTAACAGCTCGATGGCCTTTCCTCGTTCCTGATCCCAAACCAAAGCGTCCCCAGTCTCTGGAGACAGCTGTACATTCTTTGTAAAGATGAGGTCCGTATCAGCCACCCGCTGGATCCCGTCTCGGAGTTCAAGGATGATCCGCTCAGGATTGGCGACCTCGCGCAGCGGGAAGCCAAGGACGAGAGTCTCGTAGAGTTCCGCGCTGTCCTGGCTCAGAGATGCGCAGAGAAATTCCGGTCGGCTCACGGGCAACATCCTGCAAATGGTGGTATGTGGGCAGTAGAAAACGGAAGGATAGAAGCGATAGGTAATAGGATATGAGCGGCGAAACTGGTTGTCTAGCTAGGGCTCAAGCCGACATTTAACTTGACGGAGGCGCGAAGTCGAGACAGCGACTGGAGCCCAATAAAATGGGTTCCAGATGAGAGCACACGTAACCTGTACCTAGTTAATAATTATCTTATAGAAATACCTTCTTTGTCTCCAAGTCGTGAGCATGTTCGATTGTATCGCCTCATTGTTCTGTGCATTCATCTGTCAAAGAAATCAGAGCTCTTGAGTGAATCGAACAAGTCGCTATCAACACTGCACTGTACAATGGGAGAATTAACATTGAGCAATTTGCTGCTTGAACATGGCGATTGTATAAAATTCGCCATGCAGTACCGACACATGGCTTGCCAGTGACACATCAGAGAAGCTGGTTTCTGATTCTTGGGCTTGGTACAAGCCGGTAAAGTGAATCTCGCCGCCGTCGATCTGTACGTCAAAATCAGAGGCGCCTTTATGAAATCCACTTGCTACTTAATGTGAATCTGATTTCCCAGATCCTCCTACTTTCGCATTGTTCGGCCAGTAGTGCAGCTCAAACACTCAGACACAGACATGGTGAAGTGGTTGCTGACCCATGATACTCATAATACCCCCCAATGATTTGGCCTCGAAAGATTAAGTTGGCAAGGGCTCCTGCGGCCAAGACGCATTCACCACCGTCTGTGGAGAAGGCCAAGCGTTATGCAACTCAATCTTGACGAGCACGTTTTACCAGCATCGATAACCACTGGACCAAAGCGACCCATGCTGGTGGAGCTGTCTGTTGGATGACATAGTTGGATGCCGCAGTAATTTCAATCACGAAAACAGCGAATGAGACATCAGCAACGAGACCGGATGCTGGACTTTGTCCTCTTGTGCCAAGCACCAGATCCTTGGGCTGACGGTGGACGCTTGGCGATGGGAAATACTAGTTACAATCACTTGTGTCTGGTATAAATGACCCTCGTTCCTGCATCAAAATCTTGACGGATTCACCTCCTCCTTGGCCAATCAGACACCCATCTCAGCATCCAGCCCAAGTATACAATGCGTGCCCAGATTGTCGCCATCGCGGTCTCGGTCTTGGCCCAAGCAGCCTCGGCCGCTGTTGAGGCCAAGAACGTCATCTATGTCATTCCCGATGGTTGGGGTCCGGCTTCCCAGACGCTGGCTCGTGACCTCCAGGGCCTCATCGAGTCTGGAACCAACAGGACCAACCCTATAATTGGAAAGCTTGCGGTTGATGACATGGTGAGCAGTCTGTATTCTAGTTTGACGCCTGCTGACTCGTCTAGGTCAACGGTCTTGTGCGCACATATTCTGCCAACCGACTCATTACCGATTCGGCTGCAGGCGGTACTGCTCTTGCTACCGGACACAAGACGAACAACGGTTGGGTTGGCGTCACTCCCGATCGTCGTCCGGTCGGCTCAATTCTGGAGGCTGCCAAGTTGGCTGGTCTTGGGACGGGTCTTGTTTCTACTACGGCCATTACTCATGCGACTCCTGGCGGTATGATAGCCCACTTCTTATGCTACAGGCAATCTGACCTTTCCAGCATACTCAGCTCATACCGTGGACCGAAACAACCAGAACCTCATCGCTGAGCAGCAGCTTGGAAGGGTCCATCCGCTTGGATCCGTCGTCGACGTGCTCCTCGGCGGTGGCCGCTGCAACTTCCTGCCTCAAGGTGCTGAGGGATCTTGCCGGGAGGATGACATCGACCTCTACGCATATGCCGAGGAACTTGGCTGGTCTGTTGCCCGGAACCGTTCCGAGTTTGACGAGTTTGAGCGTGGACTTGGTGCCGCTCGTCTCCCTATTCTGGGCAACTTTGCCTCGGGTGAGTCAGACACCCCAATAGCATCATTAAGCTAATCCCGTTTCTACAGGCGACATGAGACTCGAGATTGACCGCCGTGAGGTGCAAGACGAACCTTCACTTCTCGAAATGTCTCAGACCGCAGTTCAGGCCCTGCACCGTGCTACCCACTGCAAGGACAAGGGCTACTTTGTTATGATTGAGTCTGCCAAGCTCGATACCTCTGGCCACGCCGGCGACGTTCCCGCCCATGCGGTTGGAACGTGGCATTTCAACGAGGTGATGAAGTGGTTGAGCGAATGGATTGACGAGCACCCGGACACCATCCTCATCTCCAGCTCAGACCACGAGACGGGCGGTCTCACTCTTGTGGGCAACTATGACCCGACTCCGGCTTTTGAGGCCCGTCACACGGCGAATTTCCTGGCAAACAAGTGGAACGGTCGCCCCGAGGATGCAGATTCACGCCAGTTTCTCGTAGACGAAATCCTACCCTACTACGCTCTCACCGACGCGATGGAAGGTGAGATTGAGGAGCTGCTCGAGACTGACGACATGGAAGACACCTTGACCATGATGCTTTCCCAGCGAGTGGGCGCTGAATGGAGCACCGGCGGCCACAGTGCTATTGATGTGACGCTGTTCAGCTACGCTGCTGGCGACAAGCGCCGTGAACTACAGGCTGATCTGGCTCGCAACTGGAACAATATCGAGATTCCTCGCTATATTGAAGAAGTGCTTGGCCTGGACATGGATTCGGTTACTGAGCTTCTTCAGGAAGCAGCGGAAGAGGATGACTCTTGGCTGGGCGACCGACTTGACTAGTCGTGTTGAGGATTACATACTTTATCGGGCCTCCCCGTCACTGGATTAAAATAAAGTATGTAGAAAAGCAGTACCCTTTATGTAGGAGCAACCTATTGCTCCCAGCTCTTCTGACAATGTCGACCTCAACCGAGTTTGACAATTATGATTAACAAAACTTCTGCAGCCCTTCCAGTAACGTTAAACCACGCTCGCTTTATGGGTGCATCTTTCAAAGTCTTCACCCCAATCGCAAGTCGTTCACCACTGATGTAGTGTTGAAGTTTTCTACATTCTTGAGGCCAGAACGGGGTTCTCTTTGCTTTATCGTGTACTCTGAACTGCTTCTAGGAGGCTTTGTTGGAAAAAGGAACAAAGGCAGAAAGGTATTTACCCACGGTTCATGTATGGCCCTTCGGGGCTGGGTTATTGAAATGGTTCGCTAACGCATGCCAAAATCGACGTGTACGTCTACAACAGTAGAGTTTATGCAACTGGCCCAATCGGTGCATGGTAGTATCGGCGAGGTGTAATAAGCACCGTGGCCGGAAGAGGTTTCATCTCGCGCATAAGCAGACGCGGTCATCAATCTTATTCAACAGAACAGGAAACTTCGGCGTTGCTGCCGACTCATATCCAATGGCTCATCAAAACCTTACACATATTCGAGAAAAAACTCACCACCATAACCTCCAAGAATACACTTCTTCATATCCTCAATGGAGACAAAAAGCACTCTCCTCGGATCGCCGTCAAAGGCAGCACCTGCGGTGGTCTATGACACCGATGAAGCCGCCGTCAACGACCAGCCAAATGTCGCGACCTTTGAAGGTTCATTTGCGCCGTCTGCGAGGCCACCGCAACGTTTAAAGCCATGGTACAAAGATCGAGATTATTTCTTGGACGGCTGGACGTCGAAATACATCTGGAAAGCAGCGGTAGGCACAGCTCTCACTCCAGCACCATCATGCTCATCATTTTAGTTTGTTGAGGGGGTGGCTACGGCCGGCCTAGTCTACATCTCAGGACAACTGACGGGTACACTCATATCTTATAACACGGTTCAGATCGGCGCGTACATCGGCGTGGCCAGCATATTTCTGATCATCACCTTCGTCTATGCTACCGCGGCGGGCACGGGTGCTCACATGAACCCGATGATCACCTTTTCAGCTATGCTCTCTGGCATTTGTCCTGTACCAAGAGGTAAGAATTGTTCAAAAAATTAGACCATGTGTTGACCTTACCAGGAATACTGTACATGTGTTGCCAGACGGCTGGGGCGGCGCTGGCAGGAGGCCTTCTACTGGGAGTATGGGGCAGGGAACGAAGCATTCAGTAGGTTCTGAATACGCTGCCACCTATATACATCTAACTGTATTAGATACCATGGTGGTGGGTGCTTCTATGACCCTTCCGAGCTCTCGTCTGGTCAAGCCTTCCTCTCCGAGGTTGTCTCCTCCTTCATACTCCTCTATCTTTCTTACGGAGTCGGCCTGGATCCACGACAGGCACTTCTGTTTGGCCCTCGGCTTGGACCACTGCTGGTTGGAATAAGTTTGGGTCTGGTTGCCTTCTCGAACAGCGCCTCGGTTCCTGGATATGCCGGGGCAGCGATGCATCCCGCAAGGTGCTTTGGGTTTGGAGTGGCCAAGCAGAATTTTGATGGTACGAAATCATTTCAAAAGTGAGAGGTGATAGCTGACTTGAGCAGATCAATGGATTTGGTGGTTCGGACCTGCGGTTGCTGCGATCCTCTTCTCGGTCATGTACAACCTTATTCCACCCAAAGAACTCCCTTCACCATCAACGAAGAAGCATAATGGCGATGGCGTCTAAACATCACGGCGATTGACGTGGAACATGGTGTGATAGTTTTATTCGGTTGGCTCGCTAGGCTAGACATACTTGGAAGGGTTGTCGACAACCCAGAGGGGATATTTGTTGAGACTCTCGTACAGCTGTATCAAGCTGCCAATCTACGACAATTAGCATAATCCATAGATATGGAAGCAGACATACCAAGAATGCCCATGATCCAATGAAGGATGACAAGGTCAATGCATACTCAATGCTCGCCCTTGTGCCGCCAAAGCCAAGAGCGCCGCAAAGCGTGAAGCCAATCGCTCCAACAAAATTCCATAGGCCTACGTGCCAGCCCAGGACGCTTGGTGCCGGTATATACCACCGTGGCTGCACTTCAAGCATGAAGAGCAGGCTCGATACAATGAATCCCGTTCCACCGACGACCTGCGGCAGCCAGTACAGCCCATTCTCGGCGGGGACTGAGAAGCCGTTGAGAATAGGCGGGATGGCTGTGATGCCCGAGATCCAGAATATCGTTGCGCCGATCAACTGCGAAAAACAAGCCAGAAAGCCAATGTCGCGCAGGTAGTGCGTCCGAAGCTCGTGCCAAGTCGGCAGCCAGAGCCACTGACGCGACTTGTCGGCGTGCGTCGCTTTGATGAAGCGATCCCGATGCGGGTGGTGATGTGTGCACTTTCTGGACGGCGCCGGCTCTATATGCAGCAGCCCGTCGATGGTCTCCTCGACGGCCCAGCCGAAGCAGTCGCTGCGGTTCTCATTGATGGCCTCGAGCATCAAAAAGACGGAGCCGACCTCGAAGACGGTGGCGCCGACGATGGCGGTGATGCCGGCGCCCCAGGAAGACTCGGAATGGAAAGCCGTAGACGGCGCAGCGAGGGGGAGCCAGGCGAAGAAGCCGTTAACCACCCAGATAGCGGATCCTAGAATCGTGAGATGGAGGTTACGAAAGGGACGATGTCCGTACCAATGGTGAAGATGGCGGCTACATCATACGATATGTCCCATATTGGGTACCGCAGAAACAGCTTGGCTATGCCCTCGGCCGTCGAGCGCAGGTTATTCGTCGGCTGCGGCCCTTGATGGCCACTTTCTGCGGCGTACTCGGGTCCTACGACGAGGGCATGCCGCCCTTTTCTGTTGTCGCGGCTGCGCCAGACGTGGTACGCGCGGGGCGTCTTCTGCAGCCCATCCTTGTAGTAGCCGCCGCTTCCCGTCGTGGGATACGGGATGTAGCGGCGCGTGGGATTGAGGCGGCGGATGGGACGCTTGATGTGCGTGGCGTGGTGGTGGAAGAGGCCGTAGAAGTGAGGCTGTTGTTGTGTCATGGTGAGGGATGACGAGGGATGGATGATGGAATGATGCGGTTGCTGGGTTGGGTTTAGTTGGGTGGCGCCGTGACATCAGCGCCGTCAACGGCTATGAGGAGTTATTGCCGGGCGTCCCGAGTGCGCGTCTTGACTGGCTGGACAAGGATGTCAATTGTCGTGATGTCGGCACATATTATTATTATGAAGTTGGTGAAGCAACTAGCCCAGCTCTATGATAGTCTTGGAACTATGCACGAGAGATTATTGTGAGACATAGTCTCGTGATGTCGCTTCTCACGGAGTTTATATTGCGCACCCTCCCTCATCTCAAGCATCAAATCTTGTACCCCAAACATCGGCGTTGTTGCTTCGACGCAAGTCTCTTGAACTCCTCGCTGCGGACGAAAGTATTTGCTTCCAAGAATCATCGCTCTCGTGATATTGGTCGGATTCCAGTTCAACAGAGCCTGGGAACGTCCTACGGGCGAGAAGTGCTGTGGACAAGTCAAAGAGAAATTCGTAGGGAAGCTCGTCAGTCTCGCCGAGCTGGTTAACGTGAACCCCCCGAGTCACATACAAATCCACAAGCAGCTTCCTCCCCTTGCACGACTCCAACGAGTTGCCGTAGATGGTCCTAATGGCCGGACCCGACGGCAGGTTGTATCTCCCCTTGATGCTGACTCTTGACTTTTCGCCCATCGCATCAAGCACCGCGTCCTTGAAGCTTGTATGCTGAAGAAAATCGCCGAGAACGTACGCCTTGGCCAGCTCCATGTACTCTGTGTCTCCTGGACCTCCTTGATCCTTTCCCCGGACAGGCAGTGTGTGACAGTAGAGCCAGTTCAAATAAATGTGGAATCCACTGGCGTCATGATCCTTGAATCGCACGCTGCGCGATTTCGCCTCGGTCCACTCTCCGCCCAGGGCCTTTTTGAAGAAGGGAGAGGCTTTGCAAATCAGCTCCTCGTGGACGCTGAAAAGGGTGGGATTGGGATCCGGGCCGACAATCACCTCGACACACCGACCGCTTAGGCTGGAGGCATGAGTTGCATGTCCAAGTTCCTTCAGGGTTACTCACTCGAGAATATTGTCTTTTGAAACTCTAGCGGTTCCCATCGTGAGGCAGGCCTGGCATCAAGTTGCGCAGCGAAGAAAGAATACAGCTTCTATGGTCCCCAACAGAATCGGATTGTCCGGAGAAGTGGTTGGGGTTATGTCATACTTCTAGCCGTGAGGCGAAGGAGAAGCCTCGGAGTTTGGTTTTTTGGAGGAATGTGGCTTCACTGGTCTACGGTCGGACTCGTGTGGCTTCAGACACGTTGGCTTGAGCTAAACTGTCCACCATCTCACAATTAGATACCTGAATACCTCAATATCAGAACCCTCTTCCTGATGTTAATGGATGGCCTCGAAAACCTTCCAATGCTCACCACGGGTTCTAAAGACAAGGTTAGGCCCATCGTGCTCTGCGGCGAAAACATCCCTCAGCTGATACTCTCCACGACCTCCTTGAACGCCTTCTTGATCAATAGTTCCTCCGCCAAGCTCTCCCGCCGTTCCCGGCGCAGCCTCAAAGTCGAACAACCAGATGGTGCGTGCTATAACGAGACTAGCCTCCATGTAAGCCATGCCCCGGCCGGCGCAGGCGCGGTCCCCGAGAAGAAAGGGCGCAAAGGCCTTTGTGGATTTGATGCCGTCGCCCTTGTCTTGGTGCCAGCGATCGGGGTTCCAGGTGAAGGAATCTGGAAAGTATTCTTCGTTGTGGAGGATGGAGTAAAGGTTGACACCAACCTGCGTACCCGATGGGATGGCGTGACCTTCTATAACCACTGACCCCTTTGCTTTGGAGCCTTTCTCGTCTGGCTCCCGCCAGAAGATGGCCGGCGATGGCGTCGACATGCGAATACTCTCATCGATACATGCTCGCAAGTATTTACAGCTGTTGAGCTTAGGCCCCGAGCAGATTTCGTCGTCAGACTGGAAAGTCGACCGTATCTCGGCGGCCAGTCTATCGTAAGCTGCCTTGTTGCGAGACAGGTAGAAGAACGTAGAGCACATTGAGGTTGCCGTCGTGTTTCCGCCTGCCATGATGAAGAACAGGGCATCTGAGACCAGCTCCGCCATGACCTCCTCATCGGCTTTGCTCCGCTTTCCGGTTGATGCAGGCTCTATGGGAGTGTGCTTGGAGACAGCCTTGTAGAGATCTTGGCGGGCATCGGCAGGTTCAGCAAGTCGTGTCTCAATCATGTGGCTGACCTTGTTTCTGAAGCGGGCAATCTGAACCATGCCAATCAACATGATGAGTCTCTCGAGAAACCTAAGGATGGGAAACTGCATGTATACGTTGACCCTCCAGGCGGTACCGTCAATGGCAGTCTGGAGAAACCGGTTCGTTTCCTCGGTCTGCGTGCGCAGCGGGTATCCAAAGGCAAGCATCCCGACTATGTCGATGCCCAGATGCTGCAGGAGAGGTGTCATGTCGACTGGCTCGTTGCCGCTCGTCGACTTGAGGACTAGTCGCAGGAAGACGTCAATCTCATTTCTCATGGCAGGCTCAAAGGCGCGCATGGAGCGCTCGGTTAGGGCCTCGCCAACAAATCTTCGTTTCCTGCGATGTGCGTCGCGATCAATTGCATTGAAGAGGCTATTCTTGGAGCCCGCTAGTATAGACGCGGCATATGCGCCACCTTTGTTCAACTTTGCGCTCGGGTAAATGTCTGTGTGTGTCAGCAAGTCGTGAACCCGATGCGTTGCAAAAGTATTACCATGTAATGCCGCGACGGTATTGAATACAACTCGCCTCGGACCTTGGCGGACCACGGGACCTGCCATAGCTGTCAGCGGAGTATATCCGGGTTGCCTGGGGAAGACAAACCATATTTCTGAAAGTTGTGGTATGTGGCAATATGCAGCGTCTTGCCAAAGGCGAACCAGCCGGCATATGCATCCGTCATACGAGCCAGGAAAGGACCTGGGATGTGGCGTAGCGGATCAAATAGCAGACCATAGCACGCAACCGAAACGAACTTATCCCATCGTCAGTCACTGATGAGATGGCGCGGGGATGAAGATGTCACTTACCCAGATGGCCGCCAGGCCGCCCGCGTATCGCAGGATTTCCATTGCATCGGGGACTTCCATGGTTCTGCTGTCCGTTTAGGATTTTGATCAGCACTCTTGCGCCAAAGATTGATGATGAAGAAAGGTCATCATTTTATCTGTTCGAGGGCCCCCTCAAGTTATCCCTTACTGTGCCATAAGGCAGCAGGCTCGTGTTGGCCCGATGGTCGATGAAAAAGCCCCATGTACTGAAGTTACTGCTTTGATAGCCTACTAGCTAATAGAATGAAAAGATACTAAAGGGGTAGCTGGAGATACTTTATAATGGTACTCTATCTAGCTATAAAACTAAGTACCTGTCTCTTCTTATTAGTTATTGGTTAGGATCCCTGTTAGTGGCCTGCATGTTGCTTATGACAGTTGAAGGAATATGGAGGGCAATATTCGTAGCGATCAGAACCAACAACGAGTTGGCCCCCAATACAATATTGCTCCACTGTGGTGCCAACACAGCTCTTGGCTTACAATCCTCCTCGACTTCCTCGCTCTAAAGGCCGATTATAAAAAATAAAAATACATAATATTAAAATAAATAAAAAAATTCAAGTCAAATTCTTAAGAGTGTGTCTTGTCCGTTCATTGGAGCTGTGGTTGTATTACCGCTCTACGACATCTGTAGATGTTGGTTGCAAAGCATGTCGCCTGCATGCTCATGCAGTATCCCTTGAGTGTGGTTGCTTGTCGCTAACAGGGATGCTCACCAATAGAAAGAGCTGGCCAAAAGATACTTATAGAAAGCCTAATAAACCATATAGGTAATAGGTACTTGGCAAGACTAGCTAGATACTTGATATATATTAACACTAATCACTTTCTTTTAGGTAGCTATTGTGTACATGGGGGCTGGGTAAGCAGCTATGGGGCATATACGTGCTTGCCACCTTGGCACACTCAAAGGGTTATCAACCCCAGTGGCTGTGCCACAGCCTTATATCAAGGTAGGCTGAGCAATCAGTTGTTGCCTTATTCCTCTGACATCCCACCAAGCATCGACCCACGGTTGAAAACCTCATTTTAGTTTCTGTTTGTCATCATGCAGATCATGAATTTCTTGAACAAACTCCGACGAGGACAGGGAAAGGTGGCTAGATCATGGCTGCCAGAGAGGAAATGCCCGTTGCACCATTCATCGGGATCGCATCACTCAGATAGCGTCAACGGATCCAACATGCTACAAAGCGCGGTTGGGATGATGGAGGCGAATGGCTGGTGCTTCCACCACATCCGCCACCTATCAATGGCCCATGACGACAAAACCATGTTGTATCTGGCCGAGACTGTGGGGAAGCCTCGTCGAGACGTCAGCCATGATGTCTGTCGGAGTGCTCGCTCTTGTGTCGCCTACAACACTGATATGGCAACATACAAGCCCCGTCACGCAACCACAAACTGCAACTGCTCCCTGGTGGAAACACCGTACGATGACCTCGTCAGCATCCTCCGCCGTGGCGATGTCCCCCTCGTCTCAATAGACTACGATGCAACCTATGGCTCGATACCCAGGCTCCGTGTCCACCGCCGGACCGCGACGTCTCAGTACATTGCGTTGAGCCATGTGTGGGCAGACGGACTGGGCAACTCAAAGATTAATGCACTTCCGCAATGTCAGATCGAAAAGTTAAAGGCCATCATTGACGACATGGGTGGGGGAGACATGGTGAGTTGATCTCAACAGGCTGGTTTCATCATTGGCTCACCATAAGAACTACTAGTCATTCTGGATGGACACGCTTTGCATTCCGGTGGGGTCGGCAGAATTATCTTTGAAGCTCTCTGAGATTGATCGGATGGCATCTATCTATCAAGGAGCAACATCCTGCCTTGTATTGGATGCTGAACTCATGGAGACACAACTGAACTGCAGCCAGACCGGGGGCGTTACTCCGATCGACGAATTTGATCTGATCGACGACTATGGGGGAAGGGTGATGTCAAAGGTCTCAGCAAGCACTGAAGCCCGTGCTCACATAGCATGCAGCGTTTGGATGCTTCGGAGCTGGACTTTCCAGGAGGCATATCTTCCGCCTACAATTGCAATCAGTTTTTCAAACAATACACTTCTCTTTGGCAGAACATCCGAGAGGGATGGGGAATATATGGAGAGAGCCAAGGGAAGTGTGCAGGTGTACTCAATGATTGACGGAGAGGATGCCACTGCCAGCAATATGAGTCACAACCAAGCGGAAACTACACTTCTCGGCCATCCGTCGAGAACCTATGGTTCGATCCCGGGCCAAGAAAGCCAGGCCGTTGGGCAGAACCAGTCTTTGGAATGCCAGTGTGTCGATATTAGACTTCAACGAACCCTCTTTTCCCAGCTTATCCGCCCCAACATGGAGTTCGCCAGGGCATGGAATGAGTTAGCCGGGCGGTCTACAACAATGGCTAGCGATGTTCCTCTCATCTTGACAAATGTTCTTGACCTGGAGAACCATAACCTACTCCAGTACTGTGACACACATGAGATGTTTCTGGCCATTATCTTGAGTTTGGAGAGACCACCGCTGTCACTTTTCTTCAACACCGGACTACGATATGATGAGACTGGCAACCACCACAACAGATGGGTTCCCCAAGAGATTCAAGGTAATCATCTTGTTGGAGACGGGCATCTGTTGGTGCACAAAAGACATCTATCCTACGACTACCAGCCCTTCAAGACCCACGACAGAGTCTCTATATACATCATCGATGGGGTCCTCCCTCTCAGGTCCAAGGCATACATTCAATTCGAGGAAGAAGGCATGACTTATGTGGTGGAGAATTCTCGCCTCAATACGGATGATTTGGACACCAAGCCATTCGTAGCGACGTGTCTGGTGGTGAATAATGCCTCTCTTTCGCGAAATGAAGAGCATGTGGCTTGTTTTTACGTTCGAAGAGCCACCAAGTCTTTCCCAGGACGTCCTACCTTGCATCTAACATTCCATCGGCCGTTTTACATCCACCGAGTTCGGAACACTTCAGACGCCCGGGATCAAGAGCCTGCCTATAAAGCAAGGCGTGTCAGCGAGAGAACTGAACTGCATATATACTATGGTACGTACGCAACGGAGCTATTGTACCCTTCTAACAAGCCAAAAGATACATGTCCCAACTTTGCAAGACTCCAGAGAAGGATCAAACCATCGTCGGATTTTGATGGATTTATTCTGATCACGGTGCTCGTCACGGTGCTCGTCTCCCCCGCAATGCTTTGTGCTTTACCAGCTCTTCCAAGTACTCTGCCCTTTAGAATTTTTGCTGTTGTTATCTTGGTCCTCTGGTCATGCTCCTCCCTCTTGCCCATACCTGCAGAAATTGTGCTGGGTCTGCAGAAATGGCGGTACACTCGGTCGTTTGAAGCCATCGCCAACAAGCGACAGATGAATAGTGTGGTGTAGCTTATGCTTATCCTAGCAATTAAGAGCGTTCCAATAACGGCTCTAACCCTTGAAGTCCTTTTACCTGTAGACTAGCCTGCGGTGGGTCAACAAAAGTAATCGGACCTTTCAAGTGAAGGCGACGGCAAAGACAGCTTCCTTGTTGACCCACTGTAGCATGAAAAGAGTATCGCGACTCTGATCAGGGCATCACGACCCATCACAACAGCCACAAAGACCTATACCACCGCAAATATCCACGGAAGCATGGCCTAGCTTGTCCTTATCATCCAGCTTTGGAACTTATGACCCGATCAAAGACTACTTTGAGCCGTCGGGTGCAGGCCACATGGACTGGATCCACAAAACGGGCGAATCAACGAACTATCACTATGAATTGCATCATCGCAGGGGTTGCAAACGTGATGAGTTTGCCTACTTGATCCTGAAGAAGCTCCAGTTTTATCGTCCCAGAGGATTATAAAAGACAGTCTTGGCGCAGAAAATGTTTCTGTCTTTGCAGCGATTGTCTTGTATCGTCCAATTGTAAAGTCACTGCTACTCAACAAGCCATGGACGCAAAGGAAGAAGTGGTGGATCCTGCATCTCCCACCATGAAGGCAGATTCTTCTTCCGACATGTCAAAAGCCCGGGATGAGGCTTACAAGTTCTACGGTGGCGCAGACGAACCAGAGGCCACCCCTGAAGAAGCCAAGAGGGTGCTAAGCAAGATTGACAAGCGAATCATCCCCATCCTCTTTGGGACTTACATGCTCCAGTACCTGGACAAGAACTCGCTCAACTTTGCTAGTGTCTATGGCCTGGAAGAGGGCACTAATCTTCACGGCCAGGATTATTCTTGGCTCGGTCAGTGTTACCGTTTTGAACCGTTGGATGATTGCTGATTGGATACAGGCACCATCTTCTACTTTGGCTACCTTGTCTCGCAGTTCCCATCTGGGTACTTGCTGCAAAAGCTGCCCATTGGCCGTTTCGTCTCCATCGTCACAATCATCTGGGGCGTCATTCTCATGACGACACCCGCCTGCACCAACTTTGCAGGCATTGCCACCAACCGATTCCTCCTCGGCTTCACAGAGGCAACCGTCAACCCTGCCTTCGTCATGATCATGTCCATGTGGTACACGACCAAGGAGCAGCCCCTCCGCCTCGAGGCTTACTACTGCACCAACGGCATTGCAACCATGTTTGGTGGGCTCATGGGGTATGCCGTCGGCCATATCAGGTCTGGTTTGCCGCGCTGGCAGTACGTGTTCCTCATATTTGGTGCCATCAGCGTCGTGTGGGGGGTTGTCAGCTTGATCTGGCTGCCGGATCTACCCGCCACCGCCAAGTTCCTCGATACCGAAGAGAGAAGAATTGCAGTGAACCGCGTGGCACGCAACAGACAAGGTGTGAAGAACCACTACTTCAAGAAGTATCAGGCGATTCAGTGCCTCAAGGATCCCAAGACGTGGATTCTCTTCGTCATGGCTGTTGGCGCTCAGATCCCCAACTCGGCCCTGACGAGCTTTGCGAGCATCATCGTAAAGAGCTTTGGGTTTGATACACTGGGTACACAGTACATGCAGATTCCTGGCGGTGCTGTGCAGTTCCTGGCCCTGATTGGAGGAGGAATTGTCTGCACAAGGTTTCCTGGCATGAGGTGCATCACCATGATTGTTGCAAACTGCATCTGCATTCTCGGAGCTGCGCTTCTCGTTGGGCTGCCAAACAGTAATAAAGTGAGTTCACCTTCCGGGAGAATCTAGATCATGGCTGACTGGGTACAGTGGGGACGCCTGGTTGCCCTATGGCTCTGCTACTTCCAAGGGCTTGGCTTCAGTCTCTCCTTGACCATGGTGTCATCTAATGTGGCCGGAACGACCAAGAAGCAGCTTACTGCCTCCATCTTGTTCGTCGGCTATTGTGTTGGCAACATTATTGGCCCTCAGACGTTTCTGAAGAGCGAAGCTCGTAAGTAGAACCCTCAAGTAACATGTCCACGGCTGACCAGACCAGCGTCGTATCACAGCGCATACATTGCAATGGTGGTCGGTTACACTGTCAAGCTGCTTGCTATTGTAGTTCTCTACATCTACATGTATCGCGCCAACAAGGCGAGGGACTTGAAATATCCTGGTCAGGAGGCAGAGGCCATCGATGCTGGGATGCACGACATTACTGAGATTGATAACAAAGGCTTTCGATACTCCTTATAGGATTCTTCATCAGCTTGGTGCGATTCTGTATCTAGTTAATCCCGATTGTGGAATAGAACTCAATATTCTTTTATTCAATATCATTCTCTGCTGTCATTTGTCGGTTCCTCTGCCCAGCCGTCCTGCAGGTCAGCTCGTACCCCGCTACACGCATGCATTAATCTCTCATATGCGAGGCTGAGCATTATTTGATAACTGCTGCCTGTTTCCCCCACCTCCTCAATCGGTGTGTCCCTGTGGGCGTCTCTTCATCTCCCTCGGGAGACTTCCTCGGACCCTGACACAGGATTAGGTTCTATCAAGATCGGGGCTTATCCCCTCGGCACTCCTTGCCAACGCCCAGCAATGGCAGACCCAATTGGCATCCTCGGTACGGCCGTTGGGGTGGCATCCTTCGGTCTCCAGATCTACGGTGCCATCACGATGTATCTCGACGCTCTAGAAAGCCGCGGTGATGATTTGGCGTCGACAAAGGCGCAGCTCGAAACTTTGAAGAGCTCTCTAGTCATCATCGAAGCGGCTGTGCCTCCTCTCAAGACATCTCTTCTTGCCGATACCAGCGCAGTGGAAACAATATTGGTGTCTTGCAAAACGGAGCTACACAAGTTGGAGGCTTTTTTACAGACACTAGTCGGCTCACTCACGCCCGTCTCGCGGCTCAAGGAGCGGATCAGGGCTTTGTCTTTTCCTTTTCATAGGCCAACCTTGATGAAATTGGAAGAGAGGTTGGGGAAAGCCAATAGTGCTCTTCACACTGCTATTGATGCGCTCCAGCTGTAAGTTCCAGCCTGATCCATAACGCAACTGGACTAAACTAGATGTAAGATGCAATTCCATCCGTATCGATTCACAACTCGGATGTATGTCGACAAGTGTTGAGGATCTGACAACGTCTCTTGTGCATATGAGCACCAGGGCAGAATCTTCGGCTGCTACCACAGCGCATCAACTCCAAGATCTCGACGCTAGAGTGCAGCAGATGGTGGTTCAGATATCCTCAACACTCCAGATTATCCAGAGTATCCAACAAACTCTTGGCATAGAGGGGGTGGATGGGGTTGGTCAGCAACGCATCATGCTTGGCCGACTCCTCGCCAAGCCCAGTCTAATGAAGGAGGCATGCGACGGACTGGCGCCAGTCTCAATCAACTCCCCTAACCAGATGCCTGTTCCTAACTCTGGATGGAATCGCTCACTACAGTCCTCATATTCTGTTGCTTGTTTATGCATGCTTCGCAAACACACAACGACATCGTCATCAGCATTTGGATCGTTCTCGTGGCGGGCTGAATATCAGACGCAACAACATGACCCCAAATGTATTTGGGCTACGGCGATTAACCGGAAAACGTCGCGTGTATTTGAAGCAGCCGGTATGTTTACATCGATCGTATCCATGGGCCTGAAGCTCTCCTTGGCCATCACCACTGGAGCAGGCGCTTTCAGCATCAGCCCCCGCCTTGCATATCAACATGTGATAAATAGATCTGAAGATCCTGCTTGGGAAACCCTGTGTATCACGAATATGGCACTATCGGCTTCTCATACACAAGGTCTGGATTCTGGTGGGTTCACCATCGCACAAAGACTATCTACTCTCCAATTGGGAATGAGCCTGATTCTTTGCTTGTACCAAGGAAGAGTGGTAAATCCCAAGGGCGTCGACCGGTATGGTTACTCCCTCCTCCACATGTCCGTGTTGTATTGGAGTCTAGTAGGAACTCCTTATTTTGTCGGAATAGGTTGGGATCTAGCAAATCTCTTCACCAAAGCATTACTGCAGGTTGGGGTGCCAGCCGATATGCCTGACTTTATGGGACTGTGAGTTGTTTGTCCTCATTCTACCAAACTGGTTATCTGTGTGTAGGCTTAATTGAACTAGCACACCGGCCGCACTTTATGCGCTTCAGGATCACAATGCCTTGGAATCGACTTCAATGTCTCCATTTCACATACTTCACGACATCGCACCAGAATCGGCCATTCCATTAGGATATAATGATACTTGGTGGGATCGTTGGCGCAACATAACCCCAGCCAGAGGCGCCTGTATGTGTTGGCCTCCATATTGCTTACTCCTTCCCGCTGAACATGTGTCTTATTCCAGTGTACAACTGCGGTCCATTGACTATGGCTGTTTTGATGAGGGACACCGACGCAGTTTATCGCTTAATCGACTCCGAAACCGCACTTTCAGAGGTTAATTCCTTTGGCCAGACTCCACTGCATCTGGCCGTTGGTGATCCTCTCATCCTACAGAAATTACTCTCAGTCGCAAGCGATACCGTCCTTAACAAGCGCAGCGGCATGTTTCATGTTATTGATTATGCTCTCAGATCAGGGTCAACGTCAGGTCAAGACTCCCAAGGCTGTTCTGGGCGCTTCTGCAGTGAGGCTCTTGGATGCTTGCTCGCCAGGGACGGTTGTCTTGATGCATGGCTCGAGACCAGTGATGTCGACGAATCATACATAGGGGGGTTAGTCCCCCTTGAATCTGTTGCCAAGGCCTGCGAATGCTCTAGATTGCGGATTCTTACCGAAATTATTGAGATTCGAAGCCAGCTTAAGCAGTATGGACGCCGCTATCTGAGCGGAACAGATTTACGACGTTTCAACCTACATGAAAGCACCATACTGGACTATTACGCGTTCGACGTTCTCGAATCCTTGAAGAACGCCGGCGTCACGGTCCCATCCACACTCCACACAGGCATCACACGGCGCGAGTCGTTATACCATCGATGTGCGGATGAGGGAATGGCGCAACAAATTTATGACATGGGCTTCCGGGATCTAGACCTTCCAGATGAGTTTGGAATGACACCACTGCTGAGAGGTCTTTCACATAGTTTCCTCCAGGGAAGCAGCAACTACTTGCTGTGGCTGTTGAGTCACGGTGCCAATCCCACACAGAGGTTGAAGCAAGTTGAATTGACGCAGGCAAACAAGACCACGGACTTGATTCGTTCGTTATCTCGTTTGAATCCTTCCTTGTCAGCAGCCCACCTCGTTGCCCAAAGCTTGCGCCATGGGGATATTTCGCACATTCGAAATGCAAGCTCAGGAGCATCGTCCTTACTACGTCAGGTTAGCCGCACCATGGCGCAGCCAGTTTCCGACGGCTGTCAATGTCTCTGCTCTGGGAACGGGTGTACTCCCGCTTTTCTGTGGGCTCAAGTGAATTGGCGCACATGCCCCCATGACACGTTTCGGCCACTTCGCTCATCAGAATTATTGGACATAAAGACAAGGTCATTTGCAAGAATTTTGGCGATGCTCACACTGAATAAAGTCGAGCATCGTGAGGTCTACTCAATGGTGCTTCGGGCCATCACATTTGAGGCGCTGGACCTTGAGCATACATGTTGCGAAGGAAACGAGATTCCTGAAGATGACGAGCCAGCCCCAGATCCTTCCGACTTTGAATTATACAAGGTCAATTTTTTCGAATCCCTCGTTCAAGAGTTACTGAAAGAGTTCTATGAACAGCCAACCGACTTCTGCGAGTTTCTCGGCTTAACGTGGCGGTCGCGCATTGAAGCCGGGCTTAAGACTCTCGGCGAAAGAAGAATGACTGAAGAGGAGCTTGATGCTACCAGGAGGCTCGGTGTGACGTGGGATTACAAGAGTTCTGATGCTGCAGAAGACGAAAGATATTTTGACTCTGACTATGATTATACCATATACAGGTTGAGCAAAATCGCAACGCAGCATGGAATCACCAACTGGCGCAATAACCCATGGATGGATGAAACAGGCCTGTATTCGGTATAGACAGCGACAATAAACAGCAATCACGAACTGACCTCACTGTTGATTGATTGGTGTACGGATGAATAAGGTCTCCGGCTCAGAATGAAGAGTGAGGTTAGACGTAGAGCCACCGATGCCCCTTCATCAAGATTATACGCAGCGCTAAGGCAGGAGCTGACAGCTGTAAGATGGTCACTCACCCCTGACATCTGCCGCAGCTATCGTTCACGATCTTCTGTGGTTGGAATATACAATACCTTGATGAGGTTATAGGGCAACCCCAACTTGTCGTTGTACGTATGGCTGTGACTGAGGCAGCTCATGCGGGAAGAATTGCTCCAGTTGCAAATGGACGACATGGAAGTGTGTGAGTACCAATTCTGGGTACATTTGGGCGGATGGGAGATGGTAATTGAGCCCAGGGTGGACCACTAAGTGAGCTGACCTTCACTGGGAGAAGTGATGTTTGGAATGTAGAAACCACCTTCTGAGCCTTTATTAATTGCATTGCTGTACGAATTCTCAACCAATCCTAAGGCAAGGTGGCCGAGTGGTCTAAGGCGCTGTGTTCAGGTCGCAGTTCGAAAGAGCATGGGTTCGAATCCCATCCTTGTCATTTTTGGTAATTCTTTTCTTCTTTACAAGCCCTCGGCTTCTTTTTGTAAAGTATCAACTAGAAATGTGATGGGGGTGCCCAGAGGAGTCGATCGTAGTCGTCTGCTTGCTCAATTCACTTCGTGCAAGATCTGGAAACCTGCCCTAAACGAACCATATGTCATAGCCAGTTTCGTGAAAAGGTAATTATTTATTAATCCAGCCAATATTACTATTCCCTGTGTCTGTCAAAATGTAGCTGAGTTTTATCGGGGATAAGGCTGGTCTGCGGCTCCTTCCCCATACATTATGCTATTTGAACACATCGACACAACCCAGTCATCTGCAAGTGTTTTAACCCTTACAAACTTACAAACTCAGCCCCGAACAAGCAGATTGTGGCACCTCTGCGATACCAACTTTAGTGTCTTTCCACGGTAGCAAGCCGGGTCAGTCAAGATGGCATGACTTTCCTGGTCTTTTTCTGTGGCCAGGATAGCACCGGCAGTGAGTATCAAAAGGCCATCGTGGGTTGTTGCGCATGTGAGTTGTCGATCAAGAGCTGGTCTTACAACAAGGCCATGATCACAACTGCCCGGAGTGACAAAAGGCACGAAGGCAAAGAAGGCAAAGAAGGCAAAGAAGGCAAAGAAGGCAAAGAAGGCAAAGAAGGCAAAGAAGGCAAAAGTCAGATTTGTTACTGATACCAGTTCGAAGGCACGACGAGGTGGAAAGCCAGTACTTCAAAGAATAACAACAAATGATCTAACTACCAACAATAAACAGACCTATGCCATATGTTGAATTTGGTAGTTATAGAAGGTGTAGGCCCACACAGTGCAGGTTTTCCATGTGCACTCAATCGAGCCGGATCCTGTAGAGTAATTGCCCACTCTTCAAAGGTCATGCTGACCTAGAAAAAGAAGACAAGTCTCTCAAGAAATCGACAAAGGGATTTCATGACAACCTGGAGCATAAATGGGCTCGAAGAAATGGCCTCGCCTCGTCACAAGTCCACCATGCCCATCTCAAAGCAGTAGGGTGTGGCCCTACTTATGCCGAAAAGCAAGCCGTTCACTCCTCGTCATCATCGCTGTCCATCGGTCCCTGGGCAGGCGTGAGGGCAGATTGGCCAGCGCGCAGGGGCACGTTCTCGAGCTGGTTGGGTGGAGGACGAATGTTCTCCCGGTGCTTCGTGCCAGGGCTTTGGGCGCCCATGGGAACAGTCGATGACGAAGAGGCCTGTGCTCGGGGCCGAACAGCAAGTCCGACCTTGGGCTGGTCGGTAGGTGGCGGACGAGGTCGGTTTGTGAGATTCCCGAGGGGCATAGGGGACCCGGAGCCTGGCGCTCCTGGCTGCCCTGGGCTGATGGGTCCGGGCATGTTTTCTCGGCGGAAGAGCCAAGGCCCGCCCGTCTCTCCCAAGTCCTCCACGGAAGCTGTCTCGCCCGCACGCACTGTGGTCCGCCCGCGGCGCTCTTCGTCATCCATCTCGTTTGCCCAGACGTCCGCGGCACCCGAAATGGCACTGAGACGGACACAGGCCCATTGGATCTGCATGACCTTGTAAAAGCGCCATGCGTCGTCACGTCTGTCAAAGGGGAAGATAACCTCGCGGCCCGATCGGATAGGGGCCAGGCTCTCGACATTGCTCGCGCCGATCTTGCCGCCAGGTGTAAAGGCAGACGGGGCTGGCTGTTTCATCCTTCCCTCTTCTCCGTCGCTCGCCTCACCCTCCTCCCACTTCTCGACCTCGTCTAGCAGGTCCTTGAGGTCATTCTTGCCCTTGCGAATCTCCATTGGCGTATTGGCGAATTCCTGGGTCTTTCGGAAGACCCATCTGAAGATGCAGGTGACATGATATTTGCCCTCAGCAGAGACGGGGACTAACGGCTCGAACCCCCAATATGCCTTCCCCCACCACGTGTGCATTTGCTCGCTCAAACAAACCATGTTCCAGGCAAAGGGAATAATATGGCAAACTTCGGGTCCGGCGGTCCCCGTGAGCACACATCTATGGCCATCCCGGTCCCTGCATTCTTTCTTCGGCCCATCCTTTCGAGATGCTTCCGGCTCCTTGGGTTGGTTTTGTGAGGTCGCTCTGGGAGTTGCCGTGGCAGGGGATCTAGTAGGCGTGTTCCCTGTTCCCGACGCCTGGACTTTTGCGGGGGGAGATGAGGAGCCCTGTGGCAGTAGATGTTTTCCCGGCGACGCCAAAGCCGGCCCGTTGTCCTTGCCAGGTGTTGCTGGAGGAGCAAGCGAGGTGTTGCGCGAGGTGTTGCGCGAGGTGCCTTTGTTGTCGGTGTTCTTATACTTGAGAAAGACTAAGGAGCACATGGCCAGTAAGTAAAAGATTTCGATTTGCTGCTGCCTGTCTAAAGGAGGAAGAAGCACGTGGGAAGCGGAGAAGACTTACAATGGCTGCAGAGATTCTCGACTCTCTGCAACACGAGAGAGAAATTGTTGGGTTTCTCGGGTTCCATGAGACAGGAAGCAAGGACTTGGATGGGTTTCAATGGTTTCTTCTCTATTTTGCTCATGTGTGTGAGCCCCGCTTGAATGTTTTCAACATCGAACTCATTTGAATTAAGCAGAGGACCCGGGGAGCGGTGATTGGCGTGATCGGAGATGACCGCCACGAATTTGACGGGAGACGGTGCGGCCATCTCCCTGATGTAGGGGGTTTTGCGTGTCCCGGTAATGTGGGCTCAAAGCCGATGCTAACTTGGCGCCATACTTACGGCAGGTAAATTGCGTACTTATTTATAGGTAATTAGCAGCACATCAAGGTGGGTGGTGGGGAACAAGGTTCAGGTTTGGGGAAAGAACATAGTGTGGCGGTGGCTGCTTCAAGAAAAAGGCAACAAGGCCGAAGACGAAGTCAAAGGCGACGACGAAGACGAAGATAAAGTCTGGGCAAGACAGAAGACACTCACGAAGAGCTTGTTTGAGTAGAGCCGAAGAGGTGGGAGAGAGCGGTGGATCGCTGATGCTGTTGAGCAAAGGTAAAGAGAAGAAAAAGAGGGCGAGAAGACGCACTCAGTGAGACAATGTAATGACCAAGAGTCAGAAGATTCGAAGAGAAGAGAGTAGACGAGCAGATGAGCAGATGAGCAGACGAGCAGACTAGCAGACTAGCAGACTAGCAGACGAGCAGACGAGCGGTTGTCGATGGTGTCGAGCAAAGTTCAAGACTGGAGGAGAATCAAGCCCTTATTTATCCAATTCTGACCTTTGACCTCCCTCGCCTTTTCTTCCTCTTGTTCTTTTTCCTCTGTTTCTCATTCTCCTCCCCAACAATCATGCTGTGAAACCAGGCCAGCTCAACATCAATTCGTATTCTGATCCTTGAACTGGTGTTGTCGTCGTTGTTTTCGTAGTTGTTCAGGGGTGCAGTGAGAGAGTCCGAAGGGGCTGTGGCACCAAACTCGGAGATGCTACAAGTACATCTCGTGAGCGAAGGTTGCGGACTTACACGGTTGGCCAGGTACAGGCTACCTGAAACCCCAGCATCATTCGCTGTGCTGTGAAGTGCCGATACCTACACTTCGATGCTACGGCCCATCGATTAAATTTTCGGATAGCGTCTTTGTTGGGAATTTGGATGGTATCGCGGTGCCGCAAAATGGGCCTTGCAGACGACTTGCATCGGGGCTGTATGACAAAGAGGGCCGAGGGGTCATGGCACAACCTACAGAAAATCAGTCACAAGGGAATGTCCCGAGAGATGGAGAGGTAACTACGTGCCGTTGGACCTTTGACTCTCACATCATATGTGTACCGAACAGTTCCAGCCTGCAACCCTGCTCTCGTTCTGTTTTTTTCCCCTTTCCATGGCCAAAGCTTTCATATTCTCTTCTGCGCTATGTCCAGCGTTGTCACGCAGAACCCGATTGACACTCTTTCAACACCTTCTTTGGAGCCTTCATGCAAGCCACCATCGCATTCTTCATTTAGCCCCGGCCCAGTGTCCAGGACAACGAGGCAACATGCATTGTGAAGCCCAGTCATGCAAGCTGAGAGAACGCCTATTGGAACGAAACCCTCTGCATCGTGCAGCAGTCGGTGCACCATCCGACATCTTCACCGCTATTGCTGAGTGGATTATTGGTTGTGACACATATGTGCATTGGCAAGGTGGGAAGGCCCCGAGGCAGATGAAGGGAAGAAATAGCAATTGAATGCGCGGAATCTATATCTAAAGCTTACTATATGGTACTATCTGTTGAACCGTCAGACGCATCCGTGCATAAACGTTGTGCTTGATTGAACTGTCTCCTCCTTAGTCATGATATGTGTTTATCCATTCTGCACTCCCTTTTGCTGTTCCGCAACTGGTATTAGTCCCTGTCGTCAAGAGGGCGAGTACGCCTTCCTTCACTTGGCCGCTATGCGGTTTAACACTTCCCAACAATATATCTAATTACCGTGCATTACCTCGTACAAGTGTGAGTATAGCCAGGAATCCTGCTTTCCAAGTCATTCCAATAGATAAGAGCGACCAAGTGCGGGTTTGTCTGAAGGTAGCCCCATCCCATAGCTCTATTCTGGCACTTGGTGTTCCAGATGTCCGCGAGCATTGCCAAGACGTCCCTAAATTTGAATAGTCTATCTGCGCAATCGTCCTAGTTGTCATTAGCTGGTTAGAGTCAGTCATATTCCCTTGATAGAGTACGTACTTGGTTTCGAATAGTTAGCCGCGCCTCTCCGTAGTCAAAAGCATAGATTCGCCCAGCTAAGATGTGTCAGTATCCCCAAATACGGCAAACGTTATCAGTATCAAGACTGTGAACTTACCGCTCAAAATCCGCATTTGATCCAAATTGCCCACCTGTCCAGAATTCAGGACGTCATATAACCCCAAGAACCCATTCCAATATGTGCTTTTGTCGGCGCTAGTTGTCCCAGCCGGAAAGTCAAAGCAGCCGCCATATTGGTAGCCTCGCTTGTCGATTGATCCGTCCAACTTCTGGATGCCATTTGCTAGCTCACCGCCCCGAAGCATCTGTGCCTCAAGCACACCTGCAGGAACCACAGTGATGTTTCGAGGTTCGAATACTGCTGCGTCCAGTGCTCCATCTAGCGAAGGCCAAGAGTCCACTGTGGCCAGCGATGGGACAGCCAGTGCAGCCTGGGAAAGGCACAGAGGAAGTAGTTTAGAGATGTGCATTGCTTAAGTCAAGAGGTGAATCTGCAGACAAAAGTTCCAACTTAAAGGAGGAACTATCTATGTAATATATAGACTTTCTTATCCTATCGAGTGTAACAGTCGGTTCGCTAAAGGTCAAGTCCCATGCTCTCTGATAACCCAGGCGTCACAAGGCCTGTGGATGAAGGATCGAGTGGATTGCCATTAGTAGTGACTAGCTTCACGCCTAGATGGATAGGGCATAAATTCCGAATTGAGATGCTTGTTGCCCTTTTACACCGCTGCTATTCTCGGCGAGGGTTTTCTAGTTTGAACTACATGGGATGAATACGAGCGCAATAGACCAGCAGATGAATGGCATACCCTATCCGGCATATCAGCAGTGGGGAAGATTTCTTAGAATAGCTTACCATGGCTACCCGAGCAACATAATTGTCGAGCCGGCAGATACCTCTATTTAGTCCCTATCTTTAATAGGTTTAGTATGCCTTTCTGCACTTGGCTGCCATGTGGTTTGACAATACCAAACACTGCTGTCTCCAGCTGGCGGCAAACAAGTCACCCCGATCACCAAAGAGACATGGATGTCGTCTGGCCATCCGTTGCATATGCAATGACACCAATAAGAAATGATGTTCTCCTTCCAACGACTTCCGTCAATCGACTGCCAAGATGTCCGTCTAGATCACATCGTCAAGCCTCTCGATACAACGTTGCCACGTTATGTACAGCGACGTGTTCCTGTATCGTACTGGCCGATCTCGCCGGTGTGGCAGCTGGAAGACAGTTATGTTACTCGTAAGATATGACTCATATCATTTGGAGAGCAAGGCCAATGGACATGCCAAGTCTGTGGTCGTGTTGATGGGGACGGCCGTTGAGGTTTACCGAAGGATTAAGATTTGTGATGAGGCCAATCATGAATTGAGTTCATACGATCATGGTCATGGGATCATTCTTTGAAAATATTCATGGTTTCTAAATGCGCAAAAAGCTCATTAGACTTTTCGTGTCAACTTTGCTCATGACGTCGTGCTTCTGACGGCCGGGCTTCTTACCTCTAGGGTAGGCGGGCTTTGTTGGTCCGAATTCGGCCAAAATATGCAGCCCACCAATGGGAATATCCTCCATCGTCATTCAATCTTGCATCACCACCCAACTTCCGACCACCGCGCGCCATGGCCACGTCGTCCAAGGGCCTCGAGGCCGACTCGCAGCAGAAAAAGAAGGGCCCGAGCGCTCTGCGATCCGTCATTGCAGGCGCGACGGCCGGCGCCGTGGAGATTAGTACGCTGAGCCCCTCCAGCTGGTGCTCGCGCTCTCGCGCTCCTCCTGCACCCTCCCGAGCCCATTGTGTGCTAACCGTGTCTGTTCCTACCCTCTGCAGCCATCACATACCCCGCCGAGTGTACGTGAATCCATTTGCCGGCGCACCCTGCCCCGCTGACCGTCCCAGTCGCAAAGACCCGATCGCAGCTCAACAGACGTCTTGCCGAGGGCCAGAAGCTGCCTTGGCCGCCGTTTGGCCGACAATGGTACGCGGGCTGTACCACGCTGATCATTGGCAACTCGGCCAAGGCTGGAATCCGTACGTACGAAGATACAACGAGGAGGAGACCTTCTGACCTGGACGTGCAGGGTTCGTTGCCTTTGACAAGTTCAAGCATCTCCTCGCCGATTCCGACGGCAAGCTGTCGGGCCCTCGGACTGTCCTCGCCGGCTTCGGTGCTGGTGTGACGGAATCCCTGCTTGCTGTGACGCCAACGGAAAGCATCAAGACCACGCTGTACGAAGCCCACCATTCTGCAAGGGAGTGGCCTGTACTGACGCAGCTGCAGCATCGATGACCGCAAGTCCCCGAAGCCCCGCCTCCGCGGATTCCTCCACGCCGTCCCCATCATCGCCCGCGAGCGCGGCATCCGTGGCTTCTTCCAGGGCTTCGTGCCCACGACGGCGCGCCAGGCGGCCAACAGCGCCACGCGGTTCGGCAGCTACACGTTCCTAAAGCAGGTGGCGGAGTCGTACACGGCGCCGGGCGAGAAGCTGGGTGCCGTGGGCACCTTCGCCATGGGAGGGCTGGCGGGCCTCATCACCGTGTACGTGACGCAGCCGCTCGACACCATCAAGACGCGCATGCAGAGCATCGAGGCGCGCAGCGTCTACGGCAACACGTTCAAGTGCGCCACGACCATCTTCAAGCAGGAGGGCGTCCTGACGTTTTGGAGCGGCGCGCTGCCCCGGCTGGCGCGCCTGGTGATGAGCGGCGGCATCGTCTTCACCATGTACGAGAAGAGCATGGATCTGATGGATAGGATGGACCCGGAGAGGAAGTATCTGTAACATTGCCATGTTGGATAGCATACGGAGGCCACTAGACATCTTTGCACTTGACGGCGTTGGGGAATATAAAAGGGCAAAACGCCAGATATCATACATTCGTTGTACAGCTACTTATACAGAGCTCAGATTATCGCACAACGCAGCACAGCTCCTTGTGCTGGACTGGTCAAATCGTCGCACCCGCCCATTCCATTGCCCGTGTCCCGACTTGTACACCGTGTTCCGGTTGTTCTAGTTGAGTCTGATCATGCCTGATAACCTCTTTCCGAGTCTCTCGAACCACGAACGCTTGGGGGCTTCTTCGATCTCGCGGAGCAGGTCTTCGAAATACGTCGGATGGCTCTTGGGCTTGAGCATGGAGCCCTGCAGCTTGTACTATAAACCTCGTCAGCATACGCGCCGCACTCGCATCGGGCTCTTCGCACCCTCTTCTGGAAGCGGCCCTGCTCGAGAAACTGCAGCGCCCTGGCCTTGAGCAGCTCCTCGCGCTCGGCGGCCGCGTTGAACTGGGGGTACCGCTCGTCGACGGCCTTGCGGAGGACATCCTGGAGCTGCCAGTCGGGGCGGAGGTCCTGCTTCGGCCAGCGGGCGAAGACGTCGGCGTAAATCTGGCGCTGGAGAGCTGGGTGTCAGCGTCGGTCTGGAGGCGGATAGGGGCAGCCTTACAGCCAATGGCCGAGACATGTTGAGCGATGGGATGGCGGGATGTCCAATGCCGCACCGGGAGTTGCTGGAGAGAGGCGGCGGGAAAACTACGCCGGACCCTGGATTTGGATGATGCGCATACCTTGAATGTCGACGGGATAGCGTGGAAGATTTCGGCGTGACAGTGCGCGCCACAGTTTGCGTTAGATTTCGTACTGTAGGCCTGGCTTTATGCAGGGTTCATGCCGTCTGCCAAGACTTATGCAGGCCGCCCCGTTTCAGGCGACGGAATAGCGTCACGTGAGCGGCGGAATAGGGAGCAGGTGATGCTGCCACTAATTACCAACCAAGTCTCTTACGTCTCCCGCCTGTGAACTGCGCCCATCCCTCCTGTTCCCTGTGATTCTCTACTGTTCGCCGCCTGGCCACATCGACATCCACCCGGCGGATGCTGACGACTCTCCTTGCTCCTGGCATTTTCCTTTTCTCATTTCTTTAATCTCATCACTCGCCAGTATTTTTTATTCTCAGCGCCGCTCGCCCGCCACCCCTTGCGGCGGATTCCGGAGACTCGACTCTCGATAGTGTTTCAACTCCGCCACCTCCGACGACAATCACGCTTCACCACCCGCTGCACGCCAACATGGCGGGTCGCTATGAACGGGTGAGTCTTTGATGAGCGGATAGCACGCCATTACATTATGCTAATGATGTTAGGTGAATGCCCATGATGAAGACGAGTTCGACTACAGCCACCAAGCACGCGCCCTACAGCCCGCCCGAATCCCCAACTCTCCTCCGCCATCCTTCCACTCCCGCGCCTCGTCCCCCAGAGCCGCGTGAACCCCGACCTCGCCGACGCCTTTGACGACGACGCAAGCGATGATGAGGTCGATGACCGCCAGCGCCTAGTCCGCCAGAATTCCACGCCTTCCATCCACCCCTCCGCACCAAATCCCGCCTCTGCCGATGTGCCAACATACCCAGCGCCTGAGCCTGCCGTGGGCTCTGGCTCGCGACGAGTCATGGGCGGCGGTACGGGCACGGATGGTGTCTTTGCCAACATGTCGGCTCGACCGGAGCGGAGCCAATCCGACTCGGAGAAGGAAGAGATGCCACCGGTATGGAATACGTGCATACGTTGCGCTGGACATGATTGCTAACCTTTCCAGACATATGAACAAGCTGCCGCCGACGCCGCACCACCATACTGGGAGACGACGATTCTAGCCCCTGGAATGGGCGGCCCCGACGAAGTCTACGTGGACGGTATGCCCGTCGGCTCGACCTTTTCCTTCATCTGGAACGGCATGATTTCGACGTCGTTCCAGCTCGTCGGCTTCCTCCTCACGTACCTCCTCCACTCGACGCACGCCGCCAAGAACGGATCCCGCGCTGGCCTGGGCATCACGCTGATCCAGTACGGGTTCTACATGAAGGCCTCTGCTGACGACGCCGGCCCTGCTATGAACGGACCCGACGGCTACGCAGCGCCCCCCGATCCGAATTCGCACGACTTCAAGGCGGGCGAGGTGGCCGACGGCGGCGGCGCGAGCGTGGATACCATCACGCCGAGCGAGTGGTTGGCGTACCTGCTCATGATTGTGGGCTGGTTCATTCTTATCAAGAGTGTGGCCGAGTTCCTCAAGGCTCGCAGACACGAGCAGCTCGTCCTGCAGAGTCCCGACCGCGGTCTCAACATCGCTGTCGTGAGTGAGGGCGAGACATCGGAGCGGGTGGTATAGGCTGCGTGGTAGGAAGGGATTGTACATCCGCGGCGTTGGAAGCGTTTTGGATCTTTGCATGGGCAATTACAGCCATTCTTACAGTCTTTTTCTGGTTTTCTTTGCATCTAGGACATCATTCCCACCATCACGCGTAGCACGCTTCTTCCCTTTTCTGTCGATAGAGCAAGAAGATTCCGCTTCACCACAACCGCAACCACTGCTAAAGTTAACGCCAAAAGCCACGGTGATTTTTCGTGATGCAGTATGACGTGCTGGCCTATCACGCGTAGCTCAGAACCTGGCACTCTTTTTATTATTGTATAAATTATAATAACAATGTATCTTTTTATGTAGGATTTCCCGTTCGTGTGCCCCAATGGGATACAGACCAGAGACTTCGAGGAGGCCCCTCTGACGATAAAGACGATATAAGCTAGGGAACTGTCAGTGATTTTACATAAATAAGTCACCCGGCCTGCCTCACATTTTGTAGTAGCATATCTAAACAGTGGTCAGTAACTTTGTCAGTGTAGCTCTTTATTCGGTCAGGATTGTCCCTCCACTCCTTCTTTGACAGACAGTGATCCATATACGATGCTTGACGGAACATATTGAGACAGTGCAGTCCATGGAACACTTCAAAGGCACCCATATACCCACCGCCCATCTCCTCGGTATATTTGGCGGCATACTCCGAAGCGTTGATTCTGTGAACATCATCCTTGGACAATCGCATCAGGCCTCCTTTAGCAAAAGTGACCTTGTCCACCTCTCGTCTATCTCATCACTCGGTCGCGCGCTGGATCTCAAAGTCGCCGTCATTGAAGATCTCGAGCGCTGGAGACCAGGTATTCGTCTTTCGTGTGCCCTTGTTGTTAAAAGTCCAGCGAGAACACATCGCCAGTGCAGGGCTTTGTCTCGTGCAGTGGGCTCTGGGATGCAATTATCATGGGGCAGTAGTTTCTCGTCGTCAGCATCTTCGCTCAGACATTCGTAGCTGGGAAGTCTCCCATGGCTCCTTGTGTTGTGTGTTGTAGATGGTACAAATCGACGAGGATCAGAATCAGAGAGCTATGGTGAGTGCTGCAGTAGTACTGGCCCCATCCGTCAGGCAGGGTCAGATAAAGGTACACGTCTGCTTGGGAAGTTGCTATTTTCAGAGTCTTGCATACAAATAAGACTGGCTGGTAAAGATAGTAGATAAGTGGCGCAGCAATGTGCGTTGGTCAACGGCCAACAGGCCGCAACGGTCGACGTAGTTTAAGAGCACCCAACTTTGACTTTCATCGCCAACATCTACCCCGCATCTTCTTACCCTTCTTCTCTCCCGTCATTCGTGTGGCGTACGTTGCCATGGCTGTCCTTCAAATATTTCTGACGACAGGGCTTTTGGCCGCCCTGCTGACAGTCGGAGGTGCCATACGCCGTTTGTTCCTTCACCCCTTGGCTCATATTCCTGGCCCGAGACTTGCGGCTCTCACCTGGTGGTACGAATTCTATTTCGACGCCATTCAACCCGGCCGATATGTCTTCAAAATCCAGGAGCTGCACAGACGATACGGTAAGCCAATACGTGCGCACGTCTAGTTCACAGCGCAGCATCACTCATCTACCTCGCAGGACCAATCATCCGGGTCACACCCGACGAGATTCACATCTCTGATGTTGGATTTCTCGACACCATTTATGCCCCTTCTTCGTCCCCGAGAGACAAGTATGAGTACCAACTGAGATCTTTGCGGGTTCCCGGGGGAGTTGGCACTACCCCCAGTCTTGAAGTCCATCGCAAACGACGTGAAGCTCTGTCTCCATTCTTCAGCAAACGCAATGTCGTCTCCCTTGAGCCGACTATTGCCGAAAAAGTCCAACAGCTTTGTCAGTTGCTTTTGAAACATGCCTCCGAACAGACGCCAGTCAATCTTTCGGATCTCTTCTTCGCCTTCTCTAATGAGTAAGATGCCTTCAAATTCGGACCAAGAATGATCCTAACAGAGGCTAGTGTTGTCAACAACTTCTTGTTCTCCCACAAGACAGACACGCTTTCGGATGAACAGAAAGCCGCCACCCTACGCCATAACAGCTACGAGCTGATGACAGGAATGCATCTCAACAAGCACTTCCCGTTCATTCCCGACTTCCTAGAATCTCTCCCGAAATCCATCAGCAGGCCCATCATGCCACCTGGATTGATTGATATGCTAGACCTATTTGATGTATGCGTTGCCCCGAAATATATTGGCGTGATGTTCTAATACCAAAGACGCAGCAAGTCCGAGCTGAACTACTACGCATCATGAAAGCTAAAGCTTCTGGGGCGGGTAGCGATTCGTCAAGTACAAAATCTGTATATTTTACTGTGCTCGACAATCCTATTTTGCCCGCACCAGAGAAGGCTTTACTCCGGCTTGAGCAAGAAGGTGCACTTCTGGTTCTCGCAGGAACTGAATCACCAGCCAAGTCCCTCAACACGATATTCTACCACCTGCTGGCCAATCCACAGATCATGAGCAAGCTACGGAAAGAACTCAGCACCGTCGCACGACCAGCGTCGTGGGCCCAACTTGAGCGACTGCCATATCTGAGCGCAGTCATCGAGGAAGGGCACCGTCTCTCCTTCGGTGTTACGGCCAGAACGGCACGAATCGCCCGGGAAACTCTTATATACACCCCTACATCTTATGCAGCTCACTCTTCGAACAGTGGAAAGTCCTTCAGAATTCCCGCCGGTACTCCCATGAGCACCACTACCCTGAGCGCCCACACCGCACCGAGTGTTTTCCCCGACCCATTTGTCTTCGATCCGGAACGCTGGCTCGGTGAAGAGGGCCGCAAGCTCCAGAAATTCCAGATGTCATTTGGCAAAGGCAGCAGAAAGTGCCTTGGCATCGAGCTGGCACGTGCCGAGACATATCTAGTGACTGCAGCACTGGTTCAGGGTTTTGATATGAAGTTGTGGAAGACTGAGGCGAGCGATGTGGCATTTGTTCATGATTATCATGTTTCGATGCCGAGCATGGAGTTCAAGGGGCTAGAGGCTACAATGACTGCCCTGTGAGGACATATAACGTAGTTTCAAGTGTTATAAACGTATACCTGTGGTATAGTCTAGGCAAGTTATTTCTTCGCACAATATAGCAGCCTTTGTAACTTGTTGTCTAGTCGTTCTTCTTCATAATAGATTTCTAGCATTGACTTTTCTTTCTTCTTTCTAAGCATAAGATTTAAATGTACATCACATACATGCCTGCGTATGAGGTCAGTGTGGCTTGTGCGAAGTCGCAGCCATCTGTGGCTCGGCCACTCGGCCAGTTGACTACCCTGTACGGGTAGCCTGACGATGGCCTCGTTGTTGTTTCTCTCTACTGTTTACTAGTCTCGTAGCTCGGAATCCGATACGCCACCCGACGCCAGTTAATTCCATTGGATTTCGTCTCCTGCTTGTCTCGGCCTGCGGCTGCGGGCTCCAATAACGTGACAGGTGAGTGACGTTCCCGCACCCCGCATCTCGCCTCCCCATTCATTGACATCGTCCAAGACGTGGCTGTTGAGCAGTCTATCCCATTCATTAATACATTTGCCCACCGAACTCCCTGATCTGCACTTTGTCATCTATTGTCCGACGCTAATACGGAAGAGTCGCCAAGGTGGCATCATTCGCGCACCGTCTGCTGCGCATCTCAAAATCCAACCCTTTCTCTTCACCAGCTTCCTCCAGAAATTTGCTGAAAATGGCCTGGCGGTGCTCAGGGACCTCCAACTCGGAGCTCATCGAGAAGATGTGGCACAACGGGCTCATCACGGACCCGCGCGTCAAGCAGGCCTTCCTCAAGGTTGCCCGCCCAGAATACTGTCTCACTCTGGGTGCTGATAAGTGAGACCAACAGGTCGACCGCGCCAACTACGCGCCGGCGATGCCATACGAAGACTCACCACAGGCTATTGGGCACGCCGCTACGATATCCGCACCGCATATGCATGCCTCGGCGGTGGAGCACGTGCTTCCGTATCTGATCCCCTCCGAGGAGAACCCGGCGCCGCGTGTGCTGGACGTTGGCTCTGGGTCGGGGTATCTGACGCATGTAATGGCGGAGCTGGCCGGGCCGAGGGGCCTCGTCGTTGGGCTAGAGCATATCCAAGAGCTGCGAGACCTGGGAGAGGCCAACATGCGGAAGAGCTCCGAAGGGCGGGATCTTCTGGACAGCGGGCGGGTGAAATTCCTCCTGGGGGATGGACGGCTGGGCCTTGAGGAGCCGCCGCGGGAGGGCGAGGAGCAGGGCGGCACGGGATGGCACGTCATCCACGTGGGCGCGTCGGCGAAGGAGGTGCACCAGCAGCTGCTCGACCAGCTACGAGCACCAGGGTGGTAAGTGAGACATTAAGCCGCGCAGGGTTTCTGTGCTGACGGGCTTGACTTAGCATCTTCATCCCCGTGGACGATGACTCCGCCGGATTCGCGCAGACGGTATGGAGGATCACGAAGGATGAGGCGGGCGAGGTTACGCGGAAGCGGCTGTTTGGGGTGCGCTATGTTCCGTTGACTGATGCTCCGAAGAGGCCGTGAAGAGAACCATTCTACAATGGCCGATGGTTTAAGGGGATATAGCTTGTTCACGCAAGAGTTGAAGGAGCTCTGGTGTCTAATTTGATGCAATCCTTTCTTATCATTTCACACGTTTCCAACTTCAGTTCCTGAGAGGCTATGCACCTAATACAAAACTTGTATTAAACAGCGTTGTTCTATAAAATACTCCAAACTTTTCCATCCCATCTCTAATATCGAACGAGTGACTGAAATGACATGCTCCGCTAATCCATTAAAATTCGTACATCATGTTATCTTAGAGCATGTTAAATGCCAAGCCAGCTGCAACAGCTGCCATACCCGCCGCCGTCATCATCAACCTGTCTGCCGCGTTGACAGTGACCGGCTGAACGGTAGCAGCATTTACGTCGCGAGCCACAGATACTCTGCTGGCGGCGGGAACAACACCAGCGGCCGTGGCGGGGCGCGTAGAGTATGTGAAGGTAGGCTGAGGGAGGAAGGACTCTGCGGGGAAGACGGTGGAGGCGAAGTGGACAGCCGAGTTTTGCACCGGAGGATCAATCTCGAGAGGCGGCCTGCTGGTTTCTGCGGCCACCTTTGACTCATCGTCGCAGTGCTCCTCGTGAGAACGGGGGTCGTTCTGGCGCTTCTTCTGGAAGAGGGTGTAGACGTCGTCGCCACCGCAGTAGCCGCCAGACTCATCACCCTCGATGCAGAGCCTGTTGCAGCGGCTCTCATCGACGACGGTGTAGTCGGCGGGGATTCCGGGGATGCTGCAGCCGCAGGTTGCGATGAGGGCGGCGTACGTGGCGGAACCACCACGGCCGGCGCAGGCGCCCTGGCAGTCCTCGGAGGAGAAGGGCCGGGTGAAGTCGATGGTGAGGCCAAAGGCGGCGGGGTTGCTGGTCTCAACGCAGCCGATGTAGCGGAAGCGGTCGATGGCGAAGTTGGCTTGGGCACTGACAGCGGTGGCGAGGAGGGAGGTTAAGAGGAGACGAGACATGGTGAGGTTGGAGGGCGGTCGTGAGGGAATAGAAGTTATGATAACGTGGTCTGTGAGAGTAGATAGAAGGTGGTCTGGAGTCTGGAGGAAGTGTTTGCAGGGATGTGTGTGTGTTGTTTGAAGTTGAGAAGTGGGTGTCTGCTGTTGCATAGATTGTACGTCTGAAGGATGATGAACAAGGACTTTATACTCGACACGATGTAGCCAACCTTGCGTTACTACCATCTCAACTTGTCAAATGTTGCAAATCGTCCAGGCACGGGACGGGGTCCAAAATGCGACACCGTGTCTCACCTTGACACCCAGGCTGCCGCGCGGATGGAATGGAGAAGCGTGGCAAGGTCTTGAAGATGGCTTGCAGATGCTGCGGGTGCATTGTTGCGGACTGAGTCACAAGGGAGAGGCTGGAGGATCTGTTGTATGATGGAATCGGAGGGGCTTTGTGTGGCGGGTGTAGCCTCGATCGCTGAGGAGATCTGCGGGTTTGTATATCTAGGAGAGGCTGATGCGCTGAGACTGATGGCGTTGATGAAATGGGAATTTAATGGCATCATATGGGAAAGATAGAGGGTTGCAAGTCTTACAAGTGGTTGATGTGTATACAGATATCCCGCCTCACACAACGAATCGGTTCCAGCAAACCGGTCTAGATGGATCAATTAAGTCGCGCAAGGTATGCGAAGCGCGGGACGTGTATCGCGTCGCCGCGGGAAATCCCTTTCCTCTCTTGGTGTTTGTGACGTATCATGGGAGCCGAGCCGACAGGTATGCGGTCCACGACATTGTCTCAGGACATTGTGCGCACAACATGGATGGCATTCTGGGCGCCATTGTTCGTGGCTGGACGCGAATAGACGAGGAGAATTGTCTGCGTTTACGTCCATCTCTTCCATAACCCAATCTTCGCTTTGATCTAAGTTGGATGCTGTTGTGCATGTGTGGTGATAGCCGGAAATGATTCACCAACTGATAACTTGGCAGCTATTGTGACAGCTTCTTGTTACGACTCTATGTAGTAATTTCTTGTACCAACGCTTAACGTTGCCGGAACCGCCCTCGACCCCAGTCAGCGTAAGCACCAACGATCCATCATTAGCGCAACCAGAACCAACATATGACGCTGACAGTCCTCCACATTTCTCCTTTTCATCTTCCGTCATTCGCACCGTGAGACGCAAAATGGCTACTGTCGAGGAGAGACACCCCGAGCTGTTCAGGCCCATTGGCACCGACTCGCCTCGTGGCAAGAAGCGGACTGTTCCCATGCAAGTTCTATGTCTTGGCTTCAACCGCACCGGAACATCCAGTGCGTAGCCTTCCCATTCATGGCATATTCTGAAATAGTGACGTTTCGCAGCAATGTCGGCGGCGATTGAGAAGTTGGGCATTCCCTGCTGGCACTCCTTCTGCCTCTTGTCCACCAACTTCCAGGACAACGAGATGTGGCAGGACGCCATTGACCGCAAGTTCTTTGGCAAGGGCACGCCCTTTGGACGCGCCGAGTTCGACCAGCTGCTGCATGGCTTTGGCGCCGTGTCGTCCGATACGCCCGCGATTGCCTTCTCCGAGGAGCTCATCGCCGCCTATCCCGAGGCCAAGGTTGTGCTGGTCGAGCGCGACATTGACTCATGGTACAAGAGCTACATGAGCGCCATCATCGGCAACATGTTCCACCCCGTCGTCAGCGTCGTGTACCATCTTGACCGCTGGTACCTGCATGTCGTGGGAAAGGTGCAGCGGTCTACCGCCGAGGGCTGGATGGGCATCCGCGGGAAGAAGGACGCCGAGCGCTTGGCCAAGCAGCGGTACCGCGAGCACTACGCCAAGGTCCGGAGCGTTACGCCAAAGGAGCGGCTGCTAGAGTATAAGCTCGCCGACGGGTGGGAGCCGCTTTGCGAGTTTCTGGGCAAGCCGGTTCCCGAAACGCCATTTCCGCACCTCAACGAGCAAAACTGGTTTGATGAAAAGGTTCAGATTCTTCTCCAAAGACAGATCAAGGCCTTGTTGCAGAAAGCGCTTCCTGTTGCTGCGGTTCTCGTGTCTGTAGCTTGGTATGTGTACCGCACCTAGAATGGGTAGTCGAGCAGCCTGCATGAACTTGCACAGAACAAGACACGCAATGCAAATTGCGAAATACCTTTTCTTCATTCTAAAGCAACATTTGAAGATACGTAAATTATACATAAGCGGGGTTTGTACTCGTAATACTTGACTTCGATGCTTCATCTGTATATCTACCCTCCACTTTGTGAAAATACTTCAATGTGGATAAGCAGTGAACTTTTCGGAGTGCCCTGAACAAAGAAGTCTTCATCTGATACAAAATAAGCACTGAACTCGTCCTGGCTTTGTTGTTCTGGCCCATGCTTCGGATATCACAGCCGTGCTCTAAACTCATAATCACTCTCAAGTAATGATACCGAACAGCGACCGAGGAAACTGTGTTAGTGAGTTAAATTTCCTGAACACTTGACCTTTCCCGGATATCATAGATAGATATATAATATGCTGCATCTGCTTCTTCATTTATCACCCTAGCCAACTACATTGAACATCGAGGGTAGATTTCCAACTACCCGCAACATGAATTCCCAAGATTCCGTGGATTCGTATGACATTTACCGCCTTGCACCATGCTCGCCTCTTCTCCAGCCAGGCAACGCCAGCAGCATCGCGAGCTCCACCGGCATCGGTCGTAGTGCAGCCATGAGGGATACCTTGGATGATCTTGTTGGAGAGGAGCGGATCAGTCGACAGCCCGACATGGTACTACAAGATTACCACAATGAGGCGTGCAGGTTCCTGCTAAAGAATCGGAGATTTGCTCTCTTGGATAGGCCTGTTGAGTTGACTTGGCTGGCTGAGAAACGCGTGAGTGAGGAATACGAGGCGTGGGAAGAAGAACAAACAGCCAATAACTACCGCATCACTCTTATCGATAAAAATCGACTGGACAAAGCTCTGGCCACCATAAAAGGCCCGCAAGGCAGTATCTGGGAGTACGGCGTCTTTCATTTGCTCATCGATATCCCCCCAAAGTACCCCGAGTATCCTCCCAAGGCCTCGTTTCTGACCCGCATCCTGCACCCCAACGTGAACCGATGGGGCGAGGTTTGCGAGCGCGAGACACGTCCCATCCCCCAAAATATTGTCGAGACTATGTGCTGGCATCCAGCAATGACCATTGCCATGGTTGTGGCGTCGGCCAACTCGCTGTTGATATCTCCCAAGTGGGGTGCCGGTATATACGAAGAGGAGCGGCCCGACGAGTGGGAAGAGGATGCCGAGGTATTTGAGCAAAAAGCAAAAGCCTTGACGGCTCTGTATGCCACGGGAAGGCTTGAGTTCTCTGCCAGGAAGGACGATTGGTATACAGCCATCATGCCTATTCCTTATCCGATCGACGAGGCCAGCGGCGAAGTCGACTTGATTCCCTCGTCATCCCCACAGGAAGAAGACAACGAAGGCAGTAAGATAGACTGGACACGTAGGACACTATAAGAGGGACTAGGGAGTATTAAGGAGTAGTGATACCATTTTAAGATTTGGGTCTTTTATAACATGTTATTTTCACGGCCAGGCCAAGATTTGTGAATAAATGAATTACTCGCTTTCTATGCATTAGGTACACTATATTAAAAGAGGTCACGCTTGATGAACTCTTGTAGCCTTATCCATACCATCCATTCCCGCACAGCGGAGTCAATGAGTCCTATTATAACTGATCGTCAAATGTATTCGTTTAGATGAAGCCGCAGCCACGGCCGTCAGCCTCGGCAACCAGGCGGGCAGCGCAGGAACCTCCACCGTTGGCACGGGGAGCACAGCAGGTGGAAGCGCAATCGGCATCCGAGAGGCACTGGCCGGTGATGAACTGCTGGCCGGCACCGTTGCCGACGTTCTGGCTGCCGGGGACGTTGGGGTCGGCGGCAGGGGCGGCGGGAGGAGGCGGAGGCGGAGCCTGGGGAGCGGCGACGGCAGCACCACCGAAGCCGCAGCCACGGCCGTCAGCCTCGGCGACGAGGCGGGCAGCGCAGGAGCCGGAGCCGTTAGCGGCGGGAGCGCAGCAGGTGGAAGCGCAGTCGGCGTCGGCCAGGCACTGGCCGGTGATGAACTGGAGCCCGGCGCCGTTTCCGACGTTCTGGCCACCAGGGGCGCCGTTGTTGGCCGGAGGAGCGGGAGGAGCAGGAGGAGCCTGGGGAGCGGCGGCTCCCGCTCCGCCGAAGCCACAGCCGCGGCCGTCACCCTCGGCGACGAGGCGTGCGGCGCAGGTGCCTCCGCCGTTGGCAGCGGGCGCGCAGCAGGTCGAAGCACAGTCGGCGTCGGCGATGCACCCGCCCGTGATGAACTGTCGGCCAGCGCCGTTTCCGACGTTGGCGCTTCCGGCGGCGTCCTGGCGGGCAGAGAGCTGCTGGGGCAGAGCCATGACGGTGGCAGCTAGGATTGTTAGACTGTATATGAGGAAGAGGATGGGAGGGACGTACCAGCCATGATGGTGAAGATAGCGATGCGGACCATTTTGACGGGTAAAGGAGTGGTGGTGGAAAAGGGAGTGTAAATGTTGCAAAGAAAGTCAAGTAGATTCGAAAGTGAAAATTGGAAGAAGCCTGTTCAACCAGAAAGCAACCAGTGCCAAGAAGTGAAGGTAAGAAGATGAAAAGAGATGTGGATGAGATGAGAGGAAAGAAAGTCAAGACGAAGGCGATGGTCCGAGGTTTATATATCCCTTTGGATGAAGATCCTCTGCCTGTGCTTTTGGATGGCTGCTTGCATACGTGTAAATCCGCCACGCCGGTTGAAACACGCCCGTCCATCATACTACGTAGTAGAACAGACGGAACGCCCCATCCGTTTGTCCCATGATTCTCACTGCATGGGACCTTTGGTCCAGGGGTGAAGCGCGGCAAGTCTCAAGACGTGAGCCCACCGGAGGTTTCGGGACAAGAGAGAGAGAGAGAGAGAGAGAGAGAAAAGGGCGATCGCGCCGTGCCCCTCAGCGGGAGGGAATCCCCCCCCTGGAAGAGTGCTGAATTGGGCAGTTTGGATGATTTGCGGCGTGGTTTATTTTGGGAAGGACGGCCGACTCCTGGCTCGCTGAAGGATTGGAATCATCCGAGAGGGAGAGTCCGCTCCGCTGCGTCTCCTGCGAGGGCGTTTGCTGGGCCGCAGTTTCAGCACGTTTGCGGGGTGTCAAGAGATTGGGTGGAGGCCTGTTCCCCCGATCGACAGGTCGGGCTGTAGCATGTCGATTGCGCATGTTTTTTGTAGGCGCGCCAAGTCTGTGTCCGAAACATGTGAGTTGTCGTCGCTGCAAGTGGCTGCTGCAAGTGGCTTTCTTGCATAATGTTTGTGGCGATCATATTCGGTTACGGGGTTGTAGATGGTCTATTTTGGGCGTCGGCGATGGACGGTTCTGGCCATGTAAAACTCGACAGGAAAGTGGTGCTTGCGATCCGCTTAGCACGGAGAGAGGAAGCGCTGTGAAGGCTACGACTGTGGATGAAGCTTTTGTCGTGCCTCGCAGTACCTTGGCCAACGACGATGCCAACCTGAATCCTCTCCACCCAGTGTGCTTTGCCGCTCAGATCAGCCCATCGCCGTTGATAATTGCTTGCCGCCGGGGCCCCTGGAGGGCATGGGCCAGGGAAAACGAGGCTTATGTCTGTCCCAGCCTTGGCTCCACGATTACGTTGCTGCTCCTTTTTCTGTGTTGGCAGAAGGACCCCTGTGTGTCAAACGTAACAGACGTGCTGAAACGACCCCGGAAGGATCTGATGCGACGTTCTGGAACCGTCGCTAATCAACTGACGCGGCTAGCACCAGCCACAATGCGTTTATTGCAAAGAGGCGCTTCCAGCAATAACGTGAACGACTGGTATATCTGCATCTGCTAAGCCGCGGGTGGGTTCACTTGCATACGCGCATTGGCGGTTCTAAGGATCCAGGGAGGCTTGGTGGATTCTTACATTTAATTTAGTACTGGCGGCGGTAATGCTGGTAGATGAAACGAATTGCTCAAGTCCCATTGATGCTGGTGTTCCATTAATCGACTCATAATGAAGTAGATACCGAACTTCCTGCTACCGGTTTTCATGTCCTGATACCACTAAATGGAATGGCGCATCTGAGAGCCGATGGCAATCCAATTGTCTGACATCCGTGAAGCCTTGCTTATAGGGTAGCAAGAGGATTGTCAGACTTGCAAATTAAGCCTTGCCAAACCACGGAGTTGGAAAATTGGGTTTATTCGTAGAAATGCTGATCGATAATCAAATCGTTGCATGCGTTGGAGAGGCTCGGGGAGGCTGCGGTAGCATAGAGCATTAATATACAAGCTTACTACCAGATTGACCATGATTATTATTGTATATGACATGTCAGTAGAACAGAGAGCTTAGACATACAAATTAATAATATCCTCCTAATTGGATCTATGCTGGATTTGATGGTGATGTAGTAGGCTTTGCTCGACTGCAAGTATTTATTAGCCGGATCATTAGGCTGCTGCAACACGTATGTATAGACCTCCAGATGTAGTATCTGTCACTGAGTTATTATGCCGAGTGTTGTGCGGCAGAGATTTGGAGACGTTCGCATGAGTCAAGCGGACTGATCTTCACCTTCCATCACCCTAATCTACCAGACGAAAGACGTAAGTTCACAAACATAATGCTTCACTCGGCGTCATCTGGACCCTGTTTACGCGTTTTCGACCACTTGATATATGACACGAGACTTGGAGCAGAGGCATGATACTTAGTCAAATACGTTATACAACCAATGCTTCATGTGACCAGTGTCTCGAAGTATTACTACATCAACCTACGTACGCCTGGTATTTAAATAGTCGGAACCTACCCTATGAGAGTATGCCCACTATCTCCAATCCCTACATATTCACCATCTCACATCATTCATACCACTTCCCTAAGCCTTGAGGAATTTGTTCAAGAGAAATGTCCGAATTTAACGAGGACCTTGTTCTGCAAGGAACAGAGACCGAAGAAACTGCCCCCGGAAAATTTGTACTCGTCTCCATGTCGATTGCCGTGCCTGGACGAGATACAATGACGATCAACTGTTCCGATAACAAAGCATTCGAATTCACTCTTAAGGAGGGGTGCAGTTTACGCTATCCATCCAATTCAAGATCGAGAATGATCTCATCTCTGGGTTAACTCTGAAGCGTCGTGTGGAGCTGAAGGGCATGGCTGTTGGGCGTCGTACTGATGCAATCGTAAGCCATTGCTCCTTTTATAATGAGAAAGTACTAAGCTATTTCAGGGATCACATGTGGCAGGCGGTCCATATACAGCGTCATGTGAGTTACCCACGATCTTACAAAATACAACATACTAATGAGAGACAGTTGGCGAGGAAGAGGCCCCATCAGGCGCGTTGGCCCGTGAGAGGTACATACACAAGGCCAAGATCCAGGATGATGACGGCAATGTTCACTCGGAGTTTGACTTTGTGTTGGATGTCAAGGAGGAGTGGTGATATCTAACGGAGGGCAGTTATTAGCCACGGCCTTGGCTTATTGATTTTATTTATTTATTTAGTTCCTGACGGAATTATTCGAAAAGGAGAAAAACAGAAAGAAAAAAGACGGTAGTGTAGATTGCACTAATTAATTGCATTGCGACTGTATTATTATTTTCTATTTATTCACTTTTTATTATACATCTCCCAAGTCAGCGTAACTCAATCCAACCAACACTCAGGAAACAGTCTACCTCCCTGACTCAGGAATAATGATCATCATCAGCCCGCTGACGTGGACCAGGCAGATGACTCAAGCTCTAGGACGCCCCGCAGCCTTTCTTGGCCTTATGCATGGCGATCGATTTATGCTGCTGCCTGTTACAAGCTTTTGCCAACCAACGCGCAAATAAGAGCATCACAAGAGACTCAAATGCAGCATAATGTAATAAATCCCTGGCAGGTTGCTGACATGGTATTTGAATTTCTTATGTGCTGGCCTTTGTGCAAATACAGAGATGACGATGCTTGACCGCTACAAGTTACAACCGTGAATTAGCTTGTTGTGAGAAGAAATAAGCGCCGTCTGTCACACGGCAGTTGGCCTTCCATAGGCTTCTATTATTCAACCTCTAAGCCATCGCCTGATGAGCCACACGCGTATGCATCCGTCCGACTATATATCTACCTGCCATCCTCGTTTCATCCGACCCTGCACCGTCGCATCGTCTTAGCTGCGTGCCTAATGCAACCTTGACCCACCGCCTGAACGAACAACCGGCTCAAGGCCCTTGAACCAGAGCTGTCCGACTTTTCCAACCCCTCACTTTTCCCTTGCTGTGGTTCTGGCGGAGCCTCCTTGCCAAGCCACCATACAGAACAATTACCAAAAAGCAACAACCACACACAGGCTGAGATGCGACCGCCTTCACCCCGCCGAGTCCTGCCGCCACCGCTCTTCTCCCGCACCTCCTTTCCTCGCCGTAGCCTCCCCTCTAGTCTTGTCCCGTGATGGCGGCCAAGCGGAATGGCCAGACCAGCGTCGAGACACGGTTCGCCGGCATCCTCGCCGATGCCGCCCGCACCTTCAAGGAGTCGTCGCCCAAGGACTCGATCGATGACTTCATGAAGCCGCCCATTCGCACCGTCGAGGACCTCATGCGCGTCCTCGACGCCCAGAACAACCGCTTCTCCGACTACCGAAGCAAGCATGAGAAGATTACCAGCGTCATGAGCGCCGCCCTCGGCCCTATTGAGATGGTCGGCGAGGTCCTCACCGGCGCCGCCTCCGAGGCCTTTCCGCCGGCCCAGAATATTTTCAGTGCCGTTGTCTACCTCATCGGCGCTGCCAAGGATGTCTCATCCACCTATGACTCCATATTTGCCTTGTTTGACCAACTCAAGGCAAGAAGCATAGCCCTGACTAATTCTGGAATTTATGCTGACTGGTGTAGGATTTTACTGCTCGTCTAGAAGTATATGTCCGTGGAGAAATGTCCACAGCCTTGAGGAACAAAACCATCGATATCCTTGCGTCACTATTCAACGTCCTCATCATTGCACTCAAGGAAGTCCGCCAGGGCCGACTCAGAGCCTACCTCAGGCGTCTCTTTGGATCCGAGAGTCCTGTGCAACCCGCCCTGGCCAAGCTCGAGGCCTTGACGGTGGGCGAACAACGACAAGTCGGGGCAGACACCTATGGCGAGGTTCTGGAAATCAACACCAAGACGGACCGCGTCGAGAATACCCTCATCCAGATGAACGAAAACGTTCTCAGCCTGAGGGCAGAGAACCTCGAGCGTGCTAACCGTACATACAAAGACCAGCTCTGGGAACTGTTGGAACCATCCCCATATCCTACTGACTCTTACGATGCCTTTAACAAGTCGCGAGTGTCGGGGACAGGAGACTGGGTTCTGCAAGACGAGGGACTGTCGGCGTGGCTAGAGGGTGAGACACGATACCTGTGGATGACTGGCAACCATGGTAAGCCACCTAGCAACCATACCAATATTCTCTAACATGTCAGGTACCGGCAAATCCTATCTCACCGCCCGAGTCATCTCGTGGTGCTTTGACCAAAAATATCGCGTCGGCTACTTCTTCTTCCGCGACAACAACCCCGAGACACGCTCCGTCATCCAAGCCCTGCGGAGCATTGCGTACCAGCTCAGCGAAAACGACGCCTTCTACGCCAAGAAGCTCCTGGGGTCGAACTTCCATGCCGACGAGATCCGCACCGTCCCGAGTGCGTTCCGCAGGCTCTTCCAAGAGCCGTTCCAAGACTTTAGTGCCGGGCCGCCCATGTACATCTTTTTGGATGGCATCGACGAGGCCGACCCGGCGGAGATTGAGCAGCTGCTGGATCTGATGGCGCTGGAAAATGGAGATGACGGGATCCTAGCAGAGTCAAGGGTCCAGTTTGCCTTGATAGGTAGGACGCACCTGTCGGAGAAGGTGACGGAGCAGCTGGATCCCTTGGCCCTGGGCAGTATTTACACCACGATCCAAGTCACGACGAGCCGCAACGCCGATGACGTGCGGGCATTTATCGAGGACGCCATTTTCAGTGCCCGGATTATGAGCAAGATGACGACTGACTTCAAGCACGAGGTGATTGAGGCGATTGTCCAACAGGCCGACGGGCTCTTCATTCTGGCAAAGCTCATGGTGGCCGAGCTTCACCGCAAGTCTCGCGCCCAATCCATCCTCAAGAGCGTCAGAGAGTACCCCAAGGAAACAAACGCCATGTTGAAGCAAACCCTCAAAAACCTCATGAACACGCTATCCGTCGAGGAAGCCGCCGACCTAAACGAGATGCTGCAGTGGGCCGTCTGGGCGCAGGAAACGTTGACGCTTGCGGAGATGGAGGAGGTTCTCATTCTCAAGTTTACGGAGCCTCCAATCCGTCTGGAGGAGGCGCTTCGTGGCCCGTACGCTTGTTTCTTTGAGCTGGAGCGCGAGGACGGGCTCACGACGGATGACTTGATAAAGGACCATGAGAGGCTGCAGCGACAACGGAATAGAGATAACAGCCCTAGCAGTGACGATAGGTCGGGACGGCGTATCCGAAGCGCAGGCAACAGTCCGAGGAATAGCACCTCCAACATCACTATTCCGCGCGTAAACAGCCCTCAGAGCAACCCGCGAGCAAGCCTACCTCGACTCCAAACCCCCACCAAGAGCCCCAGCGGCAGCCCCAAGCTTGGAGGGAACATGGCGAGGTTCCAGAGCCCGGAAAACAGCCCCAGTCCTAGAGGTATAAGCATTCCTAGAGGTCGGGTCAGCAGCCCTCAGGGACGCCTTTCTTCCGACAGCCGCCGAGGCTCCAATAGCAGGAACCAGACGCCAGTGCGAGCGTTTAGCCCGGGCAGCCCGACGACGTGGTCCGACATGATGGAGTCGGACACGGAGATGGAATATAGCTCGAACAAGGACACGACGTATGCCACAATCTTCCACTCCGCCGTCAGGCAGTTCTTCCAGAGCCAGTCATCCCTGCCGACGCCCGTGATCAACGACAAGCCGCGCATCGGATTCGACAACGTGGAAGCCAAGGTGCACATCCTCAAGACGTGCCTGAGGATCTTTACCGAGCCAAGCTGGTACGAAGGCTATGGGCTTGGCCAGAACAAGTCGTCCATCAAGCAGTACGCGGCTTGGTACTGGCAGGAGCACATTCGGGACCTTGACCCGACTACCGCGTCCGCTGAAGCCAAGCGGGATATTAGTTCCCAGGTGTATAGGATGCTCACGGACGAAAGCATCATCTTGGAATGGACAGTGCTGTACGAGAAGAACAATGAAGGATTGGAAGTGCTGAGCGATGCCAATATCGGCGCCCTCCGCCGATGGATGAGCGACGCCTCCGTCCTCGAGGTCCTGAGCCCCGAAGCAAAGGCATGGGCCCAGAAAGCCACCGCTACCCCCTCCGGCATCGTGCAGCCCATCGGCCGGCTCTGGGCAAAGGCGTGGCTGCGCGAGGATTTCGAGCCCACGGTCCCTACCAAATTCTGCTTCGAGATTGTGCAGACGCTCGCATACATGGACTCTGGCAAGACGTGGTCCGACTCGGAGTGCCACTGGTCCGACATACCCGCCGGGAAGCGAATCCTCAAAGCCGTCGAGTGGGCAGCATGCCCTGCGGATGCGCACTGGCACCGCCGCGTCGGGAGCACGTTCCTGACCCTGGGCCTCCACAAGGAGGCGCTCTCCTACTACCAGGAGGCGCTCAAGCTCGACGGCCACGATGTCAAGACCATGGGACGCATCGCGTGGTGTCTCTTCGTCGACAAGCAGTACGACGAGTCCCTCGAAAAGGCCCGCCTGTGCGCCGAGATTGAGGAGAAGTACATTGCCGAGGGCAAGCATTCCGCGGCCGACCTGTCGCGGAGCAAGTGGAGGTGCTACCTCGATTACCTGCTCATCGCCCGCTGCAGCTACCGCCTCGGCCGGGTCGACGCGTCGCTCGAGTACTTCCAGAAGGCGATGAAGGCGGGCAAGACGGTCGTGCTGCAGCAGTCGGAGACTTTCACGGCCGAGTCGTCGTACCTCGAGGTGCTGGCCGCGGAGAACCGACATGGCGACATGCTGCAGGTGCTCGAGGATCTGTCTGCCGACACGGCGCATGCGCAGGCCGGGCCGAACCGCGTCGTCAGCTTCTTCCTCGACCAGTACAACAAGACGCTGCTGCTCGACTGGATCCCCAAGGCGGCCTCCAAGGCGGACAAGGTCGAGGCGCTGGTCGGGTGGTTGGTGACGGCGATTGAGACGGCCGTCATGTCGCAGGATTACCTCAAGGTGCTCTACCTTCGCCTATCGTGCGGCATGACGTACGCATACAGCGGGCGGACAGATGAGGCCATTGGCACCTTTGAGCAAATCTCCCTGTCGGAGAGCCGCGTGAACGGCAATGTACCGACGCGCCAGGGACGCGCTGCTTCATTCCAGAGGCTGGCGATGCTGTACAAGAACCGCATCCTCCAGGCTGGCCTGAAGACGGAGGAGGCAGAGCTTTGGATGGATAAGCTGAAGAGGGTGCAGCAAAAGCACAACGAGCAGCAGACGGACAACCTGCCCATTCGGATCCTGGGGTCTGACATTAACATTGCCTCGGTCTACCTCGCCCTGTTCTATCGCCTGTCGGGGCAGGTGGCTGAGTCCAAGGCACTGCTGGGGGCGCTGATTCTCGAGAGTCTGGATCTCCTTGCGGACCAGGAGCCGCTCAACGACGAGTACGCGCTCGAGAACCTGGTGCGACTGTTCATCGCGGCCGACGACATCGAGAACGCGCGGGCACTGGCGCAGTCGATGCGCAAGGTCAACCCGCGAGCCGGCCTGCAGACGCCCGACGCCTCGCCGCGGCAGCACCGCCGGGAGCCCAAGCTGCCCGAGATCCAGTCGTCGAACCGTGCGTGCGCCCACTGCCTCGAGATCATGTCGCTGTCCGAGGCCTTCTCCATGTGCAGGCTCTGCATGGACTCGTACTGCGCGCGGTGCCTCGAGGGCGTCATCAAGAAGCCGGGCAACAAGACGAGCGACCGGCGGCCCGACACGGTGTGCAAGAGCGACCACGAGTGGTTCACGGTGGGCACGCTCGATAGGATTCTGCTCCGGGGGGAGATTCTGTTTAGTGACGGGCGCGTGAGGGGGTTTGCCGAGTGGAAGGCCGAGCTGGATGAGAAGTGGACAGTTTAGACATGGTTTATGATAGTGTACGGTATTGAATGGCCTTTGAACATATTCTGATGTGTTGAAGACGATGTTGGGATGAGTGGTGATGGAGCGATATTGGATACACCAGGATGGATAGTGTAGGGTTGATAGGAATAATTAAGGAACGACCCACCAACAACCACCTACAGCAGCTGTTCAACAGCTGTCATCTTCCGTAGTATAGTGGTCAGTATGCAAGCTTGTCACGCTTGAGACCCGGGTTCAATTCCCGGCGGGAGAGATCCGCCATCCGGTTATTTTTGCCTCTTTCACTTCCTAAACGACGAAGCGATATTGGTGTTTTTTTTTCTCTTTTCTTTCTTCTTTTTTTTTTGTTTGCTTGCTGTTGCTGTTCAGTTGTTAAGTGACACCTCTTTGACTCGCATATTGCTGTGTCCATGCTGAACGGCTGTACCGGCTTCTCCTGTCATTGGAACCTGCATTCTACTCGGGATAACGTGAGAACCTCTTCTTCATCAACTCGAGTCTTGCATTGCAATTGGAGCTTATAGCTGCAAGGGTTGTCCACTTTCTACCCATGTCTCCCCGGGCAGATGGATCCTCTTGGGGCGAGCGAGAACGAGAACGAACCTAGATTTCTTTGCCAATTCTTCCTCCAATCCAGATGGCTCTGCCGGTCCTAGTAACAAGAACCCATGGTCAGTCCACGCAAATGCCTGATGAGCCGATGTACCTAAATACTTGGACAGGACAAACTCCTGCATCCGAATAGGTACATTAGACCTTATAGGCCCGCCGGCACATTACGATGGATTGTACAGGGGCTTGTCCCCGTCTCCCGTGTTCCGGGCCTCGGAACCATGCCATGTGGGTGGTTCCGTGAGTCTGGTACGCGCAAGCACTAGGAGAGATCAGTACCAAAAGATTGCTTAAACCGTCCGACAGCTACCCCTGTACCGAGAGCTAGCCGTTGCGAGCCAGTCTGAGATCATTCAATGAATCTGCTGGTGCGCCAGCACAAAGGTACATATTATTACCTATGCCGGCAACAGGCAGCCTAATGCAGGAACAACAAGAGGAAATGCACGGAGTATGCCAGAAAATGAAGCCCTTGCAGACTGTCGGTTCTGTGGGTCTTCAGTCCTTCCAGGCTGCATGTCTGTAATCCCGTGACTCGTTGCTTGTAGGTCGTACACTTCGTACAATCTGTCAGGAATTACCCCTCACGGCCAAAGACTTAATGTTTTGGAACCTAAGTAAACATCTCTTTTATGACCAGGCTACATAGAGTTGAGGAATCCTTAGCCGCGCCGACGGCTAGACAATTGGACCATGTCGCAGCGAACCTTCAGGTCGAGGGTGTGGGACGAAATGGTTGTTCAATTGACAGATCAGACCAAAGATGAAGTGGTTCCAGAGGACGGAAAATTACCTGTGAGATGGCACACGGATTCGCCGCCATACAGATTCTTACTTCGTCTTGTATCAGGACCGGACGGGAAACTCAACCGTCACCGACTTGTACCGGTATGACGCCCTTCAAGATGAAGCCAAGTCACTGCGGCTCCTCGTTCTCTTGCCCGGCTCGAGACAAGACGAAATAGCCTGTCGCTTATACGAAACCACCTTGGACAAATGCTCGGAGCCGTATGAAGCGCTCAGCTACGCATGGGGCAAAAAGGGAGACGAGACGCCTATTCAAGTGAACAATGGTACCCTGTATATTCGCCCCAACCTTAGGAGTGCCCTGCTTAATCTCCGTCAGCCTGACAAAGAACGCACCATCTGGATCGATGCGATATGTATCAACCAAGCCGACACCGCCGAGCGTAGTCGCCAGGTCTCCATCATTGGCGATATATACCGAGGGGCGTCGCAGACGGTCGTATGGCTGGGCGAAAGTTCAGGAAAGTCAACTCCCGCTGCATTCGCCATGTTGAAGGACATCGCTATCGAATCCACAAGGCTCTTTCGCGCAACTTCATCAGTTGACGAATCAAGCCACGAGCAAAATACGGTGCACATTGTTGATTGCCCAGAATCATTTCTAGAAGTAGTCTCAACCCCCAGTCCTCTCTTTGACCGCTACCAAAACAACGAGGCTATTATCCACCTTTTCGAATCGACCTGGTGGCAGCGTGCTTGGACAATACAAGAGATAACTCTCGCGTCACGCGCCGTCATTGTGGCTGGGAAATATGTACGTGCTCGCTTCCCAATGCGAAGATCAACAAGATGCTGGAGAATACGCCGAGAATGGGACATATTGTGCCGTGCTAGTTTGCTGATTGTAGGACTACAGAGCTTAGGCTGGGATCACTTCCGCTCTGGCATCAATTACGGCCTCCGTATCGGCATTTGGACACCTATTCTCATGGGAATTGTCCACGATCCCACGGCTGACTTGTATCTCGCTTTGCAGCAGCTGCTGCGGAAGCTTCGCACAGCCAACCCAGCTGTCTGCCCGGCGCAGAGTCTACTCGAGTTTCTCATCCATTGCCGTCGCCATGATGCCAGCGACCCCCGAGACAAAGTCTATGCTCTCTTAGGTCTTTTGTCGTTGTCTGATACACATAAGACTCACCCACGACTCCCAGTGGACCTCATACCCGAGTATGCCTCATCAGTTAGCGACGTCTACAGCGACACGGCTAGAAAACTAATACTGCAGACCGGTACTTTAGACATACTAGGGAGCTGTGCCAATCCTGAAAAGGCTGACGTTCAGAGGAAGAGCTGCCAAACCCTGCCCTCTTGGGTGCCCGACTGGAGTCTCAGGGCGAATATAGCCAAGCCATTTATGTACGACGCAATCGGCCGTCCACGAGCCACGCACGCATCAAGGCATAGCAATACTACACCCCGCTTCAGCGGTGATAGTGAAAGGATCCTACAGTTGGAGGGCTACGAGATCACCTACATTACTTCCCTAACTTCACCACTACATAAAGTGCAGTTCGGGTCAGAAGCCATCCCGGAGCCGACGCGTCGGAGCGGTGATGGACTGCGCATACTATTGGCGCGCATCGGCAATGCGTGGGCGGTGTTGGGATCTATCTACGAGATGTTGATGAGCCTTGTCCCTCACCTAAGTGTCTATGCCGAATGGGAAGAGTTTGCCCTGAAAGAGGCCCCCACGAATCCTGCACCCTCATCGTTTGCGAGAAGCCCTAGCACATCACTGCTAGGTCTGACGACAGATCCGCTTCATGCACTAGTTTCCCGACTCAACGCTACTCTTGCGCTGGGAATAGTACCAGAGGAGGAGCCGACAGATCGGCTAGCGATATATTGGCAGACATTGTGTGTAGGTACGTACACCGAACCGCCATCTGATAAAAGGAGGAAAATTGCCATGCAACAACATTTCTACACGTGGCGAAACAGCCTCAAGGCGGTCCGCGTGCTTCACCGTTGGCGTGCAGATGGCAAGCTGAGGCCCTTGGCTTTTGTTGGCTTCGTGCGGAAGACGTGGAATGGGATTAGCGAGTTCTTCCGCGTGCTGGAGGGGGCCTACGAGCGGAGGCTAGCCAGAGGAGCCAACGGCTATCTCTGTCTTGTTCCGGAGCAGGCCATGGACGGTGATAAGTTGATGCTAGTAAAGGGTGGGAGGGTGCCGCTCGTGATGAGGCAGGACGAGGAAAGATCCTACTGGACACTGGTCGGCGAGGCCTATGTGCACGGCATTATGAATGGGGAGTGCTGGGATGAGAGTAAGTGTCGGGAGCTCAAGGTGAGGTGACAGTGGACTTCGCAGGTGGATTTGACCCAAATGCTCGCTAGGCCTCCTGAACCTTTCCCCACAGTGGTTGGACGAACTCGGTATATACATCTGAACTGAATGAAGCTTGCCCAGGCATTTGCATAAGGGAACTAGCTGAGGGGATTTCACATTGACCCGGCATACTTCTCACATCACGTCGAATGCGTAGCCTCCAAGACGTGGCCTTGATACCAGTAGACTTAGGGTACAAACCACTGTTACAACTTGTACGGTGCAGGAATATCATGGTGGATATTCTATTCAGATGACCAGGACGTACCGCGACCCTCTTGAGTTCACTTCATCGTCGACTTGGCAGAGCCGTCTCAAAGTACCCGCCCGTATCTGCCGTATCTATCCCTTTGCGGAGGTGGCATACATGCATCTGCACCAATTAGGTTGGAGGTATCTTCTCATGCAAATTAACCAGGGAAGATCTTGCAATTCTAAAGATAATAGGGGGTTGATATCAGATATTCAGAAGGTATCTGTACCTCTATAGCCATATCATATAGCTGGAGTAAGTAGTATCTTACCCTTACCTGATCTTTATCTTAATCTAGAGGTACTTTGTGATGCTGGAGACCTGACGGAGCATCTATCTCCTTGAGTGTGCGAGGGTTGCATTCATGCATGTGCCCCATGACTGCCCAATCGGCCCCCATGTATCTAGTATAAATACCTAGCTTGTTATCTAGAGTACCTACTAAATAGGCAGCTGCTATGTCAATACAGGCAGCTTTACGATTAACTCTGTTTACTGGCTGGTGTAACCTCGAAGTCGGTGGTGTGTATCCCATTGGGGCACACGAACAGAAAATCCCACATTACTGGCTGGTATCACTTAGTAACTGGCATATCACCTTCACACACTCCAGGGGATATGTATCTGCCAAGTTGGCCAAATGTGCAAAATTGGCCTTTTGTGACGAGTCGGTTCAGGCGCTAAGTGCTGTAATAGGTTCGGTTACAGTGATGGGATCGCTGCCCAAGAAGCCCTACCATGTTGGAGTATCTTACAGTCCTGGTCTTTTGCACCGGCATATATACAATACTCTACCCCGCTCCGACCGCTGGGTGCTGGCCTTGTCCTGCGTATCTGTCCTTACCATCTTCACCATGCTGGGTCTGACATTTGCAAGACAATCAGTCCTCCTAGGAACTGGCGGCCTTCTATTCGCATATTGGTTCCTAAGATACACTCGACGGCAGAGCAAAGGACCTCTACCACCTGGACCCAAAGGCCTGCCGATTGTCGGAAATGTCTTTGACATGCCGCCCCCAGGAGTACCGGAGTGGCAACACTGGCAGAAACACAAAGAGCTATATGGAGGCATCAGCTCTGTGACAGTCATGGGGCAGACGTTGATCTTGATTCATGACAGAGAGATCGCGTTTGAGCTGCTTGGCAAACAAGCCCTAAAGAATTCGAGTCGGCCACATTTTTCCTTTGCGAGTGATCTGTGAGGCCTTACAACCCGATATCCGGGATCAAGAAACTGACATCTATCGGCAGGGTCGGTTACTCCAGATTGATGATATTCCAGGCATACGACTTAAGCCTTCGTCAACAACGAAGGATGGCCGCAACCCAAGTCGGCAACAAGGCGGTCATTAAGTTTCAACCTTTCCAAGAAGCCGCCGCTCGACGACTACTCCAGCTCATAATAGAAAATCCCACAGAACTAAAGGAAAGTCTTCCAAAGTAAGCCGCCCCATTTTCGCTCTATGAGCTGCATATCTAATGCTACCAAGTGTAACTGGCTCCTTGATGTTGGAGATGTTGTACGGATACCGCACAGGCGACAAACAAACAGAGTCGCTGTCTGCTTTGATCAGCCAAGTCGCCGCAGAATTTTCGTCTGCCACCAGCCCTGGAAGATGGCTTGTTGATATGATTCCCGCCCTGAAGCATCTCCCCGATTGGTTTCCAGGAACGGGCTTCAAGGCGACTGCTAAAATCTGGAAGTCTAATCTCTTACAGTCGATCCGAGAACCTTACGAGTACGTAAGACAGGAGATGGCTGAAGGTGCTGATAACACATCGTATGTGAGCGGCCTGATCAAGGATATCAATCGCGCGATTGACTTTGAGGAGGCTGAGCAAATCAGCTGTTCGGCGCAGGGTCTGTTCGCTGGTGGAACGGATACATCGTCTTCCACGCTCCACGCCTTCTTCTTGGCCATGATTCTCTACCCTGAGGTTCAAGAAAAGGCCCAGGCAGAGATTGACAGTGTGGTAGGGGGCGAACGGCTCCCAATCTTTAGCGACCGCCTACGTCTCCCTTACATCGAGGCTATCGTCCAGGAACTGCTTCGGTGGCATTCAGCTACGCCCATGGGTTTCCCACACATGGTGAGCGAAGACGACCGGTATCATGGCTACCTTATCCCAAAAGGCGCACTCATCATGCCGTCTATTGCATTCATGGGTAGAGACCCTGCTGTCTATCACGACCCGGAGGCATTCAAGCCAGAGAGGTTCACGGAACCTTTCAACGAGCCTCCAACTCCTAGCACAGCCTTTGGGTTTGGCCGAAGAGTTTGTCCGGGGAGATGGATGGTTGAGCAACTTTTATTCATTGTCACTGCACAATGTCTGGCAGTGTTTAATATGAATAAGGCGGTTGATGTGAATGGTGTCGTAATGGAGCCGAAGTATGAGCAAACGGCGGGTACCTTGTCACATCTGAAGCCTTACCCATATCATATCGCTCCTAGGAGTGAAAAACACAGACAACTAGTCAAGTGCTCTTGATCAAGCACCTAAGTATGGTCAAATGCAGATCCTTGGATGAGATGTGGGACTAGTTAGGTAGAATTGATACTGGTGTATTAATCCTAGGGGGGAAATATCCTCTGGCATCACTACTGCAGGCTTGAAGCTCTGATTAGATATCATAGAGCAGGTATGTGTAAAGGGAGAGAGTAAAATACAACCAGTAGGCAGGGATAATGACCTATGTGAACAGTGATGGATGCCCCATTGCCCACAGGACCGAGAACAGAGTCATGCAATGAGGGAATCATTGGAAACTCCACGTATTGGCAGAGCCATATCTACTAATCTTATATCGATTCTATCGTCAGAGGAAGCCTTGTAGAAGTCACTTGTCTGTATCCGTTGGAGCACACGATTGGAAACCATATATTGGCCAGAGCTGGAGATAAATGCGGTTGACTTATATAAAATACTTAGTATCACGGTCCCGTTTCGCCGCGTGATGAAGATCAGCGACATTGAGGAGGCCTTCTTCGACGCACAACATTGATTCAATAGCTGACACATGGCAGACGACGAGCTGCGCACTGCGTAGGTGTGACAGTGTACATAATCCATCACGAATTGCTGTAGCTGGTACTGCCCGTATTAAGATGCTCATTTAATAATCTTGTAGCAACTCCCCTCCAATGAGTAGTAAATGGATATCGCTCCTAGGAGTGAGAAAGGTAGACGGCTGGCTGCATTCTCTTGATCAATATACTAATGGCAGTGCAAGATTGAATATTTAAATAGCTTATAGGGGTGGTATAGTCTTTCCCATCAGAGGGGGACTCTTCGCAGCTACTGGTCTCTACACCCATCAGACGCAGCATTAGTCAGGGCTTGATCTAGTGATATATAACTATCAAGTGTAGGAGTGTAACCGATTATATTAATAGCTAGTAAGCCTCTCAATGAAACCTCAGGTCCTTGTCCATGTGTATATAGTGCAGCTGCTATAGAACGTACCAGAGCGCCATGCTTTTGAGAACTTTGTGGTTGTGTTTCTACACATGAATTCAATAAGACTAGCGTGTTAACTGACAGTGACTACATAGTATGTGGTTGCAATGGGGGCAGACCTCTGTTGTGCTGCGATACCAAGCTCCATTTCCACACATATGCTATATATTGTTAGCTTTTGTCTTTCAGTATATTTCTCTTTCAACATACACAGTGCCACATGGACAAATCTTTGCCACCACGTCCCCTTCGCAAATATACTCTGGGAAGGAGTTACTTAATCAGCCAGACGAGCAATACATGATACGTGAAACAAGAAAAATACCTATTGGAATGCCGACTTGCACCGGCTGAGTAAGGCACCCCATCATAGAGGCTATAATCCGTAGGTGAATTCGTGATTGATGGCCCTTCTGAGGCTTCTGCCTTAGTCTTGGTTTCCTTTGTATGCGCGTCTCTGGCTGTGTTCCTAGACTGCGATGCTTTAGAGGCTGAGACAGGCGTGTAATGTATAGCTGCAAAGTGATCTTGGAACGCTTCTAGAGTGGAGAGAATCTCATCACAATCGGTACACTTGAATGGCTCTTCGGATTCGTCGGCACGAGAATGCTAGAAAGTCAGCTGGATTGCTTAAGATTCTCATGCAGAGTCAACATACAGCCCTCGAGTCACCTGAACTGGATCCTTTATCGATTTCATCGACGCCATGCTGAGAATCGTGTATCTCCAGGCCTTGAATAGCAAGAGGAATAGCCTCACTGCCTATATCCTGTAGATGCTTTGCAAGATGTGACCGAAACTTGTTGCTGTCGTTGCCTGCGGTTGAAGCACTTGTCCAGTTATCGCAAAAAAGGACATGAACCCTCGTCAAGATTAATCCAAGCCTTTTCGCATGCCTTCACAAGTATCTCAAGTTGACTGTTCGATAAAACCGAGTGGCTGATCTTCAAATGTACCTTGAATTGAGCAGTGGACGTGGAAACTTCGCGACAGAGATGACAGTTCCACCTCTTCCTGTGTTCCATTTCATGTCTGAACCATTGGTGAGAGGTTGAAAATGGTTCTGCCGAGCACCCTTGGAAGGTGCAAACATAGAGCTGCAGATCACTGTACACATGATGTCTGATTCTGTTAGCCCATGGAACCACAAAGGAACGCCTGCCATTTCATACTTCCAGTGATTCCTATTCTTTATAACTTGGATAGTGCGGCAATACGGACATTCAATGTGTTTACCGTATGCCAGCTGAACACCATCGAGGCGCATATCCGTCAGATGAGGGATTCGGCGACCACTGCTCAGCTCACCTTGTGCGGTGCTAGCAAGAGTTGTTGCTCCGCTATACATACTTCTGGTCGTCATATCAATCTCGGAGTTGCTAAGCGGCTGCTCAAATGTGGTTGCTTTGGTTGTGAGAACTGACTGACCATCGTCACCCACGTTGTCATTCGACTTTGATAAGCTTCTGCGATGGGATTGACGATAACGGATATACTCCCGCTGCTGGGCAATGGAGAGGCCTAACCTCCCTGCCAACCAAGGATTCCCCCTGAGCTTTGGGAACTTGTCCTTGAGGTGTACGGTATCTGGCCCGGAATCGATTTCCTGTTGGGAAAATTGATGTGGTCGAGTCCTTCCTCGAGGGCGATCTCGGCGGATGAGAATGGACAGAGCGAACAGATGACCGACGCAAGATTGGATATTGAGAAAAAGTTCCGTCATCTCTGTGGTTGCTTCTCTTCTCACTTCGTTGGAAAGATCCTGCTGTGCCAATCTTTCAGCAAGCAACAAGACAGCTTGATCGATTGTGTCTTTGGATGTTGGTATTTCAGTTGTTCTATCCGGTAAATCCCCAGTGGCAATAGACGTGGCTTCGAGGGGAGGGTGTTAGTTAGGGTAGTAAATCTCTGATATCATGCTTTTACTCGCCTCTCTTAATCGCACCACTCAGCCTGGCCAATCCCGAATGAACATTCGCCAGTATGAGCTCTGCTGATTTCAATCGTGAGTCCAATGACCCAAGAGATTCCTCATCTCGGTAAGCACCGATATTTCCCGCCCATATATCAAACCTCCCAGCTTCATCCCCAGCGATGCTCTCAAGCCTAGTATACGGCGACTTGCGAAGAGCATGGCATAGTTCGGTGAACGAATCCCTGCAATCTCGTGCCGAGGACGATATAGAGCCGGGATGATTCGTGATAGTCTCCATAGCTGTCTGTGGGCTGCATACAAGGTCAAATTTTCTTCTCTCGGATCCTATGAGCAATAAAGCGCAACCTGATTTCTTATTCCTCCCCCGCATCCGAACATGTCGTCTTACGTCACAGATCAATTCAGCCAATGATTGGTTTGCCGCCTCTTACAATTCCCCGCATCATCTGGGCTGAATACAACCGTGAAATGCCTCACTACATGGCAGATTGTCATGAAACTGCTCCTTGAAGGGGACCAAGGGGCGACTTTCCGATGTCAGGATTCGAGATCGCTGGCCTGGCCCTTGGTGCCTTTCCAATCCTCGGCGGCGTGGCCAAGGACTCGAAGTCGGTACTGGAAAAAGCCAGGTCATGGTGGACATTTGAAACAACCTTCTCCAACTTCATCGCTGACCTGGCGACGCAAGAGATAGCCTATCGCCAAGTTCTCAAGCGCCTTGCCGAGCCCTTGCCGTTATCCGATATTGAATATGACAAGCTCATCTCTGACCCCAACTCAACATTGTGGAATGATGCGCATATTCAACAAAGTCTACGACAGAGACTCCCAGGAACAGAATACCAATGGTTCATGGAGAATTTGAAGGACATTTACCATTCTATTGTTGATCTACAAAAGCTCTTGCCGTTAAATAAGGTTGGTCCATGAAAGGTCTGATACGAGAAGTCAGCTGAGCAGTGAACCTAGATATACCATCTTGATTCCACTAGCTTGGAGAGCGAGATTTATAGACTGCAGACAAGTTTTAGCAACGACAAAACCCGGCTGCTCGGACGGATTACTGCCATCAATGATAAGCTGCACCAGTACCTGGATAGAGCTCCCGATACTCTTCCGCAACAGAACACTAAGCCAAAGTTATCATTTCGAGAACTGCAAGACCAGGCACATGAACTTTATCAGTCCTTGGTAACCTGTTGGCAGTGTAACTGTCCGGACGCTCATAACATGGGGATCATGGCAAACCCGCCCTCCAAAACGCGTCGAGCAGGAGCTGGGTACTTTAATATCCTCTTCGAAGGTGGACGAGAGAAACAACAATTTCGACTTTTAATCAAGAGCAAAAGTTCTTCAGAGGAAAGTGAAGTTTCTCCTCAAATCGACCTTGAGGCGGTAGGGACCATGCAAAGACAGATGCGGCTAAAAGAACAAGACAAGAGAGTCGAGAAATTTGGATATGACAGCAGTATAGGATCCCTGGTGGCAGCTTCTTCGCAGTTTCTTGTTAAGCCGTCAGAAAGCTCTGAGGGCAAAGTTATCCTGAAACAAGCCCCGCGAAAGTTGCAACGACGGTCTGCATCCAGGAATGTAGATCAGTACAGCCTTGCTGTGCAAAGCAATTTAGGGAGCAGCACTGGAGTTCCCATAAACAGCACGCCCATTTCATTCACATTGGACTCCGCGCCAGGGAGATCTCAGAGGTAAGCTTAGGAGAGTTGGGGTTGACAAGACAGCTAATAGCAGGAATACAGTGGTCCAGAGACATTGACGGATCAAAATCCAGCACCATCTCGAGTGCGGTTCGCCATCGCTACCCGTTCGGAATATACGTCAATTTCTGGCAATATCACAAATGAAATTGATATGTGCCTAGTTGCAGCAAAGAGAACCACTGCCTCTGCGAAACCTGTTCTGTCCATGAACGAGGGTGCCCACGCCATATTCGAACATGATCCTGCAGACCAGGGGCCTCTTCAAGGATACAAGAAGCAGGATATTGACGACATTTTGAGAAGCACACCATCGCGAGTCAACCGCCTCTACCTAGGGTTACGCCTAGCCTTTTCATTACTGGGACTGGCCAACTCAGAATGGGTTCCACGGACCCTTCAAAAGGAGAAGATATTTCTTATCCGCGATCAGGAACCGGGAGGCGCGCTCCTGGGCCCATACATATCCTTTTCATCTCGCGATATGAAACAGCCCACCTCTCGATTATGGCACGCTAGACCTACACTATTCTTGCTTGGAGTGACAATTCTAGAGCTTTTCTTCGGCGAGGTTCTCGAGAGACAGTCGAGCTGGGAGGACTCGTTGGAGAATGGTCAGGTGAACGAGCAGACCATGTTTTGCAGCGCATTTCTTTGGGTAGGCCGAGCTGAAAATGCAATGAAGAGCTTCTACGGCACAGAGGTAGGGGGCACGTTGACAGAAGCAATTCGCAAGTGCATATGTTACGATTTTGGTTGCGAAGACGAGATTGGAACCGCTCAACTTGTGGATGCTGTTTACAATCACGTCATAGTGCCGCTGGAGCGATGTTGTCCCCAGCGCTTTCAGAAGGTATGAATTTTGGCCGATCGATGGGGAATGGTAGACATAGAGCATGGCACTCGGCATGCAAAGATAGGGAGCTGAGAGTTTTTCGTACATTATCATTACCGAGGAATGACATTCTTTTTGTTCTGTTCATTTCAGGCTCGTTAGTTTACGAGTCCGTGATCCCGTATCTCTGAAGAGCTACCCAGAGCGATTCATAAGCCGCTGTATCCGCGAGAAGTAAGACGATGCTGAAGTCTGCTCGGGTGTCTTATATGAGAGGCACTTGGTCGCTCTTTTCATTCTAGATTGTAGCTGACATCACCTGTTGGCCGGAGCCAGAGAACAACGAGGGGGCAGCGGCAACGGCAGCGGTGGCAAGCGTATAAGCGTATGTAGTCCGTGGGCCTGCGGTTAGCAGACTGGCCTCTCGATGTGTGTACATACCGTTCGTCGGCTCTAGCCCTTCTGTGTGTTCTGACGAGGCGAAAGTGCTGTCGTGCGGAATCAATCATTGGCCATGCATGCCCAAGGAGGATTAAAGTATAGCATGCATAATGGAAAATCCCTCCAGGCAGGCAGGGGGTTGCATCCTTTCTGCCCGGCAGAAGCTGGGGGGTTGAATAACCCCATGAACAACCCACCAGTTTACAGGGCTTACAGTTACCTACCGAGAATATTCAAGGATTGCTGATTACGTTGACTTGGGGGTGATTCAAATCTAGGGGGTATTAAAACCCCCCCAAATTACTGCCGAATCCAATAGGTGCTACTTTATTCAGCTTCGTGCGTTAGCTGGCCGCTCTATAGCCGCTCAAGGACCACACACTGCAAGCGGCAACCTTATTGGTTCTTCCATCTGATTACCAGGCGCACCTTTTCTGCAGAAGTATCGGCAGCACCAGCAGGAGCAGGTAGGCGATGTCGTCCCCGGCGCGAGCGCAGCAGGCTTGTTCATTCTGCCGGCGACAGAAGCGAAAGTGCGACAAGCTGATCCCGCGGTGCACCACCTGTCGCCGCGTCCGGAGAGACTGCGAGTACACATTGGACAGGCAAGATGAGCTGGATGTGCTCAGGACTCGTGTCCAGCAATTGGAAAGGGCGCTCCACGAAGAGCCCGCGACGAGCATCCCACAGCTACCCCGCCTTGCGCCCGAGGACTCGGATACCTCGAGAGCAAGACCCGGCGACGGCCAAGCGGAGGGACCGCAGTCATCCGGCTGGACTGCTCCGTTTCCATCGGCATTCTTCTTGGACGTCGCCCGGTTTCGGCGCTTGAGGGCTTCTTTGCCACAGCCTACGGCTACAGTTTCGGAACGTGTCTCCTTGGAGCTAGGTTCGACCGAAGACATTCGACACATAATCGACACCTACTTCACAACAGTGCACAGATGGCTTCCGATCGTCTGGAGAAGAAAGGTTGAGCGGCAGGCACATGTGCACGATGGACAGTTGCCGCACGACACAGCCTTGCTGCTTGCTTGCATGAAGCTGGTATCGGATGCTCCAGCCGCGGGACGACATCCTTCTCAGAGTAGACTTTATGACATGGTCAGAAATGAACTCACATTGCTTGAGAACCAGGGCCTTATGTCCGCCAGCCTCTTGCAGGTGGCCGTTCTTGTCGCCACCTACGAACTTGGCCACGGCATATACCCAGCTGCATACTTGAGTGTAGGGCATTGCATCCGCGTCGGGCACATGATGGGGCTCCACGACCGGAGGAGGGCACCTCAGGCGGTCGTTACTTTTCCGAGCTACTGGGCCGAGAATGAGGAGCTCACGCGATTATGGTGCGCAATCGTTGTCCTCGACAGGTACGTTCCTCTATGCACATATCCATCTTCTTCCCACGACATACAAGCACACCACTACTCTGTTTTAAAGGCTAACTAATGGCAGATACATCAATCTCGGGTCAAAGCAGCGGCCGTTAATGTCGGGCGACTTTGCCGACGACGAGATGCTCCCCTGCAACACCTCCGACTGGGATGCCGGGGAGCCGTCGGCGAACATCCCCCTCTTTGCCGCCTCAGCCTCGCAGATTGCCGCCGACCCATTTGCGCGAACCTGTCAGGTGGCCCACTTGTTAGGCAGAGTCATCAGCCATCGGGACGAAAAGGAGGAGGGCACGGCCAACGGTTCGTACCGCTTCACCAACGCCAAGCAGCTGCTGGCGACGCTGGACAGCCTGCTCAAGGTCCTGGCCGGCGAGTCCGAGTCGGCAGCAGCGTCAGCGACAGCGGCACCCACATCTCTAGAGTTGCAGTTGGGCTCTGCGGCCTTTGGTAGTGCATATGCAATGGCCCTGAGCGCCAAGATGGTCCTGTTAGACATCTACTCATGCACGTGTACCAGCGGGCGCGTCAACTGCGCCGAGGAGGCAGAGATGCAGGTCATCACGCTGCGCGCGTACCCGGACACGGTGTACGAGGCAGCGCGGCTCGCCATGCGCCTCTGCGAGGTCAACAGCGACAGCAGCAGCAGTAGCAGCAGCACCGCGCAGCTGCTTTTGCTCAGCCCTTTCGTGAACGATTGCTTCTACCAGGGCGCCGACGCTGCCGCCTGGTACCTGAACGAGAATGGCAATGAGCAGATGAGGGATGCGCGCGACATCTTCATGCAGTCGCTAGGTCGCGTCAAAGAGAGGTGGCGGGTCGCCGGTAAGTGAATAAGCCCGCCAGGCAGATGTCGACTTCACTTTGCTGACAATCGTGGCCCAGACGAGTACATGAAGATTCTCGATGTGTCCGAGCGAGTGTGGTGACAGCCTGACAGGCCCAGGGCCCTTGTGAAAAGACTAGGCAGTGGGAGCCACCCGGGCGTCAATATGACTGCATGGAGCCATGGTTCAATGGAACTGGGATTAGAATCATGATGACCATCTCTCCGCCTTGGCCCACAAGGAGTCAAGTGGTGAGCAAAAAAACCAGGACTGCAAATGGTTTGGTACCTATATTCTAAGCCATCAAACCACTTTAAAGAATAGAAAAACCAACCGTTAGAAAATAGCTGTAACTATACAGTAATTCTCTTGCTTTTTATTCTTGTCAAGAAATGGTGGTGATATATCATATCAAAGTTGTGGTTATTGGTAAACAGTCTTGGGTTTTTTTTGCCTACCGCGGAGTGATGAAATTGAGGGGATAGGGACCAATAGCCTGCACTATCAGTGCGGGCCTACGCTTTTGGGGGCTGCCAAGCTCATCAAGGAGTGGCGGGTGCGGCCGTATAACTGCGGACATGCGGCCGCAAAATTGCGGACATGCGGCCGTTCTGGCTGTAGCAGAAGCACATTTTCGGCCCCATCCCGTAACCCGGCCATTCTCGTCTCTACACGGGCTTCAAAGCCAACGGCCCAGAAGTCGGAGATAACGGAGGACATATTCCGGCATTGTGCGGCTATGTGCCATGTAGGGCGCCGTGAGCATATAAAGGCTTTCATGGCGCTTCTCAGATTCAATCATTTCTTCTGCATCTTGCACATTAACTCAACTCAATTGACATTAGCTCCTACTGTTACCATTCCACCTACTGAAAACATCAACAACATGTCGAAGCATATCCTTGTCACCGGGGGTACTGGGTATGTCGGCACTCACGTTGTCACGCAGCTGCTCGAGCAGGGCTACCACGTCCGTGTTGCTGTGCGGTCTCAAAGCTCGGCCAAGAAGGTCACGGAGTCCCACGCCATACACAAAGACAACTTGACGACAGTGATTGTGCCCGACATCACCGCCAAGGGCGCATTTGACACGGCCGTCAAGGGAGTCCAAGCGGTAAGAATTCAAGGACAAAGTGGCCAACCCGAAGCTAACGATCTGTCAGGTTATGCACCTTGCGAGCCCCTACAGCTATGCAGTCAAGAATAACGAAAAAGAGCTTCTTATCCCAGCCATTCGCGGCACCCAGTCCATTCTTGAGTCGGTACAAGCATACGGCGACGATGTTGAGCGCGTTGTCATCACGTCATCGTTTGCCGCCATGTTCGACGGCAGCAAAGGGCTCAACCCGGGTTACCTCTACTCGGAAAAGGACTGGAACCCCATCCCGTACGAGATGGCGCGGGACGGTGACGCGGGGGCAGGGTACTTCGGGTCCAAGAAGTTCGCAGAGAAGGCCGCGTGGGCCTTTGTTAACGGCGAGGATGGCGACAAGACTGCCGCTTCCGGGGAGGGTGGGCAGCCCAAGTTCAACATCACGGTGCTGTGCCCGCCCGTCATCTACGGGCCCGCGGCTCACGACCTCGGCGACCTGTCGTCGCTCGGCATCAGCCTGGGGGACATTCAACGCTTCGTGACAGGGGAGCTTCTCGCGGACGGCGTCGCGCCCGGACCGATGCCGTACTGTCCCTTTGTCGACGTGCGCGACGTGGCCACGGCCCACGTGCGCAGTCTCGAGGCACCTGCGGCCGCCAACCAGCGCATCTTCCTCGCCTCGGAAATGTTCAGCTACCAGCTCATCTGCGACGTGCTGCACGCCTCGGACAGCGTGCCTGCCGAGGTCAAGGCCAACATACCCGTGGGAGAGCCTGGCAAGGGTGTTCCTGGCCCTCACGCCTTCAGTTTCGATGCTTCCAAGTCTGAGAAGCTTTTGGGAATCAAGTATAGGCGTCTCCAGGAAAGCGTTGTTGACACGGTACTGAACCTTGTTGAAGCTAGGAAAGCTGTTAAACAGTAGTTAAGTGCAGGAAGGCATGCTGACTGGACTTCCCGAGTCAATCTTTGAGTTTACTTGAAGTTGGTTCGATACGCAGGTTCTGTTTCTATGGGTAGTTCAAGCTGAAGAGAAGTTGAACAATTTCCGCAGTCAATAGATGGGGCAAGCAATGCGTAAGTGTGTGGCGATTTGGTCCTGACAATGAGATTGGGTTTGAGTATGATATCTTTATTTAGGATGTTGCTGCTTAGGCCGAATTTAGAAGTCTATTGCAACTTCCGTTACTGTACACTCGTGGTCCAACATCTACAACATCAATCTGGATTCACAACTCGATCCGTGCTGCCGGCGTCAGCACATTTTACCTTCAGGTCTCGATATTCGAACCATTCCCCTTGTGAAACTTTGGCCCAGGTAGTTCCATTTATTCCATATCTACTGCAAGCTATCTAATGCAAGCCCTCAGGTCAGGATGTCATCAAGATGAGCCAAACACCGCTACGCTTCCCCTCTCATCGCCTCACATAGGAGAATAATCCTCCACTCGGGTCAAACCACCCACCATCGGCGGATTCCCCTGGTCATCCCCCCTCAATGCATAAAACGCCCTCGTACTCACAATATCGCTTGGTTGAATGTCGGGAGGATTGACTCCGTACGCCATGATCAGAGCAACTGGGATCACTTTGGTGAAGAAGCCCGCACGGCTTACAATGCTTGTCACTCGGTCGCCCTGCAGGTTGCTGCTGGAGGAAACTTGGAGCTTGCCTACGCCATGAATGCCTTTGGCGACCATTTCCTCCAGGATTCATTCGCTGCTGGTCACATGCGGACCCCGAGACGCAAGCTGCACAATATCACTGGACTAGCCGATCTCTGTGCAAAGGTACCCCTGTTCAGGTACATTTGGCCAAGGTTCTCAGTCGCTAACACGAGATAGGCCATGCATGACGAGGACAATGCTCTCGGTCTCGGTCAGGAGCCCTATGAACCGTGCCTGGCACACCTATGGAGACAAGCGCCTGCTCGACAAGGACGACATCTCCAACAAGAACGAGGCCTGGAACGCGGTTCGAACATCCGCCGATGAGATCTACCAGGCCTGGAAGACCAAGACTGTGCCCGAATACCCCAAGTATGCCGCGTGGGACTATGCTCCCATCCTGAGCGAGATCCAGAGCATTGTTGCGCCGCTTTTCCGACCTGACGGCCAGCGCCGCGCCGATATCAAAAAGCGCTGCCAGGCCAAGTACACCAACAACTACACGTATGCGACGACCCTCTTGCAGATTGCGAACAGTGAGCTGTGGAAGTATCCTATCCAGCCGACTCCAGATTGCCCCATCTGACCTGACCTACCTGCCATTGGCCCGCCCTTTACCATTCTCCGAGACCTCAACACGTACTCGTCCTAGTTATATAACATCTTGTTACAAAGAAGGCTTTCCTTGGTCCCATCGTGCATTGCTAAACATGACTGCTCTCACTCGCCATCACCACTCGCGATCCGTAACCCTAGATATATAACGCCCCATTTTAAGCCCTCCATTTCATCCGTGACATCCAAGAAATACCTCCGCCGCCATAGGGAAGCAGTCGTTTGTGTTTGAACAATGTGGGGGTAAGCTGCTCCCGGACTTCCCACCCGTACGCGAGAGAATCGAGGTTATAGAGCACCACTTAGGCAAGCAAATGGTGCGCAAGCGGAAACAACTACGGTGAAACCGCCACTATTTGGGCGAGTGGTATGTCTTCCGAGTTCTCATTGCCGTCCGTGCCGTGAGCTCTGTAAGCTATCCAAGTCGTGCTTCAAGTCTGCCAGGTAGCTGCCTCTCGAGACATATCGACCAGATCTTAGGTCAAAAGATCAAGGGCTGCCAGCAGCTGCGGTTCCCAACCAAAGCAACACCTCCATCTATTTATTCGCCTACAACGGCGTCTTGCTTCCCTCGCACAGATTTCCTGGCTGAACCACCCTCCAGTCAAAAGCAACTTTTTCTTCCGCTTGAACAAGGCAAGGTGGCCGAGCGGTCTAAGGCGCTGTGTTCAGGTCGCAGTTCGAAAGAGCATGGGTTCGAATCCCATCCTTGTCATATTTTTTATTATTTCCAATGCCTGAGGGGCTTTTCTTTTGCTTGTAGCAGTCCTTTTTAGTTGCAGTCCCCTTTGGCTGTTAGATGAGGGCTACCCATAGACAGATAGAACACAGATAATAAATTAAATTCCGACTGGACTAAATGGAAAATCACTAAAATGACACATAAAAGTCATGACCTCATCTTCTCGTGTTCTGCAATGATGGCTGATAGGCTGAGTCACCTTCATCGCCATGACAGGCTATGCGTCGCCAACAGTTTGTGTTGCAATGGGAAGTCTCTGGGATTGTCCACAGACCTGGTGCGTCACCAGCGTGTGCCTTCAAGGCTCATGAAGAGGATATTGCCGCCGGGGAGTTGAACATCGGGAGTTGTTCAAGCCTGGAAAATTTGTTCATCCAGGAAACACCTTTGTCGAGTATGGGACCAACATCGAGATCAAAAAGTATGACGAAACCTCTGAAGGCATGGCCAGAGCTGGGTAGAGACAACGTCGAACAGAGGGTATCGCGTGGGGGGTATATCTGGACATACTCAGTCCCGGTATTTTCAGGGCCTTCGGCTATCCCAAGTGCGGTGGGCACTTGCCAATGATCGTCGTGACATGCTCAAGTGTAGTCACCTGGATGGAACGCCAGGAGACTTTCCTGGCTTCAACGCCAACCTAGCTGTGATGAGACTAAGTTATGGAACCAGACAGCAGTTTACTAAAACGAAGTACTCTACAGCTGGAGGCAAATATAGCAAAATACCAAATGGTTCTAGTCTACATAAAGGTAAAGATATTCCGGTGTCTTGAATGAAACGTCCATAGAAGATCCACGCAGCCCTACGCTCAAGGCATGTCGTGCATTCGGTTGGTGTGAGATGCCGATTGTTCACCGCCAACCTCAACCGGAACCCCATACCAGCTTGCATTACTGCCCACAAACGGTTCGGGTTGTTGGACTGGCGGCTTATCGGTCGGTTCACTCATGGACGGGCGAGCTCGCCGCTTCCAGAGCCAGAAGCCAATCGCCACCAACGACAAGGCACCTACACCGGCTCCCACACCAATACCGATCCTCGTACCAGTCGTCATCCCGTTACCATCCTCTGAATTAGATGTCTGTCCGCCTCCGAGGGTGGTTCCGTTGCTACTAGGTGTGGTTCTGTTTCCATCATCTTGCAGCTCCTGATTCAGCTCATCCAGTGCTGTCCATACCTCGCTCCAAGTTGCGGCCCAATCGATACCGCTACCCTCAATGCCTAAGTCGTACCATTCAATGGAGGAAATCTCAGACGCATCTGGTAAAAGTGGCCCAGGGGCTTGCGCCAGCCACCATCGCTCACTCTCCAAGTTGCCGCCTACAAAGGCATCCTGCAAAAAGGCTCGTCCAAGGACTGGGACAGCCACATCGCCGGTGTAGCAAGGGAAGTAGGAGACGGGTGCATCAACAAGTGGTGGCTCAAGTGTGAGATTGAGGTGTTGGAAGGGAACGTTAATCGTGACCTCGCTGCCTCGTTCTCCAAGTGTAAAAGCCAGCACTGACCCTGAATGCATGATGTTTCGATATGTCTGATCAGAAGTGTCCCAAAGATAGAGACCAAGGCCGGTATCGTAGTTGAGTGGAAGCCGACTGGCAAGGTTCTCGCAAGTTGCCATGGGAAGCGAGAGGTATGGGCTGCAGGCGTCGAGCCTTACCACAAGCGGATCACCCTCCAAGAGGTCCTCTCCGGTATCAAAGTCGAATGGTGATGCGCCTTGAACGACCTCTATACGGAGCCTGCGGAGTGGGATGCGGCCGGTAAAAACACCATCAAAACCTAGCACATGCCCCAGCACACGGTCCGGGTCATATCCCCCGAACATCAGTGAGCCAGATACCTCTGTGCCCCCCACTGCTGAGCCAATGTGCAGACCGAAGGAGCTGGACGGAATCGTCTGGTTGGCTGCCAAGTACCAAGGAATGATATTTGTATAGATATCGTCGTAATGCTGCTGAGGATCGATCGCACCGAGGCTGAGGCAGCCTGTAAACATGGGGTACCAGTCGCCGTTTGGATAGACGCGAAACTGAGACTCGGTCAGCGTCATGGAGACGTTGGGGATGACGCCGCCGTCAAACCCCAAGTCGAACTCGTCCATGAACATTCTCGAATTTCGCCCTTCGATCTGCACGCCTTCCTCGAGGCTGTTTGGGCGGGGTTCAAAACGTATTCCGTTGAGATCATTCTCTATCGCTTCGTCCTTAGAGTAGGTGCCGGCACTGCAGTGACTGACGGAAGCGTTGAAGGAACAATAGTCGGACGTGACGACAGAGGTCTGCCAGTCGCCGCCAGGCACGAGGGCCATTCTCTGTTCGCCGGAGCCGACTCGGACCTCGACAGCGTTCCATGGACCGTCTGGTCCCACGGGAGTGGTGGCCCATCGGATGGCTTGGGGTTCGTGGTCGGCGAGGGTCAGAGATGCAGCGGAGAGGACCAAAGCTGATCGGAAAGGGTATTTAGACGGCATCAGTACGATGCTGACTATGGGCTATTATCGCTTTGCAGAATCGATGGATAGTCGGATGAGGTGTCCAGCGCGATAAGCTGTTGTCTGGTGAAGCAAATGGCAACAGGGAAAGGTGATGAGGGGCTAGGATGAGAAGAGGGCAGGCACTCGTATATCCTATGGCGACGGCATGGACGGATTGGGTCAAAGTCCCGATGGTGGCCTTGTGAATCGTGACAGATGGTTTTGATTGGGTGCCTTTCAACGAATTCATTTCACGGCCTGCGGTGTAACCAGAGACCAGAGAACGCCCAGTTCCAGACGCGTTGTGGCAAGATATCTAAACATTGTAGTCTATACCATACAACGTACCGTGACTACGTCTATACGTATGGTAGATATATCCCACTTCCAATCCTTACAAATAATATCCTTCCCATAAACATCTAGTTTGCGCAGTATTGACTCCTTGCTCTGATTGCTTCTCCCCATCTCCATAGTATGAAAGGCCCGACGAGGCAGACAACCACGGCAATACCAGCGAGCACCGCATTGCCATATGCGAATCCAAGCGCACGATATAGGCTCGGCGCAAATAATGGGAAGCTAAAGCCAGCCATGGTTCTGAGAAATGCCGCCGCGCCTGTAGCGCTTGCAGCGTACCGCTCGTATGAGTCGACGACGTACGTCTGGGCACATTGGAAGGAGAGAATTAACCCTCCAGCAAAGATGGCGGCACCGACATTTGGTACGATCCAGTGAAGTCGAAAGTGGGCTGATAGGCCGTAAAGGAGAAGGCCTGCGGGTGTAACGAGTGCTGTTGGAAACATCAGGGGGATCCGAAATTCTGGACGACCGGGATGGTTGTATCGGATCTTGAGGCTGGCGTAAACCTTGTCGATCATGGGTCCAGAGACAAAGAGACCTATGACAAAGCCCACGCCTAGCGAGATGTAGTTTAAGCTTGCGCGGCCAGGCTCTTGGTTGTACTGTTCCTCCCAAAGAAGAGGGAATGATGCCAATCTGCAATGGTCAGCAATGACTCCAGGTCGACGTGAAGAAGGGCCGACTTACACAAAATACATCAAGCCGTAGAGGTATGCTCGATACAGCCCGGTCAACTGGATAGTTGGCTGAGTAAATAGCATAATGAAGGGGCGCGTCAGGTTTTTGCCAAGTAGCTGAAGAAATGTGCGATCAGGACGATCGTACTCGGTATGCAATGAAGAGTTATTCGTAATCTTCCGGAGGCTCTTGGCCTTAACATGTAGAATCTTTGGCGCATACGTTTCTGACAAGAATAGCACAGCAAGAATCTGGACGACTGCATCTGCCATAGAGACGACCCAGAAGATCCAACGCCAATTCATGTACTGCGTCAGATATCCTCCAGCTGTGACCATTAGCGCCGTACAACTGATGAAGGTGTGTAGCATACCAATCGGGCCAACGGCCGGTCCGAGAAAAGGGGCAAGACTGTAGATTGCGGTAGCTACTCCGCGCTCCTCCTTCTTCCAGCAATCACTCAAAACACCGCCACCAAGCTGCCACTATCGTAAGTTTATGCTCACGGTTAAGATTCAAGTGAGGACTTACAGCTTGGGGAGCACTTCCGCCCAGGCCACTGAGAAAGCGAAACACTAGCATCTGCGTAGTTGTCCTGGAGAACCCACAGACGGTGTTGAAGATTAAGAAGATCATGTTTGCCGCCTGCAGCACGACGACGCGACCATACATTTCTGACAAGGGGGCCAGAACGAATGGGCCGATGGCGTAGGCCAGGAGGAAAATGGACATCATCAGATATGTCATGAAGCCGGAAGGAGTGTTGAGGTCGTTGGCCATATCTGGTAGTGCGGGTGCCAGCATGGTAGAAGATACTGGCGAAATGAAAGTGAAACATGAGACGAGAATGGTTGACACCCATTTCTTCCCTCGACTCCAGTTATGTGGGTTTTCAGGGTCGTCAGGCCCATCCCAGGTGACCTGATTCATTGTCAGTAAGTGCAATGACTTGCGTCGATAATGACTGACCAAGTCTATGTCGACAAGACCGGAGTCATCCTCAGTAGCTGAGTTTTCAGAGGACCCCCGTTCCACGTCTGACGCAGCTGGGAGCTGGCCGTAGTCCCATCTTTCACTACCTGGGATCTGTGCCTCGTCCCAAGCAGCCAAGGGCGCCGCACGCTGAAGAAATCTCCTGTTCTCTACTTCTTGGCTATCTTCGTCACTGGATAGCCAAGGGTATTTGTAAAGGGACTTTTCATAAACGGTGGGCGAAGAAAATCCCGGCGTCCAGGGGCGCCAGATGCTTGAGCGCGAATTGGCTCTGGACAGGGAATAATTAGGCATGATGAAGCGAATGTGGTATGAGAAGCGAGTGTATGAGGTAACTGATCTTGTAGAGTACAGAAAGGTTGTTCATGGCTCAAAACGAATTATTCCATCAGTGTAATATACTGCACCGTCAAATGAAGCGGCTCGTCATGATGAGGCGAAGCCCATGAGCCACATTCAGATGATGCAGCCAAAATCAGGCACAAAAGCCAACCAAGTGTGTACACCGCCTGTTGCAGATGCTCTGGCAGCTACAGCAGCTTATGCCAAGCAGCTAGACAATGCATCAAAAGCAACTGTGAATACGAGGTTCGAGCCGCAGAGGATTGAGCAATAACTGTACGGGCGCAGAGAACGACTGACGGATTGTACCGTCCTGCTCCGCCACAATCATGACATAGTTACGTGGACGGGGCTTTGCGCGAGAATGTGCGGCCTAAAGCCTGGAGAGGACGTTCATTGGTGCCAACGACTCAATGGTCGGTCTCGGCACTCAGCCGTTTCTCTCGGCACTCGTGGAGGGGGTGATAAGGAAGCAGGGTTATTAATAGCATGGCAGCATCGTCATGGCCAAGGCCCTAGAGATGGCAGAAGCTGTCCTGCGTCGAGACGTTGCCGGATAAGGTTGAAAGAGGTTCCACCCCCACGGGCGAGCGGCTACACAGCCTCAGCTCCACACAACCTTAAGGGAGGTAAGCTTAATTCAGCTCGTCCATTCTCCTCCATTACAGACGGGTTGTAGTGAGTGCCAATGTGCTCGGCCTCAGTGGTGACGGTTAGCCTTGACCGTCCACGTCGATCATTCCCACCGTCTTCCAGCCCAAAGACCCCCCAACCCTGAGCAGTGGCACGACACACACTTCCCCTCCTGCACCAACGCCTTGGTATCCCGTTATCTTGTGTGTTTACTGTGGCTGGGAAACGCGTAATACTTGGCAGCTGGGACGCGACGTCGAAACGCCTCGCTCGAGACTAGTACTCTTTGGTAGTGATACTACCCTCTATGTCTGGGCGTCCGTCAAACCTCGTGACAGTTTTCTACAACGGGTTAGCAAGATCTTTGTGGTTGTATACCGGTCTGGCATGTTCTCGGCGCGGGCTCTGCTGTTACTATTCGGGGCTGCAAGCTAGGTGTGGCTGTCCAACACGCCGGGCTAGAGGAGGGTTGGAGACGTGGTTGTTAACACGCGAGCCTGTGGTTGCATCGCGTTGTTATTTTGTATAAGAACGAAGAGATGTCCTGATTGAATTAGAGTTCAAACACATCTCGATACCACATTCGCTTTGACCGACAGTCGCTACCTTGTTCTCCATTCTATACCATCGTTTGAACAATATACCCTAAGCTACATTTGCTATTTACAAACATGACCGAATACCAAACCCCCTCTTGGCCCACGATTGACTCCAAGATCACTCCCCTCATCACCGCAGCTCCTCCTAGCATGCGCATCCTTGTATGCCCTTCCGGCTTCAAGGGCAGTCTGCCTCCTGATACCGCGGCAAACTGTATCGAGGCAGGCATACATGCCGTGGACCCTGAAGCCACGGTGAAAAAGGTGCCCTTGGTCGATGGCGGCGAAGGCTTCACGCACGCCATTGTCGCTGCGACTGGGGGTGTGATCCATCCATGTACCGTCGCCGGGCCAGTGGGTGAAAAGGTTCACTCGTTTTTCGGAATCCTGGGACAAAAGTCCACTGAACCATGCACGGCCGTCATAGAGATGGCAGCGGCCGCTGGGCTTAGCCTGGTGCCGCCGAGTCTGCGCAATCCCGGAACTACGACCACCTATGGTGTTGGCGAATTGATCCTCGCCGCCATTGAGTCTGGAGCCTCCCGGATTCTCATGGGATGCGGCGACTCCGGAACCTGTGATGGAGGTGCAGGCATGCTTCAAGCACTCGGAGCCCGGCTTTATGACGAAGATGGCCGGGAGCTTGTAATTGCTCGCGGTGGCGAGTCTCTGACCCGGCTTCATCATATTGATCTGTCAAGGATTGACAAGAGGGTCGCTAAGACCAAGATTGACGTGGCTGTAAACTGGCACAACGTCCTCTGCGGAAAGAATGGTGTCGCAGCAGTTTTCGGTCCCCAAAAGGGCGCAACCGCGGACCAAGTCGCCCTCCTATCTGATGCCATGGACAAGCTGGCACGAGTCAGCTCAGCAATTCTTGGAGATGACAACGCAGGCCTATCTCCAGGCAGCGGAGCATCAGGCGGTATGGGCACTGGTCTGCGTCTCATCGGAGCCCAGCTCTGGCCAAGATACGATCTCATCATGCAGTACATCGACCTGGACGGGCTATTCGACGACTGCGACCTCGTGGTCACGGCCGAGGGCGGCATCGACGACCAAACCCCTCTAGGGAAGATCCCCGCCGAGGTGGCCCGACGGGCAAAGAAACACGGCCTCCCCGTGGTGGCGATTGCGGGAACAATCGGCCCCGGGGCTCGGGTCAACTACGAGGCAGGAATCGATGCGTTTACCTGCATCATCCAGCGACCCATGACGCTCGACGATGCCTTCATCGAGGCGGAGAAGCTGACCATGGAGAGCGCCGAGTGTGTCATGAGGATCATCACGGTGGGGAGGATGCTGAGTAGGGGAAAGGCGGCGACTCTGACACCAAGTGTGCATGTCTAATGTATCATGAGACCTACGTACGAAGAGGAATTTCCAATGCTTTACACCACTGAAGTTTGTCATTCACGCACGAGCTCCATACATTGTTCGGACGAGCCTTGCTGCCGCTATCTGACACGCAAGGCTGGAATGTGATGCACGGATCAAGGCTTTGTGTAACAATGGGCTGGTATCATGCTGTTGTGTAACAACTCGCCAGGCTTGTGTTTTCGTATTTTACCAGGGCGCTTCCCTTTCAGCCCCGAAATCCCTATCCTCTTCTTTTCCTCCTACATCCCATCCAACACCCCTCAGCGCGTGCCCGTGCGACGACTGCCATGGCGAGCAGCACCGTCCGTCTGATGTTTGAATCATTTCATGCAGGGAAGCTAGTGCGTCTGGCTATTGTAGTTGGAGCGGTGCTTTTCCTGGCCAGTTTTCTCCTGCTGTATCGCGACTCGGCTGCCTCATTATCCCCGAGACCCAACGCCCTGCTGGCGAACCTGCGTTCTGACGAGCCCGGAATTGACTGGTCGGCTTACGCCTACACTCAGTATGTGACTAATAGCGAGTATCTCTGCAACTCGGTCATGTTGTTTGAGGCTCTGCACCGACTAGGGAGCAAAGCCGACCGAGTCTTGATGTATCCTTCCAACATGGTTGATCCAGGGGCGGTTCGTGGAGAGTCCAGCGACGCAAGGTTGGTGCTCAAAGCTCGCGACGAGTTCAACGTCAACCTGGTGCCGATATCCATTCAGCACAGAGATGGATCAGACCGTAAGTGGCTCCCTTCCATGGCTGGGGGTGCTAACGGACTGTTATAGCGACTTGGGCCGACTCCTTCACAAAGTTGCTCGCATTCAACCAGACGGCCTACAAGCGCGTGCTATCCCTAGACTCAGACAGCACTATCCTGCAACACATGGACGAGCTGTTTCTGCTACCTCCTTGCCCGGTAGCTATGCCTCGAGCATACTGGCTGTTTCCCGACAACCCGATCCTGTCGTCGCAGTTGATGCTTATCCAGCCGAGCGCCACTGAATTTGAACGAATCATGGACAAGATCGCAACGTCCGGCCGAAGCGACTACGACATGGAGATAGTAAACGACCTATACAAAGACTCGGCCATGGTGCTCCCCCACCGTCCATACGACCTCCTTACGGGGGAGTTTGGGGGGGATAACCACGAGCGCTACCTCGGGTCCGACCGCGAAGAGTGGGATCCCGTCGCTGTCTTCAATGAAGCCAAGTTTCTGCATTTCTCGGACTGGCCGGTCCCCAAGCCCTGGCTACCTACGCCTGAGAGTACGCGGTTGAACAAGCAGCCCAAGTGCCTGCTGAGGGATGGTGTTGAGGACTGTACCGAACAGGATTTGTGGAATGGGTTTTACAAGGACTTTCGTATGCGACGAAAGGTACGTTCCAATGCCTCCTGGTCAATATCGTCTAACGTCTACAGAGAGTGTGCTCCAATCCGAGTCAGTTGCGGCATAAACGAGACCCAGTCAGATAGAGATAGACTGCTAGTATATTTGAACATAGATGGAAGGGCCTCGCCTACTCGACCAGCCCTGCTTTGGCAGACATATTTCACCGCCAGGCCACAAGTTCACTTGCTGTGCAGTCTAGCCGGTTTTTGGCTTTTCGACTCTGTCCGTAGTCTTGAGCAGCTCGCAATATACTTTTGTGTGCTATCCTCCTACTGTACATCATGTTTCGGGGTAGTATCAGGGTTGACAACAATGTCTGCTTGGTATTCCAGTTGCTACATATGCTCGGTTAAGGCTTTCCATTCAATATCATCAACAACGCGGCCTTGGCTTGCTCCACGGCAACAGAATGCTCTTTACCATCGTTTGACTTGATCCACTTGCGCAGCTCTTTTGCCCCTCCAGCCTCATGCTTGAGCATCACAATCGCTACATTAATAACCTCCAGTATATCTTGCTCGTCCGAACGCGACCAGTCAATGCTAGGAAGCCCTTCTGGCTGCTGCAGCCAAAAAGACCAAGGGGTGAAAGGATTTGTGGCTTGCAGCTGAAGTCGGGGATTCGCACCTTGTTTTAGGAGCAGGGCGAGTGTTGTTGCGCACGGCAACTTTCTCTTGAGTATCTTGAAAGGCCACATAAACTCTGCGCATAGCAGCGTTGGGCAACCGCATGGTGGGAGCTTCTCGCCATTGAGCGAGGGGAAGTCGGGGTGAACTACTGCACAGTCCAGGGCGCCGACGTGGGTAGCAATCAATAGGGACGTATGTGAATGACAGTCTCTTGTGCTATTAGACCCCTGTGAATGGGATGTAGGCACGAGCGCCTGCAGAAGCTGCGAATCAAGCATCGTCCTGCAGCGGGCAAGCTCCTCGAGAACAAATGAAAGGGCCTTGAAAAACACAAGTCGACAACTCAAATCTCCCTTGAGCATCCAGAAAATACCGCTAGTGAGCAGGCGAAAAAGCTGGTGGTCGAGGTTCTTTCTCCCAGCCACATGGGCCGTTTGCAGGTATATAGTCCCCAAGGTCATCATATAAAGATCGCGTAAGCATAGGTCTCTTGCTATCCTCTGCTCGTCGTTGTCCATCTGTAGACAGTCGTATTGCCACACGTCGTCATTGCTGAGGAATTCGAAGACGGTACGATGCATGAAGGCCACCCTCCCATCAACCAAGTCATTATGTCCTTCTCCCGGTCGCTGACTGCTATGAGCCGCCTGGCCGCAGTAGCAACCCCCAGACGACTTGGCAGTTTCCAGCAGGCCGCCACACCTACTTCGAAGTCGGCCCTCGAGCACCGTGCATAGATCAATCTTGTCTTCCGTCGTTAAGTTGCGGATTTCATTGACAGGAATTTCCGAATCGTCTATCAGGGCTAGCGGCAGGGTGCTCATGAAAGAGAAAGCGTCACTTCCAGGCTCCTGCGACGCTCTCTGGCTCTCGAAGCAGAGGCGTAGCATATATGCGCCTTGCTTCTTGTGCCTTCCGTCAATCCTCGTAAGCATCAAGGCGAATAGATCCTCTAGCTCGTGGGGAAGCTCATCGACTCGCCTCCGGAGTTCTGGCAGGCGATCGCAGTCGCCGAATCCGACGAGAAGGGACCGGCATGCCAACACAACCCAGAGAAAGACTCCGGATGATTTGCTGACGATATCCTTCAACACCCCTTCTGCCTCTTCTTTGTTGCGTCGCAGAAGCCTTTGCATGTACCTGTGCCCACCAATTGTGTCTTGCACGTATGCCTTGATGTCGCTGTGTGTGAGATCTTGCAGGTGCAGCTTGGGCAAGTCCTCATAAGCAGCAACACATGAAGGGATGGGGCGGGACGAGACCAGGACTTTGATGTTGGGGGAGGAGCCGAGCTCCTGGATAAGAGCTATGCTTTCGTTGATGTTTCCTTCAAACTCATCAAGGCCGTCGAGAAAGATGCAGTATTTTTCCGATGACGAGTCCTTGGCCAAAATCCGGAAAGCATATCTGATTTCCGACAGTGAGGGGAGGGTTGGCCCATGGTCAGTCTCCTTGAGTTCTTTCATCATATCTGGAAGGGCCTTGTGTATGAGCGCCGGTCTGTGGTTTAGCATTTGGTACAGAAGCGCCCTTGAAAGCCCTTCGAACTGTTTTTGCTCTGGCGTCCCGAGGTTATAGAAGAAGTGGTCTACTAAGACGCATGATTCCTCGCCGGCCCAGCTGTCTAGAAGCAACTCAGTTCGTGGATGCGAGAGGAGGTGCTTCATGAGCGTCGACTTCCCACTCCCCGCCTTGCCTGAAATCCAATAGATTCCATGGGGGGTATTTTGAAGCCAGTCGGCCAAGTTGTCCCAGCGGGCCTTTTGGCGTGGTGGGTGAAGAGCCCAATCCAAAGTCTGTTTGTGAGCCTCTCCGACGTCGTCCTTTCTCTGGTGGATTTTCCGGAACCAGAGCTGGTTGAGGATGATTTTCTCACAAGTACGTGAGATATTTTTGCGCGCCGAATCAGTCAGTGCCTTGTGCAAACCAGAAGAAGCCTCAGCCATTAGCTTGAGATCTTTCAGCTCGGTAATGGTCTTGAGATCCTCATCAGCCATGGCTCGAGAAGTCGGTTGACCGGTGGCAATGGGCGTGACTTGATCAAGCTTGGCTGTAAAATGCGCAAGTTCGATAATCAGTCTCTCGAAACCTTGCTTGTCTCGGATGGCCCAGAGGACTTTCTTGCTCACGCTTGTGTCTCTGCCATGTTGCGCCATGCGCTTCTTGAGAGACTCGAATTGGCTGTTGAAGTTGCTCATGCGCCACGCGCTGATGGAAAGGGAGGGATTGGTCTGCGATGTCAAGGATTGTTCATCGATTTCGGAAAAGCCATATTTTTCCTTGATGCTGGACGCATCGCTCAACAGCAGCCGGATGCAACTCAATATCTTGACGACGGTAGCCTGAATATCTTCCTGATCAAGACGTCGGTCATAGTCATGTGGCCGCAACAGTCCCACCCGATCCGCCCATTGTAAGAGAAGCGCCTTCTCAATGTCCAGCTTGATGTTGAGAATTTCGTAGTCTCTGCCAAGCTCGCGAGACTGCGCGAAGCAAGCAAAGAGGTCGATGGCGTCCTTGAATGCGCCAATAACTCCCGCGATGCCTATGGCCCCGAGAACGAGGCCTGCGACCTCTGCCATTGTGTCATGCACAGGACTCTCGCGGATTCAAGCTTCAGTCTAGTTGATGACGAGAATCCAATTCCTTTGTCGTCGCTGGCAATCCGGCAAGGGCATGTCATGGGACAGCTCAGCTCAGCCTATCCTACATAGTCACGTGTGGTAAGAGCGGATAAATCTCTGATTAGACACAAGAGCTTCTTGATTGGCAACATCATATTACCCGCCATGATTGCCTGTGAGTATGCCTTGAGCGGGGGCTGTGCTAGAACCTTGCCACAGGCAGCCTTGTGACCCAACCTGGTAGTTCAAACAATTTAGACAGGCAACCTAACCATATCGATTTAATTTAGTATTAGAGATATGGCTGCAATTAAATAGCATGTTACGTCAAATATTTTCCTTGATGTAACGTGACTTGTAACTGCCCAAAGTCAAACGCTGGACGGCGACATGCCGTTCCCTTAGGTTCTGAGCCCATGAAGCAGTTAATTCGGACCATCTTTTAGCTCCCAGAGTTCCTATATATGAAATATTTTCTGGCACAAAAACAAGCTTGCGCAACGAAGGGCCATAGTCTAGAACAGCCCTGTAGGTGTTGATGCCGAGATCACCTCTTAGACTCAAGCTTCGAAGAGGAGGCAAAGCAAGAATCACTGTGGCTATTAGTGAGTCAATTGTCTCTTGTGACGACACCATGTCTTCTACGGTTAACGACAGTTCAGACAGGTGTGGCAACTGCCCTCCCGTGGCCATGTTAACCAGCGTTTCCAGAATGGCCTTGGTTGTATGATGTTGCATTGTAAGGCTTCGTAAGTTGCTCAAGTCGATGTGCTCCTCGCAAAGTTCCTGAAGAACATTGACCGGTCCACCGTAGGACATATGTAGCCCGGGAATGGAGAGTTCCTGCAAACGAGACACACCACTGACATCGCCAGTGGGATGGGCGAAGAAGGTATCTAGCTTGTCCCACGACGCAGTAAAGAACCTCCGAGTCCATGGTGAACCTTTAGGTCTGCATTCTCGCTTGTGGAATATGTGCACCTTGGCAAGTCTTGGGGCTAGACCACGCATCATTTGCTGTACGACATGCCTGTTGTGGTTGATCCTGTAAGGACCGAACTGGAGTGTGTCGTCATGGTCTGTTGCGTCAATCACCCATTGCCTGTACTCGAGTGAAATGCTGTACAAGCAAGGGGATGTAATGAGAGCCAAGTCATCTTCATGGATGGGTCGACTGTCCCCCAATGGTCTGAAGAGGCTTGGCAGGCTGAAGGTGTGCATGTGAAGGCGACCTTTGGGATGGTGTTGCTGAAAGGCTGCGAGTACGCTCGGTGATATTTGATCTTTACATGCGTGAACTAGATCAGTAAGGCCCGGGAGCTTGGAGAGAAAAAGCGTCAGCGGCGCCCAGGCCGCTTCATATCTCTGCTTTTCTGGGCCCTGTCGATGCCGAGATGGATGGAAATGAATGGGCGCTCGGGGTAGCCTGCATGGATCGTACATGCAATCGTCATCCCCGCTTTGAGCTTCTTGCTCCGCATCTGCTTTGCTCGGGGCAACACTGGGGCCGGCATTTTGTTCAGCGGTATTTGGTTCCTCTTCTAGGCTCATGCAGCCAGAGACCTTGAGGATGCGTACATGGCCGAGAGCCTCATTCGCCCTGAGCCACTCATGCCGTCGTTCGATTTCGCGCCGGAGCTGCTCTGCGGACTTTACTACAAGATGAATGTAGTGGAAGCGCTGGCCCTTTGTCGCGACATTGAATATACGGCTGACAAGCGAGAGAGCAAAGAGGCTGCGTCTCTCGGGGTCGTCGCAGGCCGCGAGCTCCTCAGCGATTGTCTGGAGAAGGTGGAGCGGCAGTTTTTCGAGGGGGCTTGGTTGCGGAGGGGCGGCGTCTGGGACTGACGCTGGTTCTGATGTCGCCGGTTCTGATGTCGCCATGGCTTGAGATGCTGTTTTCCTGGTTCTTATAAGGAGCTCCCTTTTATTTATTTATCGAGTCTTTGGAACAGACGCAAGAGTAGAGAGGAAGGAAAAAAGGAAAAGAGGGGAGAGTTGAGGTTGGGTGGTTTATTTTGGCAGAATAGATTAAATGTAAGGTAATAAAGAACAGCTGAGCCGGGTCGTCACAAGGGTGCAAGCGATCCTTATAGCCTGAATCATGCAATGGGCCGTGTAATCCCTCATCCAAATCTGGCAATGACGACGTCATCTTTTTCTCTTGTTTTTTATTCGTTGGCCTGAAGTATCCGAGGCTACAGTGTTCGTTTCCCACCCTGTGCGCTGTATCGTATATCGGTGCATAATGGTCGCACTGGGTCCTGAATTCTCTTGTCCATCTAACGGTCTTAAATTATATCTCCATCTACATCATATAGCCCGTGGCTGACTGTATTTCATTGTAGGTGGTCTCTCAAGACATGTCTACATGATTTCATCAACCCTGTCTAGCCATTGCCGTACATCCCAACCAACACTGACGGTCATGCAGCCTGTGCTCTAATGTGCCAATATGTGAGTGGACCAAGCTCATCAGCTTTCACCTACGCGGCGGGTATTGTATGTCGAGCGAACCGCTCCTCGAGGAATAGCCGCCATTCTCTTCTGCCGCTTCCGTTACTGTCGGGGTCGTACTGGAACAAGGCCATGCCTTTCTGAGATGTGTTGATGAGCGCTTGGTCGGCTTCATCTTCGTACTCAAGCGGCTGGTACCCGTAAACAGTGAGCCTGGGATTGTTTCCCTCACCAAGAACATCGTGAACAGCCTGCACCATGTCATTTATACGTGTCGGATAGTTATAGGCCGTTGACCCCGAAGGCTCGCCTTCCAAAACTGGTGCCATGATGAAGATTTGGGTCTCATCAGTGTCTCGTCTGTTGAAAAGGTTTCCATCTATACTCGGTCCCAGGGGAGTAATGTATGGACCGCCATTGCTGGGTGCTGGTCGACGCACTCGATCTTCTCTCCGGCCCCTCATGAATCGAATCACTCTGTCGCGGAATGCCTCAATGTAGAAGTTTGGATCGAACGGACCAGAGTCAAAGTCCCAATCGCCGTTGGAGTAGACCTCCCAGAAATGTGCCTGATGAATTCCCTCAGCAGGGATGTGTGAGCTGTGCCACCCAGCTTCTCAGGAAGGAAGATGGAATGGGCCCTTGCATTCCAGGACAGGGCAGGGTGATGAAGTTCAAGTGACGGATATGCAAATGTAGATTAAACGTACCATCCAAACACCTCTATTTGAGACAACAGCCAGCTTTCATGTACGGTTAGTATTTGATTGCAACAAAATTTCAGATAGTCTCATAAACTTACCACTGTACAGCCATGAAGTCCACCCGACATGATTTGGAAAGGCTCGTTGCCAAACTCTCTTTGCTGGCTGACGGCTCTCTCATCCTCTATTAGGAATTCAGTTAATGGCACTCCAAACAAGGCCAAGTCACCAGAAACCAAGACAAAGCCCTGAGGTTTGACAATAGAAAGACACTTTACCTTGAGCGCTCACCAATGGCAGAAGTTGGCCAAAGTAATCGTTCTCGCCACCATCAAACACCGCGGGAAGATAGGACGCCGCTTCGTTCACCGTTGGGTCACGATCCACGTAATCTTCTGAATCAACGTCGTAGGAGAAGATTCTCTTGGCGAGCACATTGCCTTGAAGGCCATCAGTCACATTGAGGTGCTTCAGGCTATTGCTCAGTAGTTCGACGTCGAGATCTCGCTTTGCCAACAACCCCCCGAATGCAGGGCATACGCCACTGCCGCAGCCATTGAGGGTGCATTTGGTCGTGCAGGCTACTCCGCTATCAGGGAGCTCTGCCTGTCGAGGCAGCAGCAGACCAGGCTGGAATGCATGACTAGGTCTTGTTACCCCCCGCGCAAGATGGTCGCGGGCCAGATTAAGGAGCGTGACTTACTATCGTGAGATGGCAGTAGCTGAAACTAGGTGCGGTAGAATGAGAAGGAGTGAAAGTACTCTCCAAAAGTCAGACTTCATTGTTGAGTTCCAATTATGCTATACGGGAAATAATTGTGGTTGTGATTTTGCTGCTGCGTGGCGTGTGGCGGCAACATGCTGTAATAAGAGTATACAAGTCAGCTTCCCAAGCCGCCTCATTACTGTGCATCGGACACTTAAGCGTGGTGATGAACCCCGAAGCTCCCGTTCCCCCGCCTGCCTGGGAACTTTGAAAGAGCTGAGTGTGTCTCGTGATATATCCCCCGCTCCATGCCGCAAAGCCAAGACTGCCAGGGTTACCCTTTCTGGGACTCCTTTGCAGCTGGAACATGGATCAAAGAGCTGATCTTCTCCTAGAACAGCCAATATTGAAATTCTGCGGCGGCACAGTCTCACCGAAGACACCGCTGGGTGTCATGCTGACGCCAATCACTCAAAGTCTTCATGCGAACGTGACCTGGAATTATAGGCTGAATCGTTTTGACGAGGCTCGGGCTGGCAAAAGTGTGTAAAATTCAAGTTTATGACTCGATAGTTGCTCCTGGGACGGCCATCTTCGGCGGAAATCGACGTACCGAGCTGACGACGAGGCTGGCCAAGCAACACCAGGCTTCTTTTGGACGGATAGTCATATGACACAGCGCACGTTTCTCCCCAATAGAGCTAGAATGGTGTTGTCGGTTCGTCATGGAGCCCCCAAAGGTAATGGGCCCGCACGGGTTATATGAAACCTTGCGTACTGCGGTTCGTATAAGATAGAGACAGGTTGGTCAGTGTTACTATACTGAAGCTAAAGGCAGCTTGACAAGGTATCAAATCGCATGATGCGTCGTATCCGGCCTTGTTTCAATGCTCTGCCCGCATTGGCATTGAGCATTACCCTCCAATTCTTCACAATCGCTGTTGCTCAGGACGCAGCCACGTCTTTCGATCCCTTTGCTCTCAGTTCTCGCTGCCCACCCCCATGTGGAGAAGACTTCACGCAATGGGCCAATTACTTTGATATACATCAGTTAGATTGGTGTGAGCAAGCCTTTCTACTGGATATCAACATATACAATCCTTCGCCGCCGCCACTAGTGCGCGCGTGCTCTGTCGATGCAGACCAAGCGCTTGAGCGCAGACAGACCTTCTCGATCGAATCCAATACAAATGCAACACGCACGGAGTTTGACGCTAGTAGCCAGAATGCTGATGTTCAGGTTCTCACCTGGACTGGCGGTAGTGGATCGGCGTCAATCTCTGATGCTGCTGTAGCACTCAGGGCCATAGTCCAGGCTGATGCTCAAGGACAGACGTCTATCAGATTTGCCAAGAGTGCAGACGCCATCATCGGTGTCTACGGAGGTTCTCAGTTCGACATTGATGCCATCACTACTGTCTTGGATCGGTTATCCAACTCCATTGGGGAGGGGGAGAATGTGCAACAAACCGTTGCCCAAGTTTGCTCCCAAGATTCACTAAACACACAAATTCTCGGCTTCATTGTGGTCACAAATGGGGATCTAGCTGTGGTTCAAAGTGCCCTTCAAGAATGGCATCAAGCCCGATGCGTTGATTCTTCGGACGCCGACATCGAAGAAACATGGGAGAATGTCTCCCTCGCAATGATTCCCGGGTTCAACATCTTCGTTGGACCGGAGACTGATAGCAGCGGAGTTATTGCGAAACGTGACACCTGCGAGTACACCAGGGCGGTAGCCGGCGATGGATGCTGGGCGTTGGCGGAGCGTTGCCGAATTACACAGGACCAACTCGTCGAGTACAATGGCGATGACTTCTGCTCTACGCCGATACAAGTCGGCCAGGCCGTTTGCTGTACGCCAGGCGACCTGCCCGACTTCACGCCCCAGCCCAATCCCGACGGCTCATGCAGTACATACATGATCCGCTCGGGAGATATCTGCAGCACCATAGCTGAAGAGAATAGCATGACAGTAGACCAGATTGAGGATCGCAACGCCAACACTTGGGGCTGGGCCGGCTGCGGCACCTTATACCCGGGCAGCATCATCTGTCTGTCCACGGGATCCCCGCCAATGCCAGGTCCCATCTCCAACGCTGTCTGTGGGCCACAGGTCCCCGGCACCGAGGCCCCTGACAATATGGACGACCTCGCTGATTTGAACCCCTGTCCCCTGATGGCTTGCTGCAATGTCTGGGGTCAATGCGGAATCAATGATGACTTTTGTATCGAGAGCCCCGCGGACACCGGCGCACCGGGAACAGCCACACCGGGCAGTAATGGATGCGTAGCAAGCTGTGGTACCGACATTGTGAATAACGACGATCCTCCTGCGAGCTTCATGAGAATCGGTTACTTTGAGGCCTGGAATCTTAATCGGCCTTGCCTCCACATGAGAGTAAGCTTCAGCCCCATCAATCATTCACTTAATGCTAACTTCTGTGATAGGCCTACCAAATCAACACGAACTATTATACCCACGTTGTACGTGCTCCCTCTATCCCTCCCTTGTCTATTCTTTGTCTCCCCCCTTTTCTTGGCAATGGCATATACTAAAAATGAATGTTTCTAATAGCACTTTGCTTTTGGTAACATCACTGAGGAATATGACGTAGAAGTCTCGGGTCTTCAAGATGCATACGATGACTTCAAGGCCCTAACGAATGTTAGGCGAATCATGTCCTTTGGCGGATGGTCATTCTCTACAGATCATGATACGGCTCCTATATTTCGGGAAGGTGTAACTCCAGAGCAGCGACAACTGTTCGCTGATAATGTGGTGTCAGTACGTATTGACAGCAAGTCACCACTCTTTGATATAGCACTAACTTTGTATGTTCAGTTTATCGAATCTGAGGGGCTTGATGGTGTGGACTTTGACTGGGAATATCCTGGCAAGTTGTTTATGCAATGATGATGATGGAACTTGGCTAACGACCTTCCACCAGGTGCTCCCGATATTCCCGGTATCCCACCAGGTGATCCTGGAGATGGAGAGAGATACCTAGAGTTCTTGAGACTAGTTAGGGATGCTCTGCCGGCCAATAAGGAGATTGGAATTGCTGCTCCGGCTTCGTTCTGGTATCTCCGGGGCTTTCCGATTGCAGAGATTGGTGAAGTGGTCGATTATATCGTGTACATGACATACGATCTTCACGGGCAGTGGGACTACGGCAACGAGTGGGCTTTCGAAGACTGCCCTGGCGCTGCCTGTCTCCGTTCGCACGTCAACCGTACCGAAACAAGAAATGCTCTATCCATGATCACCAAGGCAGGCGTCCCGTCCAACAAGATCATTGTCGGGCTCCCGCTCTACGGACGCTCGTTTCAAATGGCTGCGGCCGGCTGCCATGGGCCAGACTGTTCCTTTACAGGCCCCGAATCCGGAGCAACACCGGGACGCTGCACGGAAACCTCTGGCTACATCTCCAACTTTGAGATTCGTGAGATTCTCGCCACCAACGGCAACGCTCAGCTGTACGCTGACGAAGACGGAGACGTCTTGGTATACGATGATGTGCAATGGGTCTCATGGATGGGCAGACCCCTTTATGATTCTCGAGTCAGCTGGTACAGGAGTCTCAACTTTGGAGGCGTTGTGGAGTGGGCTATTGACCTTGACGCCGACTATGCCCAGGGTGATGATCCTGGTGGTGGCGACACTGGTTCAGGAGTCATCATCATCAGCCCCGATATTTATGAAGAGGAAGAGCCGACGGTATCTTGTTACCCACCTTGCACGTTCGTGTTCCCTCCATGGATTCTGCCTAGCCCAACAACAATTACCGTCGATCCGGTGACGGTCACTTACGAGGAGAACTGGTCTACAACGATCTCAGTTAGTGGTGGAGTCATCACCACATCTGCAGCAAGCATTACTAGCACCGTTATTACTTTACCACCTCTCACTACAACAGCTATAGACATCTGGGAGGTTGTATGGGATGGCGAGGAAGGCGAGGAAGACGAGGAAGACGAAGAGGCAATTATTTGGCTCACCAGTAGTATCCGATTCCCGCCTGTCACCATCACACAGTCAAGTACGTCTGACATGCCGCTGCCACTGATTACCTGGACCTACAGCCCCGGACCCTACCCAACTCCGAATCCAAGCGACGATGACCCCGATGACCCCAACCCTCCTCCTCCTCCTCCACCTCCCCCCGGCTTCCCGCCAAGCATCACCGTTACGGGCGGCATCCCGGGCCCAACCTGTCGACCTGGCCAGATCTGCGGTAGACCTTGCTCAAGAAACTGCGATCCAGGAACTTCAAACTGCGTTGGAATCTGCGGCTGCATTGGCATCTTCTGCCCGGGGGGAAGCTGCGTTGGACTGGGATGCGGAGGCGGCGGCGGCGGCGGCGGCGGGGGAGATCCAGAAGAGCCCACCAGCTGCCGAAGGAGCACCACGGTATCAGACTGCGAGGTTGAGTGCACAGTCTTGGAGTACCCTGCCACAACCAGAACAAGGTGTCCCGACCCTGAATGCAGCAACACCCGGACGGCCTGTTCCGTGACGGGAACTAGTTCGAGAACGACTACGACGATATCGTAAGTGATCACCCATGAAATTCTATTGCACCTTGCTGCCTTCTGAATGCTCTTTTAGAGCACTTGGAGGTCGTTCAAGGGTAATCGATAGCGAGTCTTTGACTAACCATCTCTCTCTGCGCCGCATAGGTGCCCTACCAGACCACCTACAGAGCAACTGCCAGGAGGTGATACTGTTCCCCGGCTCGGTGACGGTGGTCTCGGCGGTGAGGTGGTCGATGAAGGAAACTATTCCGACGTTCCAGATTCAGAACCAGAACCAACTCCAACGGAAGAACCGGAGCCGGACCTCCCCATCCCGACTCTGGTTCCGGGCGAGAGCGGCGCGCCATACTGCTTTCGCGACCATAACGAGGAGGGCCGCTGGGGAGTCTTCACCCCCGACCAAGCAGACGACGTGTTGATAGCCCTATGCGGCACGGCTGAGGAGCTCCCGCCAGAAAACACATTTGGCTTCGCAGTCCGGGGGCCCAGCGGGCTCGTGGCTTCCGTCACATGGGCCGATAACCAGGAGGGATGCGCGCCCAGGGCGGCCATGCCGCTCGAGGACTTTTGCCTCGACGCCCTGCAGTGGATTGGTATGCATTGTGATGAGTTTGCCGACGATAGCTACGGAGGTGCGTACGTGGAGAACTGGGACTGGGGCTGCGTGGAGTGGTTCATTGGAGACGACAACACCTTCGATGGGAGGCTGGCCGGTATACCCGATTCGCTAGAGTCGCGGCCTATATGGACCGTGACTCGGCTTCCCTTGGCTACCGGAGAGCCTCGAGCAGACCTATATGGAACAAGGAGGGCGACTGGGTTGGTAGAATAGATAGAAATTCATGCGGTCACTTTTACTGCTGGTGACCTACGCACTACCTTTACTGCGTTGGCTATCTACTGATTCTTCACGCCGGACTCCATACCCTTTTTATCATCGCCTGAAGTAAAGAGTGTGACAAGACAGAGAGTTCAATCAGGGCTGTTAGCGGGTTCAATACACCACGGACCAGGCTGATCACTCCGCGGCGGGATTGTGATACACATAGACTGGTGGTAGATTTAAACGGCTTGCTACTTTGGACTCAGGTAGAGCTTCATGGCATCCACGCAAGAATTATGAGTAAAGCTTATATAATTTCAAAGCCAGCAGGCTTCTCGTCATATCCTCCGCTACCCATGTTAGTCCCCTTGATACACGCCGGCGCGACAGTGGGCCCAATATAAGTACAGTAAATCAGCGGATTATCAGTCTCAATGTCGGCCGCCTGGGCCTTGGAGTCTTTGATCCGACGCAGTGTCATCAGCACAGGAGAGCCCCTCACACGGCATACAAGGTCGCCCGGCCGTGTGATGCGCGAGCCCATACCCACGAGACCTGATCTTGTCCGGTACACGACCCGGCACATAGACGGCCACGTCATGCTCTCAACAAACTTCCGCCCGGTGGCTCCCTCAGCCCTTCGCCGTAGTTCAAGTTGCACCTTAATGGGTAAGCTGTCATATAGCGAGCGGGCGGGCAGGTAGCTGTCGTGGAGGGCGCTGGGCTCGGACGCGGCGTTCCGCAATTCGTGATACTCAAGTACGTAGGCGGCAAACGACCGCTGGTGCTCCTCCAGAGTCTGCTGTTGTCCTGCACTGCTCGCCGGCTGGTCCTTCTCTCGGGTTCCGAGTGACAGGGCCAGCGACAGCGTCTCCAGCACGAAGAGTGCGTCGCGATCCGCAGAGTCGTCGGCAGGGAACACCAATTCCCATATGCGGTCGAGCCAGAAGGGATTCTTCTTGGCTCGTTCTCGCGTCAGGTGCGTCACCAAGAAGTCAGACGTCTCCATACGATGTGACACGGCCGAAACCTCGTCGACTACCCAGCCGCGGACCAGAAGATGCGGCATGGACGTTCCTTTCGTACCCTCTGTCTTCCCAATTATTTGGATCTCGGAATCATTGACCTCGGCCGCGGCCACTGGGTAGGCAAGCGGCGTTGTTCGGTTGATGCTGTGCCAGTCGGGCACCCAGCTGGGCATCCTGCCTTCGTCCTGCGGATCCCAGTCCCTCGCCTCTGCGGATGGGTCGTCCTCGTGGTCAACAAAACTGATGATGTCCAGGTTCTTCGTCTTCTGGATGAAACTGGCGGCGAGCTTTGTATACACGACGCCGCGCGTAGTCGTGTAGTCGGGCTCGATTACGAGCTGACCGTCTAGGACGGCCATCGGGTGACCGAGGAGCGAGTAGACACGATCTCGTGCGTCCGTCACGCCCAGAATCCGTGCCCAGTGCATGCTGGTAAGGAAATCGCAATCTGGTGTTCCGTCCTCCTTGGTCTCCCATATCATCAATATGTGATGGGCGACCCACGTCAGCAGACCGAGATGCGTCACCAGCGATGCACCGTTGTTGTCCAGGAACTTGACGAACCGACCAACCAACGGCCAGTCAATGGAATCTAGCTCCAAGTCTTTGCCCTTGGTCCTGGTGGCCGCAGCTTCGTCGCCGGGCTTCAGCGCCATGCAGAGGATGGCTTCGCGGGCTAGGCCGAGCTCCTGGACGATCCAGGTGCGGTGGAAGTACTCGATCTCGAAGAAGGCCTTGATGGCTTCCCACGTACGGGCCTGTTGTTGGAACCGGCGCTGGTCATCCTCGGACAAGAGAGCAACGCGCCCGGTAGGGTCGGCGTCATCATGAAGGAGAATGTGTGCATCGCGCAGGCCCGCTTCCGGATCTTGCATAAAGGAATGGATGAAGCGGATGGCGGCCTGCATGTGCCGGCGATCCTCATGGCCCTCCTCCCAGCCCAGCCAGGCGAGCACGCGGCGCGCGCCGGCAAAGATGCGCGCCATCAGCTCTACCTGTGAGGTGCGCTCCGGCAAGTCCCCCTGATTGATGCACACAGCGTCTGCCCATAGCCGCCGCACCTGTCGTGCCGAGCCGTCACTACTCTCGCGCAAGAGCTCATGTCGGAAAGCTGTCAGCGCCCCGTGCAGGTTCGCCGTAACGGAAAGCGTCTCGCCGTCGATGGTGATGTCGCGTCGCTTCCGCCAGTCGCCCCATACGTACGACAGTGCCTCGTACGGTTCCCCGTCAATTGCCTGGGTCACCAGCCGCCCAACTACAGGGTCTGAGAACTCGCCTGCCTCGAGTTCAAAAACGCGAATGAACTGCGGGTCAAGAGGGCGGTAGAGTCTAGGGTTATCCATGGTGTTGTACGGGAGGGCAACTGAAATCACTGATGCGGCACAGCAGTCGTCTACAATAACCCTCATGAATGTAAGGCTACGATAGCGACGTTGTCGGTTTATCAATAGTCCGGCTTCTCAGTATTCTAATTTAAGATTAGGAATAGATAGTCAGCTCAGCTGAGTTTCGGGAGGATCCCGTCGCTTCTGTATCTCGGATTTGCCCGAGCCAAGCCTTGAATTTCTACTCTGGAGAGTGCGCATTGCCATGTCACCCCATGATCTCCTCAAAATTCGAGTTAAACGCCATGAAGTGAAAGGATATTTTCTTTCTTATTAAATCGCCGTCATGTCAGCATGGCGCAGGATGACAATTCACGACGTCCCAGGGCTGCACCCGTTGCCGACGTCGTTTATCCGGGATTGCCCGAGCGCGACATTGTCTTTGGAGAGCTCGTCTCTCGCGGAGTCCAGCCGCTATGAACCTGTATTGTCTCTGTTTATGGCACGTCCTTTCTGGCATCGCTGTGGCTTTGAGCCTGCACAAGCGGACGTAGTCGACACTGACAAGTTCCGCGGATACGGGGACGACGCAGTATATTTCGTGCGAGTAGACAAGTTGTAGAAGTCCACATTGCTAAATAAATAAGAACAGAATTTATCCGCAACCGACAAGACGCCAACTCCTTCCAGTGATGTCGAATATCCTTCCTTCTAGCATGAAACCATGGTCGGAGAAGCTGGTAACACCGCTTGCCGAATCGCCAGGTCCACTGCAACCCGGCGGATCCCGGGTGAAGGTCCTAGACATATTGCATGGTCTGACAGGACTCGAAACAGAGTGTCGAGGTTGACCTGGAGCTTGAGAGCCCCTGCATGAATGTGCTCGTGCTCGCAGTGCTCGTCATTGCTGAAGGAATCTACAAGCGCCGCTGACTGCTCAGGGGATGAGTTAAAGTCAAACATGCCCAGCTGGAAGTCGTCTTTCCCTTCCAGGTTTTTCAAGATCTCTGCCATGCTGATATCTTGGCTCAAAGGCAGCACTCCCTGTCCATCTGCGGACCGCAAAATATTCGACGAGGTGGTTGACGCTCCAGCCGTCTGGTGTGTCTCGAGATGGCCCTGCAAAGCGTTCTGCGCGTTTGCGAAGCCACTGGGAGGGTTCGGAGACACGGTCAGCTCTAGAACGTCCTGCCCGTCTCTGCGGAGGTATATGCCTCTCTCTGCAAGATACTCGACCACATCCGAGGCCTCCAGCCATTCTCCTTTCAAATTGGCATCGTTGGTGTCTACCACGGTGCGCGTCTTGGCAAACTGCAGCTTCTGGATGTAGGGAGGGGCGGAGCGAGGCGCGATGACGTTGGTGTTTCCTTCGACGATTCGAAATAGCCTAGGTAGGCACTTTTGGATGGCCTTGCTGTAGTTGATGTCTTTCCAGGCACTCTGGTAGTAGCTTCGCGCTGAGCTGCTGATGTATGCGTCTCTGGATCCGTCAGACACCTTGTAAAGCTCCATTGACCTGGGAATAGACGATTGCATGTGGCCGTTTGGCATGCAATGCTGAAAGATGTCGACCGCCCGCTGCACATAGGCATCTAGGAGCCTACGCATGAGAAGCGCTTCTCCTCTGGGGTTGGAGGCGCATGGCTTCACGGCATTAATAATGCTAAGATGAGATGTGTTGTCCGGGGCTGGTTTGCTTTGATAGGAGAAGTTGTTGTCTATCAGCTCCTTTTCTTTTAGGGGAAGTGAGTCGAAGTCGTCACCCTTGGGTAAATCGCCAATCTCATCTACATCACTGCAGTACGCCTGTCTCACGATGGAGGCCATCTCCATCGAAGTTGCGGCAAGCCTGGAGATGACATCGGGAGGCAGGTGATCACCAGGACGTTTGACGACATAGTCATGGAATGCGCCAAAACACTTCATAGACTGATCGAGGGCTGCCTGTAGCTTCTTGGCCCTTGCATTGGCCGCCTGCAGCGTGTTTTCCCGCCGATTGCGATAATCCCGTTGGGCCACCCTGCGGCGCTCTTTACGGAGCTGTGACTACGTGTTAGTCGGGGGTCTTGTTTGAAGAATTGCGTATTCAAACAAACATACTGCGGCTTCATCCTCGGGCGCGACGGGCTCATCCTGCATCCTCGGGCGGCCGAGCCGAGCCTTCGTCTTTGTGACGAGCCGGGGGTGAATTTCCGATCGCGTATCCATATTAATGAGCCAAGACGACAAATTGCGGATAGGCGGGCTGCTGGTTGATGGTGCGTGACTTGACGACAATTTGTCTTTATCCACGGACCTGGGCGGGTCTGCCTGAAGATAAGAAGGACGGAGCTGACAAATCGAGAGTGGCAAGCACAAATGATTTGTCTGAATGCTGCTGACCGTTATGCTGAAACAGGGAACCCTAGTCAATCAACTGCAACATGGGACCCTTTCACCTATCGAAGGAAAGGAAAGGAAACGAAGAGGAAGCTGTAGAGGCACGATTGAAGAATTAATTATATATTCTGCCAAACACATTCTCCCAAAGAAGAAATGGCGGAGTCAAATGTAATTGCAACCGTTGTGGAGAGTTGAAGATGAATCTCCCAACTCAATTTAACTCACCAATCAAAGCAAATTCCTTAGCAAAGACAGATCATTAATACTCGGCATGATGTAAGTCTATATAAAGTGTCGCGGGCCCTCCCTAAAGCTTGGATTGTCTTGACTCCTTCTTCTGAAGTTCGCGCAGCTCCTTTCGGAGAATCTTGCCGCTTGGGCTCCGTGGCACCTCATCGACGAGCGCGACGCCTCCCCGCAGCTTCTTGTAGTTGGCGACCTTGGAGGCGACCCACGCCTCGATATCCTCGGCCGAGACCTTGCCCTTTGCTGAAGGCTGCAGCACGACATAGGCCCTGGGAGCCTCGGTGTCTTGCCAGGGCACGCCGATGACGCCGGCGTCCGCTACGGCATCGTGAGATGCAATGAGACCTTCCAGCTCGGCAGGGGCGACTTGCAGGCCCTTGTACTTGATGAGTTCCTGCTCATGTTAGCGCGATCAAGCACACACTCAAGTGCTATTCACCTTTTTCCTATCCACGACGAATGGGTATATGCCCTCCATCCGGATAACATCACCAGTCTTGAGCCATCCATCCTTGGTGTAGCCTACTTCATTTGCCATGGGGTTGTTGTGGTAGCCTTTGCTGATGGTAGGGCCCTTGACGAGCGCCTCGCCAGGTTCACCATCAGGCACTTCGTTTCCATCCTCATCTACAAGCCTTGAAGCTGGTCAGTCTCTTTCCGTAAGGCCAATGGAACATAACATACCGCAGCAGGATATTCGGCATTAGAGGGCTAATACTGCCGAAAACAACAGGCTTATTGGGAGGACAGTACGTGGCCGAGCCCGTCGTCTCACTCAGGCCCCACGTCTGCACAATCTCCGTCTGAGGGAACTTCTCGCTCGCAGCCTTCTGCAGATCCGCATTCATGGGCGCTGCTCCCGTCATCATGGCTCTCACGTGCTTAAACTGGTCCGTGACGCCGGGATGCTTGGCGATGGCCATCAGGATGGGAGGCACGGTGAAAAAATTGGTGAGCTTCAGACTGGCCGTGTACCGCACAAAGTCGTCAAAGTTGAAACTTGGCATCCAGTATACGATGCCGCCGTCATAAAACTGGTTCACGAAATAGCCTTGGATACCTGCAATGTGGGCGACAGGGAGGTGGCCGAGCGTTCTCTGCGGAAATGGTTTGCCTTCCTTGGCCCATTGTTCGTAGATAGGCCGCCGAAGCTGAATGACAATGTCTGCCTCTGCCACGAGGTTCAAATGGGACACGAGGACACCTATTGCTGTATCAGTGATATTCCGGCAGTGATATTCCGGTAGTGATATCATGGAACAACCAACCTTTGGGAAGACCAGTGGTTCCCGACGAATACAAGATACACACTTTGCTATGTTCGAGCTCATGCGGATCGGTAATGACTCTCCAGTCCAAGCTTCTCTTAAAATCACAAGCTTTGACTCCATCATGCGACTCCAGCTTGACCTCCGGGTGCGATTCAAGAACAAGGACCCTATCACGGGGCAGCCCGGCCAAGTCTGCCGCCGCCAGCGCAACCTTGACAATGTCCCTGCTGCAGACTAGCAGCTTCGCAGGGCCGTCCTTGATCTGCCTGGCGAGGTCCGAAGGAGTGCCCATGGGCGAGGCAGCCGAGTACACGCCATCAGCGGCAATTACGCCGTAGAAGAGACACGCCGAAGCCATCTGGCCCGTCGACACGGCGACGACAACGTCCTTTCCGGGGCCGTCGCTGCCTATGCCATACTCGTGGCGCAGGAAGTGGGCGAACTGCTTGGTGAGGTCGCGGGCGCGACGCTTGGTGATTACTCGCTCCGGGTCCCTTGCCTCCGCATGAATGGGCGTGTCCTCTTTGGCGAGACAATGCTTGGAGTCTGCGGCGGTCAGTAGAGGATTTGGGAGTGGTGATAGGTTTCTCGTACCGAACAGCAACGTCAAAAGATCGAAGCTCGGGATTTCGACCGCATTTCCTTCATTGTACGTCATGATGGTTGGTTCTGACTGGTACCGCCTTGGTTAGACACAGCCGTTATGTCGCGACAGAAGATGCGCCAATCGGCCAGAGTAGTTGGGGGCGGATGGTGGTCATTCGGACCTTATCATTCAAACGCTGGGAACATTATGCCTCGGCAACCATGCTATCTGCTTCTCCGCACTTGTTGGTTGCTGGACAGACCATTGGCCAGTCAATATCCCTGTTGTGAGCTCGCCACCAAAGCTGGAAGCTGGTTGGGGCTGATTACTGATGCGCTCCCTTGTTCCCTGCGCCAGTTCAACGCTAATTACTGATGCGCCAAGATCTCGTGGGTGGATGTCTACTGGGTGAGTGGTTGGACCAAATGGGCAGTGACGATTGACTGGCTTGTATTGTTGTGAATCAATGTGCGACGGAGCTGCTGCTTCTGTCGGTGTAGTGGGCCTCGTAGCAGTTGGCTAGGAGTTGGAGTAAGTTGGACTATCAAATAAAGAGATTGGATCAATTGCGTTTTTGGCTCCATCGCCTGTTATCCAAGTTCGCACAAGTTGCCCCCGGTCACACACGATTTGCCGATCCTCCACGTCAATATAAGCTCGATGTCACTCCTCGCCATGCAGGAGACGGAGAAACGACAAATCTCCTGGACTTAACGGTCTTTAGCGGCGTTTAGGTTATGAAATACCGCAAAAATCCGACTCTCCTTCATGAGTCCGTGGAATTGTGCATGTCTGGGAAGAGTGAAGGTATCCAGATCCCACTAAGCAGTGGAGATGGTGTGCCCTTCAGGGTAAGAAGAATGCTGATCGTGTCCAAATCCGACTTTTACGGCTTAGGCTGGGACTCAAGCCAGGGATAGCTTCAGAGCATTGCAACCCTCTTTTTAGAAATATGCATCAGTTGCTGCAGAATGCCTTGCTTTTCTTCGTAGTTTAGTATTCCACTGTCTGTTTACCTATTATAACCATTAGGCCAATTCCCGCAGGTAATCAATGAAGGTTATTTAAAGGTTGGTTGACCTTGCCCTTGAGCTCCCTCTCCTCTCTCCTCTCGCACCATCAAAGCAACAAGCCGAAGAATCATTTAAGCTTTAAGCTACAATAAGCATAAGCACCATGGATATCCACCTGCGCAGCTCCGTTTTTGGCCAGCTTGTGCGTCTGGTTACAAGAAACAGGTACTTCAAATATCCGGATGAGATTGACCATACCCTGTGGACAGCCTCGTTACCAAACCAGCCGACTACCAACCCATCTGAAAGCACGGGAGTCGTGGAGGGCCGACAGATTGAGACTCGTAAGGCAGATCAAGCCGACGACGGAGGGGATCAAATCGTTGGCTGGTACGGACCAGATGATCCAGAGGTACGTTCGTTACTTTTCTTTTTTACATCCACCTGCTGAGCCTTGCTATCAGAATCCACAAAACTGGCCAGACGGCTTCAAACACTTGATCGCCTTTCAGATGTGCATATTGAATTTTGCCGTATACATTGCCAGTTCAATATATGTGCCAGGGGCCGCTGGGCTCATGCAAGAGTTTGAGGTTGACGAAACTATCGCCATCCTGGGCCTTTCTCTCTTCACATTGTGAGAAGATACCTCAACCCCCAAATTGATCAGACTAACCAGCAGCTTTCTAGAGGCTACGGATTCGGTCCGATGCTTTGGTCTCCTCTATCCGAGATGCCGAAACTTGGGCGCAGCGGCATATTCTTCTGGACGCTCTTGGCATTCATTCTGTTCCAGCTGCCTGTCGGCTTCGCACCCAACATCACCGTATTCCTCGTTTTTCGATGGATCACCGGCTTCTGTGGAAGTCCGTGTCTGGCCACTGGAGGCGGTACAATCACAGATATCTATCCTCCAGCCCAAGTCCCGTATCTACTCTGCATTTGGTCGTCGGCAGGTATTCTAGGGCCAGTGCTCGGTCCGATCATTGGAGGGTTCCTGGCCCCAGCAATGGGCTGGCGATGGACCATCTGGGCGTTTACCTTCCTGTGCAGCTTGGTCCTCATCATCATGTTCTTCTTATTCCCCGAGACGAGTGCGTCAAATATTCTCTACAACCGAGCCAAGAGATTCAGGCAGTTGACTGGCAACCATCGCCTACAAAGCCAGTTCGAGATTGATGCACGAAACCACACACTCAAGGACAACCTAAGCATGCTATCAAGGGCATTCACACTCACCTTCTTTGAACCCATCGTTCTACTCATGAACTTGTACGCTGGTCTGTTATACGGAATACTGTTTATCTGGTTCGAGTCATTCCCGCTAGTTTTCGGCGGCATTTACGGCTTCACGCTACAACAACAGGGGCTCGTGTTTCTTGGAATCCTCGTCTTTGCGGCCATTACTGTACCCCTCTACCTCCTATGGATTCGAAAATGCCTTGCGCCGGATCTCACCTCCAAGGACTTCAAGCCCGAGATGGTACTGCCACCCATGTTTGTTGGGTGCCTCGCGCTCCCTATTTGCCTGTTTGTATTTGGGTGGACTTCAAGAGGGGAAGTCCACTGGATCGTACCGGTAATTGGCTCCGGGTTATTTTCCATTGGAATTGTCACCTTGTTCAACCCACTCTTCACATATCTGGGCATAACTTACGCACATGTTGCCGCGTCTGTCTTTGCTGGAAGCACTCTGTTCCGAGCTTCTTTCGGTGCCAGTTTTCCGCTTTTTGTAAGTAGCCACGCGGCTGTTTATCTTCGCTTGCACAGTCACTCATACAGTTAGGCACACTCTCTGTTCGGTCAACTAGGCATAGGACCAGGAAACTCTCTCCTGGGAGGGCTCGCGATATTATTCGTACCTGCCCCCTTCATATTCTATCATGTGCGTTTATCCTTGCCTGTGATGTGTAACGTAGACTAACAGGCTAAGTACGGTGAGGAAATTCGTCGATGGAGCAGGCGGGCTGCCAGTTAGATCATCCAGATCACGGAATTAGAAAAAAAAGTGAATTCGCTACTGTGGAACCTGCATCAATGTGGGAATCGGCCCAATATCTTGCTATGGCCTCAAAAGTCCTAGATAATCCATCTCGCGCGATTTGACGTTTGTGTGTGGTTTCGGACATGAAGAAACAAGGCGATTCAACCGAAACTAGGCTCCTGGACAAAAGGGAGAACAGACTAGGATGTCTCGGGATAATAGCGTGTAGCAAGACATGAAGAGATGTTCGCTTCAATATCTGCATAGCACAGTTTAATCCAGCATTCACCAACCGACAAAGCCATCTGATTGTACGGAAGGTCATGGAAAAGAGAAGCAAAAAAGGCTACTTGTGCTGCGCTAACAATGACGCACCAAGCAACAGGGTGTGGGTGGCTGTAAGAATCATCCGCATATGGGGGCTGTCTCCGTATGTTGGGTCAACCAATAGTCCATCATTTGCTCGTGCTTACTGCTTCGCAGGACCTGGTCCGGCCAGGCACATTCAGAGGTAAATATTGCGGTGCATGAACAACCTGAATCCTCAACGGGTGCCTGCTACATCGACCCCTGAACGGTCTTGTAATATCGCCTGATTGGTAATAGCTTCTGGCGGGCGGAATGCAGTTGGTAGTTGAAGATTTCCTAATCCGTAAAGCGGCTAAATGATTGGTTGTGACTTGGCCGAGCTGAAGCACTAACTCCGGCTGCGCCCCGTCAAAGGCCGACTTGAGGGTCTGCCCTGCCACCTGTGCCCCGGAAACGAAACCCTGGCATCCTGCTCAGCCTTCAGAAGCTGCAAAGAACTGTAAAAACTACACAATGTATAGCCATTGGCCATGATATATGTAATCATGTTCATACCCGGGGCACTCCCACCACCTTATCCATCATATCGCCATATCTTCTCGCATAGAAAAAGCAGCCGCCAATCCACTAAGCTACGGATATCCCACCCTGGTGTTAGAGTGGATGGATCGTGCATCTTCCTTTAATACCTCATGTCACGGAAGATCCCGGTCAATTGAGGTGGCTGGGAAGCTCTTCACAGCGTGTGACCACAGTCACAAACCCATCAGCCAACTGACCCATCGATTGGGTTGACATCATTTTTACGATCATCTAAATCATCAACATGGACAATCACATCTTGACTACAATGGATGGATCAGCGAGTTCCAAGGCAGAGGCAGATGCTCAGATAGAGACACGCCGCCAAGATCTATGCGGTCATGGCCAACTGGATCCAGAGTCCGGCCTCATGTCCAGTCTCCAAGGGTCGCTAGAAATGTACGTGCGAAGGAGAGCTTCCATGCTAAGCCCTAACGGAACGCAGCATTGCCGAGCAACTGTACAGAGATTCCTGCCATTTTATGCTCGAACTTATTCAAAATGCCGACGACAACGAGTTTCCCAATGGAGAAACAGCTAGCCTGAACTTTACCCTGTCTTCAGAGGGCAGTGTTTCGTACCTCCGTTCCGATTGCAACGAAGTCGGCTTTACGTATGCTAATCTGCGTGCCATAACCCTTGTGGGTAGAAGCACAAAGAAATCTGCACACGGTGGCCGCAAAGGTTTCATTGGAGAGAAGGGCATCGGCTTCAAGTCCGTTTTCAAGGCTGCAGAAGTTGTGCATGTAGCCAGTGGCTACTATGAGTTCAAGTTCGACCAAAAGGAGCTGGCCGGCATTCTTGTACCGATTCATTCCCAATTCCCAGCAGCGCAGCGCCTACAGAACCATACTCAGTTTCTCCTGGAGCTGAAGAGCATGAAGGTCCACGACAGAATCGAGCGAGACCTACGAGACATAGAACCGCAACTCCTGCTATTTCTTAGAAAGCTTCGACGTCTGCAGATTCGAACCCGGCAATCCACGAAGGTATACAGTGTCCGAAGCGATCTGTCTCTTACCACCCAGTTTGGTGAGACCAGTGTCATATCCATCTCGAATCTAAGCGATGGGATTCCAGTGGAAAAGAAATTTGTAATGGCACGCCATACTATCGACCACATGCCCCCGGACAAACACCGCAAGGGAGTCACCGCGTCCGAGGTCGTTCTGGCGTTCCCAGTAAAGGGTTTGGGCGTACCAGTGACCAAAAGACAAAAAGTCTTTGCTTTTCTGCCGATTAACGACTATGGTTTCTATGTAAGTGACAGAACTCATACGATTTTGGATACGGAGTAACCAGACTGCCCATAGTTCCTTATACACGCAGATTTTATCGTCGTTGCTAGCCGGGACTGTCTCGAATATGACCGGGATTGGAATGATGCTATTCGGCGCGAAGTTGTGCAGGCGTTTTCGGAAGCAATTCGCCGGTTTGCAACTGCTAGCTCTGGGGGACCCGAGTCTTTACGCTATATGTGGCCAAAGTATATCAAGCATCACGAGAGCGGGGAACTCTTCTGGAACTTGCTACATAAGGCGATAATTCGGGATATTGGTTTGCAACCCATCATCCAATCCCGCGATCCCACGGCCCCATACTACAAGGCTGTGAACCTTCGCTATGTCCCGAAAAGATTTCGATTTGGAGCTGAACCTCTATTTGATTGTCCATCGCTTAAAAAGACACATTTGTCCTTCAATTACGACAAAGCCTACGATGAGCTTCGACTCATCGGAATGCGAACCCTTAGTGTCTCGGATTTGGTTGAACAGCTGGCGACATGGCTGGAAGACAACGGCCCTGCTGAGTTGAGCAACAAGTCAAACGAATGGCACCGACATATGGCTTCCTTGTTCAGCGGAGAGACAGACCTGCGGCAATACCTCGTGACGCTTCCCATAGTCCCCCTCGTGGACGGGTCTTGGGTTGATGCACGCACAGATCAGTTATATCTTACCTCTGATATCGACGATGAGCATGTCCCAGAAGGCATATCCATATATCTCGTTGATGAACATGCATCCCAAGACCCTATTAGGAGGTCATTCTACCAATTCTTGGGCATCCCAACTTATACTACCCGACAGGTGTGCGAATTGATTGGAGAGCTTCACTCTGGTACTCCATCAAGCATGAGACATCGAAACGTCTCGGATATGATAACCGATACAGCATATCTTTTTCGACACAGATCGCTTTATCTGGAAGCAAGTCCCCCAAGCATATATTTTGTTGTGAGTTGGCATGGAGAGGTATCTTGTCGAAAAGACCAGGTCTACGTCACTACAAGTCTGGAAGGCTCACAAGTCGTCAACAAATACAAGGATGTGGCCAGGAGCCCATTCTTTCTTCTGGATGAGCGCTATGAGCGTGCCATATGCGGCGATGATTGGATGACAAGGGGCGCATTCCATCGGTGGTTGGTGGAGGCCCAAGGTGTCTCTACACTTCCAGTTCTCGTTCGCGACTCTCAGCTTACTCCCGAGTGGTTGTTCCTGAGAGATACTGACGTAGTTGACCTTCTCCATGTTGTCAAAGCCGATTGCGACAATGATCGGCTTCATCCTCGGCTCTTGAGCGAGGTGCCGCAGTTAACGGTCAAGTGCATGGACGGGTCGCATTGCATCCTGGCTGAGACAGCTGTACCAACTCGCTCGCTCCGGCAAGCATGTCCACATATTTTGTTTGCTGATCTGCCTACTAGCATGGACTGGACTTTTCTCTCCCGCTTTAACATCACAATATCCCCGACGACAGCTACTCGCTTGCAAGAGCTCGACGCCTTGTCTAGACTTCCAGTATCGTCGGTTGAGAGAAACATGGTTGAGGAATGCTACAGAGGGCTTAGTCTGCAAGCAAATTCAAGTGCTGATGAGGCAGACATCCTGTATGAAGTCCTGCTATAATGCCGTGAAGCTAATACTCACATCTCTCAGAAACGCGTTTGAATCCAAGCCACTGGTGTTCATCACCAGGCCGCACCCTGAATGGGTTTCGCACAAGTCCTGCGTCTGGAACGCCCCGGCCGTTTTGAAGCTTGTAACGAAACTGTCAAACCGTTATGGCGAGTGTCGAACCCTATTCTGCGAGCTCTTGGGTGTGTCATCCGCCACCATCGAACACGTGGTGAACGAATTTTGCTCTCTACAAGAGAGCAGCCTAGACGATACAATGCAGCGGTTCAAAGAGCTCCTTGGGACTCTCCAAGAATACTCAGGAGATGACCATATGTTTACGACGACTCAATTTCTGCGCCTAAGACATGCGCGTGTGTTCCCCATCATCAAAGCGACAGTTGCAGAGGATGCTACGGAGCCGAGAGTAGTTCTTCGCTCTATACTACAGGACGAGAACTGGTACATCGCAGATCGATTGACTCTGGACACAGCCTACCGCAGCAAAGTTGATCTGCTTGATCTGCCTGTGAGAGATAATAAAGCATTTTGTGCTGTTCTTTCCAAGCTCGGCTGTCGACCAAAGTATCTATCCTCTGTTGTCGAAGAGAAGGTGGAGCCACGTGGGCTCGTCATTCGTGACTTGGCAAAGGAGAAGGACCTTAGAATACGGCTACGGTGCATCGCATGGTAAGTTGAACACATTCAGTTACCGAACACTGTTTGCGCTAATAGGTTCAATCGCTAACCGACCACAGCCTTGGCAACAGGCAAAATGTCACTCAAAGTGAAGATATTGTGCAACTCCGTACCTGGATTGTGCCATCAATTGTCATCACAAGACGCCTGGGAACAATCACAACTGAAGAAGACAACAGCATGGTGACCTTTCAGGAGACTTCGGGGCTAACCAATGTTTACTTTCGTGAGAGAATACCGCAATCGAAGGGGTACAACGTCACCTTCATGCTCTCCGAGTTCTTTTGCCAGCAGTGTTCTATACGGCCCGAGGATAAAAACATAGTCAACTCATTGCTGTGTGCGCCTCTGGAAGACCTCGCAGAAATTATGATTTCTAACGATCGTTATCTCCCAGATAGAGTGGCCTTAGAGCTTTTGCAAGAAACGTCAGAGATACGTGGCCCACAACCAGCTATCACGAGGTCACCAACAATACCAACATTTCCTCGAGCGCCCTCAGCACCCTCAGCACCCTCAGCGCATTCAGCTCCACGGGTTCCTCCAGTTTCTCCAGCCTCTCCAGCTGCAACACGTCCGACGACATCGAGAGCTCCAAGATCTATCACATTAAGCATTGAAGACCAGTTCCGGTTGCGAGATCTCGTACCTTCTTTCCAGCAACGCCAGCAATCTGTCGCTAGCAATGCTAGGCAATTTCGGATATCAAGAGATCATATCGCGCGAGGGGCCTCGCATGCTCGGTTAAGGGGCGAGAGACACCACCAGTCCCAAGTGCCTGAACAGCAGGTCACGATCGACTTGGCTACTCTGTCAGAGACAGAGAGCCAGCTGGACCACAGGGTTGAGAGCGAAGATGTTCAAATCATCGATGCGCCGTTAATCCAGACCTCACCTCCAACCAGCGAACAGGTCAGAAATAGAGAAATTGGTTACCTCGGAGAATACTTTGTGAGCCCCTCATGCAGTGCTCAAATTCTCAGATCGCCAGACTAACCACCTCGTCGTAGATACATACCCTTTTTGAACAACGGATTCGTGGGTGGACGTTCGAGAATTGGACTAGCAAGCTGAGGATTGATGCTGGCCACCCGGCTTTTCAGATGCACGAGAGGGGCTTTTCTGATTTCACTTTTGTCGACAGCGACGGCCAGATGAGTGCCTTTCTACAACAAGCAGGCATGAATACCGATGGAGGATGGTCACGAAGTACGACATACCACCTAGAGGTCAAGACGACCACCGGAGCTTGCAGTGAGCCATTCCATGTAAGCCAGAATCAGCTGTCCATGGTATGTATCTGCGACCCCGTGCAATTATGCTGCTTCCTCGCTAACCTTGTCTGTGTCAAAGATGCGCCGTTACGATTCTGATCCCCAGCATGCGTACATCCTGCTGCGAGTTTGTAATATTGACAACATCCCGGATGTGAAGATTTACCCGCGTCCGTGGCGTCTCTCATTGGAGGGAGTCCTGGCTTTCGTATCTCCGACTGGTTATCAAGTGTATGATAGAGGGATACCGTCGTGAGGTCTCCGAGGAAGTTCGACCCTGTCCACAAGATTCCGGAGACAATTAAGCGGAAACGCACGGCTGACATGCATTTAATTGGGTCCGTTCTGAGTTGAAGGTTGGCACGTTTTCAAGGTTCGGTTATTTATTGGTTGATGTAAATCGTGGTCGTTTCGCCTATTGGCCAGTTGAGAATTTTGTAATCATATGTGACAGGGCATCCGAACGAAGTGGATATTCGCCCGTTACTCTCACCAAGCCGTTTAAGCCCACGTGGACAGCTGCCCGATTCTGAACTCTTTGAGTGTCTTGGCATGTCTGGAATGTATAACATGAGGCCAGCCCAGGTGGACAGTTCGCTTGGGTTCCTGGCATTCTCATTTCGAACCATCTACTTGTTTCCTTACAAGCAGATTGGCCACAGTTTGACGATATGAGGTTCCATGTTCCATATCTGGTAGCCTCCTTTGGCTGGGCAATTGCAGCCACCCGAAGCAATGGCATCGGAGAGGCTCTTACCTTTAGTCCCGAGGGGACATTCCAGATTGCCATCTTTGAGGATCTTCACTATGGCGAAGGCATGTCCGATGAATCCGAGAATCCCAGTGATATGAGTTGTTGACCATTGCATCTAGCCCCCGCAACATACGGCCCTACTCAAGATGCTCTCACGACCAGGACAGTTGCAGGTATTCTGGATGCAGAGACGGCAGACTTTGTCGTCATCAATGGCGACACAATTTCACGTGACAACCTCATGTCTAACAGCACTGGATACCTCGACCAGGCTCTCACCCCCTTCCTTGAGCGAAATTTGACATGGGCCATGCTGTATGGAAACCACGAGTCGAACAGAGCCCGCAATGTGGAGGACGTGTTCGCCAGAGAGCAGCGATACCCCAACGCTCGCACGCGGTCGATGCTGTCGGATCATCAGCGTGTCGGCGTGACCAACTACTATCTGCCCGTATTTGGAGCAGACTGTCCATCTGGGTGTGGTTGTGAGCCTGAGCTCATCATCTGGTTCTTTGACAGTCGCGGTGGATTCAACTACAACGAAACCAATGACCAGGGCGCACAAGTTACCCGAGAGACTTGGGTTCACCCTGGTGTTATTGAATGGTTTGTTACGGAGCGTGAGAGCATTGCTTCCAAGTATACGAGGACCATTCCCTCTCTCGCCTTTGTCCATATTCCCATCCACGCATACTACGCCATCCAAACGGGACCCGGCGTCGATCCTCAGCGGAATCCTGGAGCCAACACCAATTTCGAGATTGGACAGTCTGCGGGCTTCTGCTCTGATGGCGTACGAAACGGCACCTGCCCCTACGGCGGCCTGGATATCCCGTTCATGCAGTCTCTCGTTACGACGCCAGGATTGATGGGACTCTTCGTAGCCCATCTGCACGGAAACTCATGGTGCTACAAGTGGACGGACGAGACTCTCCCTGGTTACCCCGTGCAGCCCGACTCCAAGGGTATCAATATCTGCTTCGGACAGCGTTCTGGATTTGGTGGGTCGTACGAGGCGCAGAGAGGATCTCGACAGGTGCTCCTACGGCAAGACGGTATTATCAATGGCGAGTTTGAAACTTGGGTTCGTCTCCAGACAGGAGAAGTCGTAGGGGAAGTCTCCTTGAATGCCACCTATAACGAGGACATCTATCCTGAAGCCCCATACCGTGAGAGTTTCTGCGAAGAGTGTAAGCTCAATCCTGGCTACTGTTTCTTTCTTGGTGGCTTTATTACATTACTAAAATTGCACCAGGTTTCCAATGGGATGACTACAAACCGAACATCCCCAACTAGCGGAATGCGCGCAAATATTATAGCATTACAATTGAGAAGACATATCGTGAGATAGCTGTTTTCTCGGCCATCGTAAAGTGTACGCTTGCATCATGCCTGGTTCAAGGAGATATCGTCATCGTTACAGTAAACTGTGCGCGTTTCGTTTACAGACTGTGCGGATTGTGGCGTGACGTAGTCAGTGCATGTTTCTCCAATCCCCAACTTCCATCTGGCAATAGCGAGGATCGTGTTAAGAGATGAGTCTTGTGAATAATATGGACTCTTCATGCCATTTGCCATCACGCATGGAGGCGGCACTGCTTCAAAATGTTTGTAGCCACCCCATCACTCCGTTGAAACATCGCTCATTATTACTCTAGCTTCATGAGTCATATCGCATCGTCACAGCCGATGTGCCCAAGATCAAAGATCACGAGCTCCTCGCCAAAGTTCACGCAGCCGGATTCTGCCACTCGGACTACCAAGTCATCAAGGGCGAGGCAGAATGCAAGCTACCTCTAATACCATCCCATGAAGGTGCAGGTGTGGTGGTACAAGTGGGCAAGGACTGCGATGAAAGCTGGAAGTTGGGAGACCGCATCGGCGCGTTGAACTCCAAGAATGCATGTGCGAAATGCCCGAGCTGCTTGCTGAAATTGCGCTGTCATGGGTGTCTCGACCCGAGGTTTTGTGAGAACAGGGAGACGGCTGGCTTCAAGCATGACGGATGTTTGGCGGGATATATGGTCGTTGATCCGGCTGCCGCTGTCCATCTACCGGATGAGATTAGTTTTGAGCAGGCCGCACCTCTCATGTGCGCTGGGGTAAGGTACCACCGTCTAAACCAAACCAAAGCAAGACTGACGTGTTTCAGGCTACTATCTGGGGAGCCTTGGAGAAGGCAACGGCTGATCTGGAGCCAGGTGCAGCCGTCGCCATTGTTGGTATTGGCGGCCTTGGTCACCTCGGCATCCAGTTCTCTAAATCCTTGGGATTCCGCACCATTGCCATTGATCGACGGCCACCTGCGCTGAACCTGGCCAGCATGGTCCCGCCTGCCCTTACTCCTAATCTCATTGTCGATTCTACTTCAAGCGATGCACAACAGCAGATTTTTGACTTCACGGAGGGTGAAGGAGTTGCTGCCGCCATAGTTTGTACAGACTCCGTCGAGGCCACCTCATGGGCGCTCAATCTCCTCCGAGTGGGTGGAACATTGGTGTCCCTGGGCCTACCACCAGAGCAGCTTCGATTCGATTCTACTGCCCTTGTGTTTCGTGAGCTGAATATCAGGGGGAGCTACGTCGCCAATCGAGAATCTGTGGCCAGAATGATGCAGGTAGTAGAGGAGATGGGTGTCAAGTCCGCTCTCACTGTAGTGCCATTTGACAGGGCCTCGGAATTGGTTGACGTGTATGAAGCAGAGAGCTTTAAGGGTAAAATAGTGGTGACTCTTTCAGGATAAAATGAGTAGTCAGTCATATGAAGATGATGGATCGGAGGCTTCTTAGCAATCTCCCAAAGGCCATAAATCCTAACCAACCACTACCTCTTTCGCTGCTTAACAGCTTCCCAGCCATCAGAAACTAGTTCTTGACAAAAGCAACTACAAAGCGTGATTAGGTAGTTAGCGAGCCCATACTAAACCTCCCTTCCAAGTTCAGAGGGCGTGACCTGCATTCGAGGTACATCTACTATGTACAGCTATAGTAGGACGCATATGGCTGTTGGGCATAGTGAATGTAGAATATACAGGTGTTCGACGCTCCAAACCCTGTGAACCCGTGCTGCTTGATTCGTTCATCACTGATTCACTGCACAGTATTATTCAGGCTTTGCCATGTTCACGTTCCATAAGAGCCGTCTGCCTTCGATATCTTGATAACAATTTAAAGAAACAAGCTGACAACCTTCGTTGCTCTGCTGTCCCTTCCTATCTCCACGTGCTACTTACAGCTCTTTGAACACCAGCGCAATCGCCATCACCATGCCTAAGGCTCCTTCGCCTTGCCCAGGAGGGTGCGGCACTATTCTTTCCGGAAGCCAAACGGCGGCCCAATGTCTTGTGTGCATCTCGTAGGTTTTGTCTTCCTTTCTGTGGATTGACTAACAAGACTAGAAACAGGCAGGAGGCGCAGGAGGAGAGGCGCAAGGCTACAGAGAAGTCAAAAAACGAAGGGGGGAAAGGCATTCCAATTCCTGAGCGATAGCTACGGAGGACCATTATTCATGAATCACGGAAGGTTTTGCATTGTATTGAAAAGGCTCATAGACTCGGGTACAGAACACAGTTTACAAGGGAACTTAAAAGAAAAACTTCAGAGCCTGCTGATTCCCGTCAATAGTGAGTGTAACAAGTGCCGTCACTCGATCATCACCATGTAGAACCCATATCCCTGAGGACCCAGCATCCCAAGACTTCGAAGCTTGGATACCACGTCAAGGTCCTTCAAAAACGAGAACAGATCCTTGTCAGGCGTCGGATTCATGAACTGAGCAGTAGCCCAGAAGTACCCAATACGTCGATGTTTGGCTACGGTGTCCTTCTCAGTGGTTATGCCCTCCACGGTCGCAAGCTGTGTCTGTCCGGTTGGATCGGGGTCCGCAGTCAGAATCATGGGAAGACAGAAGAGCGGGTATTTTGGATTCTGGTCAACCTCGAGCATCTTTTCATGTGTGTCGAAGCAGCAGGCACCCATCCACACCGTCGTCTCCGATCTCAGAAAGATGGAGCGAAATCCCACATGCGACATTCGGTAGTCGATTGGCAGCGGCCGAGTTCCCACCTCGCCCTTCATGAAGGCCGTCTGCAGAACGAGATTTCCGCTTCGCACAGCGCCCGTTGGATCGGCCGAGTCAAGCTCCGTAGTCGTGTTCTCTAGCAAGTGCGTCAAGACAATGACCTTGGTCGTGTCAAACTTCAATTCAGTCAGTGTGTCGCTCCAGACTGTCTCGCCTGCAACTGACGCCCAGGACCACGAGGGCGCGCGGTACGTCTTGTCGTTGTCCAGCCGGCGCTTAAAGCTCGGCCTGCCGTACCACAAAAGGCCGTAGGGGAGGGACTTTTGCCATAGGCCAGCGAGGTACTTGTCTGGGAACACGGCGCCCCAGGACTTGGCGATACCAGAAATCGCGACGAGAATGTCGTCGTTCTTGGTGAGGTGGCATCGGCTGTATTTATTGACTAGGCTCAGCCATTCGAAGCTCGAAAGCACACTCGTGATCGAGTCCCGTCGTTTGAGCAGTCGCTTGAACTCTCCTGGCTCTTCGCCGGACTCATTGGGCAACCCACAAGGCCATGATTCATTGGCAAGCATCTCATCGCACTCCCAGTACAGTTGGCCTTTTGTGCAGTGTAGAATCCGAGTCGACAGCATGCGCTCTTGATATACCCAGCCTCGGGCGTTGAGCGGTGCGGTCCGGACATCAAGAGTGTAGGCATTTTGGTCGACAATATCGTACCATCTGACGGGCCATGAAGCATCCAAGATCCTCGTGCAAGCTTGCACGGGCGCCACTTCACGGGGATCACGGTCAAAAAACAGACCGTCATGGCTATCTGTTGCTGCTGCTGCTGCTATAGTGAGGCGAGAGTTCTGGTAGACTTTCCCCATCATGGCGCTCTGATCTTTCCAGTCGTCCCTCGAGTCCTGGAGAATGCACAAAGAATCTATCCACAAATACTTGATCCCCAGACTCTGAACCATGGATATGGCGTCGGTGAACGTCTTTGGGAGTCCACTTTGTTCAACACCCGAAATGAGTTGATCCATGGCAGCCGAAGTCAGCTTCAAGTGATCACCCCTCCCCCAGCAGTAGCTCAGCGTAGCATACGGCTCAGTTCCACAAGGTAGACTCTTCTTTTCTCTGCAGAGAAGCTTGACGGTGGTACTTTCTCCAGGGATAATCTCCAAGACTCGATCTGGGAAGAATGCCTCTTGGCCACCATGGTTGTGGTGGTGGAGGCAGTTCTGCAGCCATCCTGTAGCTAGTTGACATGATTCCTTGGATCCTGAATTGTTACCCAGGTTGTCGACTTCGCGAGAATCGAGACCAGCTTCGAAGATTCAGCAACGATTCAAGCGGGAGGGTGTAGGATTACGTACTTACACGACGGCGAGAGGAGAAGTCGGACAGTATGCCGAGGAAGGTACGTAGCATTGTTGTATTTGAAGATGTTGGCCGTCAAGGTTTGCTCGGGATTCAAGGGATCGATGACGGAATATACATAGGTCATTCCGTCGAAGCTACGCTCCTCGGTTGGCTCATTAATATTGAACTCGAGTGAGATGCGCTCCTTTTTGGATGCATCCTCCGACTTGGCACGAATTGATATGAACGAGCCATCCTTGATCACCTCTTTCGAGACACGGTCAAGCCGGTGCTGAATTCTCTTACACAACTGACACCCTTGCTTCTGAGAAGAGGCAAACGACGCGATTGTCTCGTGGTGTATGTAGGCTGGCGGTGTTGTCGGTACCACCTTGTTCACGTTGCCACTGAGAATCATCTGACATGCGTGGCAGAAGGTCCCACGAATCATCATGACTCCTGCGGGAGCTTGAGGTAAGGGTTTTGTAAGCGAGTCCATGTTGGCCAACACCAAGATGAACAGACCATGGGGATTTTGTTTATTGAGATCCAAGTTCCGGGCTGGCGGTGCCGGATATTATCTATTTATGCCTCGAGACCACAGCACCAACACAAGGTGGGACGCAGGGCTGATTTGAACAGCTTAATCCAACTTGATATAGCCATCCCCGCTCGTATTCAGCCTGACGAAGGATTGTCTTGCGGGGTCTGGCATTAGGCTGGTCAGATTCTACCACACCCTATATGACCATGTATCTAGCCACTCACAAAAGTTACTCTCCCGTTTTGCCTTTTGATATAATCCATTCATTCATTCGTCTTGCTTCTGTTTCGTAATTTTCCAGTTATGATCCTAAGTGCATCGCCACGTCTACATCCTAATTAAGGTCAAGGCACGCATCTGTCAATGCCTTGGAAGAACATAGATAGCTCCAGGACAGTGCCGGTAGGGTCTGGAACACAAAATGTAGGATTTCCCGTTTGTGTGCCCCAATGGGATACAGACCAGTGACTTCGAGGAGGCCCCCTCTGACGATAAAGACAATATCAGATTAATAGATAACAATTGGTTAGAAAATACACTCGATTGAGAAAAGCTTGACGCTTGTAGCTACGGCAGATATCAAAGTTTTCCAGCCACTGCAATTGCCTAGAAGATACCGCCGTGGCGTCGGGCGCCTGAACATACGGGAAGGCTTCTGCCTGGTGACTCAATCAGAGTCTGGAATACAAAATAGGCCCAGGTTTCAGTTGCTCGTGGTAAGTTGTGCCCGTCAGCATGAGTTGCAGGTTTGTTAAAGGCCCCTTTAGGATGCTAAAGGGACAAGATCGGGCTTCGTCGGAAGCATCCTTGTTCCGAGTAGGGAGTTATTCTAATGACAGCAGCATGGTGACCAATAGCCGGCCGGTTCCAACTAGGAGTGCCGCTTTTTCAGCGTGATATCTTGGTGCTGCCGTTGCGAGCCGTGTCAAAGAAAGGGAAGAAGAAAAATTCACACTTATTTATGAACTATCCATCTGTAAATCCGCCCTAGCTAGGAATAAACGGGGGCGTCGAACCTGCTGCGATACCGTCTCATAACTTCGCTCCCTTAATCTTCATCAATGTCACTCATGGGGTCATCGTCTATACCATCGCTCTCGTACTGGTCCGATACCGAAACTTCGTCAGGCGCTTCTCTGGACCCCGTATCAGTGTCTGACATGAAATCGGGCGACCTAGATGCCAGCTTTGCTTGCAAGTTCCTATACCAAGCCAGTCCCGACCCAGACTGAAAGATGGCCATGGGGTAGGATTCAATTCCCAACTCCCGCAACTCATCCTTGGGTAGAAAGTGACATTTTCTACGATGTATATCGTGAAACGTCTTGTACTCGTTTAGATTTGGCCAGCAGAAGACCATATGCATGTCCTCGCCGTGACTAGATGTCTCTCTGAAGGTGTCGACAACCAGCTCGTGAACATATTCAGGTATACACCACCGTAGATTCCTGGCAGTACCATGCTGCACGTTCTCTAGGAGATAGAATACTCTTTCCAGGTTCGGGAATTGCCGAAAGAAAGCAACTTGGAGATCGGCCGAATCGCCCGCCGTCGAATTATAACCCAGCGTGGCCGATATCGCAAGCTGCTTAATTTGCGCGGCAAAATCGGGAAAATGATAATTTCTGGTGTCGTGGTAATCCATGCCGTGGCCCGTCAGCAAAATGACATCGGTTTCCTTGTTGAAGCGTACGATAGCATCACCGGACGCCAGATCCAAACTCAGGCAGTCCGGGAACGCTCTCAGGGCTATTGTTCGAGATTCTCGGTCCACTGAAAGAACCCGTCGCGTGTTCAACGTCATAATTTTCAGGGTGTGGCCATCGCGTGCAGCCCATGGGCGCATACCCGGAGGCCAAGAGCATTCCCGTGCATGGTTCTCCGAAGGTGGTCCAACGGTAATGTCCAGCAACCGCGACTTGAGGGTGATTTCGGGGCAAAAGAGTTTCCAAATATGGCGTCTCAGTTCCGGCGGTAAGCGACTGAACAGATGAAAAGTCGCAGCACCAGCATATTCTTCGTCTCGTGAGTGCAAGAGGGACACGTCGTCTGATTCGGCGGCTTCTGTATCCAAGGAGCCGTCCGCACCTCCGGAGGTAGAGGGGTCCGCAGGATTCCCGCTTGTGTCATTACTTTGGTGACTCTTCTCATACGTCCCCATCTTATAAAATCATGCATAACAAGATCGCCCTAGACTTGGGAAGCCACCGTGAGGTTGTAAGAGTGGGATGAAGTTTGTTTGTTTCTATTCCGACTTGGTTGTAGGCACTAAATGCACCAGTTGCGATGCCCAGTTGCGGGGTTGGCAGACAGCCGAAGCTCCCTCTGTTTTTTCACTAATAATGACATCATCATGACTACCCAACACCAAGAACAATCAAGTAACGCTTGTGCGTGACGTAAGAGGCGGACTTTGTGAGGAACCGCAGATGTATGCAAATTGCTAGGGATGCTTCAAATGGTCGGCAGGATTCATCACTCAAGATCCCCCCTTTCTTCACCACCTATCGTTGCTTTCAACTTTCAGGGATTTATTTTATCTATATCGTCTTAAACACCTACACACACCGCATAGTTCAACCACAGAGCACCGCAGTCCGAACCAACGCCTTCATTCCACTCGTAAAAGTCATCCAATGATATGCCGTACTTGTCGGATATAGACCAGCAGCCATCGCCCTCGGATACGACGTGCCACTTTTGACAGTTCTTGATGACTCCAGGCTGCGTTTCGGCAGGTGGCGAGGCACCACCAGTGGCGGAAGTAGTCGTGGCTGTCGGGGCCTTGGTGGTGCTTGGAGGGGGAGCAGTTGCTGGGGGGTCTAGGATGGTTGTCAGCGCTAATAAGAGCTATACAAATACTTAAGTTGACTGACCATCCATATCATCTCTCTTCAGAACGCAGTAGCTGTACAGCTCCTGGAAGGCGCAGTCATTCTCTCTCAGACTCGGATTCCATCGCCTGAGCTGGACAACCCTGACATCCGCCCAATTGGCCCAGCGGTCGCAGGAGTTCGCCGTCGAGTCTGTGGCCAATATCTGCTCGGACCATGCACTCACGTATTCATCACAGTTGCCGATGGTCCCGGGCGCGCGAGGGTTCAGCTCGGGCATATCAAACTCGGGTGGAACTTCTTTGGTAGGCTCCGGCGGGCGAGGGAAAGACGTCGATGGCACCTCAATAGGGTAGTCTGGGTACGTCTGGATATTTCCGACGGCTTTGACGCAATACGAAGTCTCAAGCCACAAGTTGTTGCAGTTCTTTTTATCGACGTGAGGGTTGAGAAAGTAAAAGTCTGCCAGCGTGATAGCAAAAGCCAAGGAGATGGTAGCACATGTATCCCCCTCGACCACCTCGTACCACTTGCCGCAGTGGACGTTTGACTCTCCTTGGGCATTGGTGGGCTTGGGGGCCTCGGTCGTAGCAGAGTCGCCGTCAGGGACTGTGATGGTGCCCAAGGGCGAGCTTAGGCAGATGAAGCGGCCTCGCAAGCGACCAAGGTTGCCGCATCCAGGGCTGATGGCAGGGTTCCAGGCAAGCAACTGAGCCTTGGTCATCTTCTCCGCATCAATAATGGAGTCACATGTGTCCCCGATCTCAACTTGGTGGATTTTGCAAGGAGGAGGCAGGCAGATCTCACTCCCGACTGGTGGCATTGTGTTGCATTCCGAATCGATGCCATTGAGAGTGGTCAATGCCGGAGTCGAAACACCTTGCGATTCAGCAATCGAGTTGCAAGAGTCTCCTCCTTTGACTGTGTATGCCCTGCCTGTGCTGCATGCAGGCCCATCCGGAACTGCCGTTGTAGAGTTTACGGCGTAGGAGGTAGGCTTTGCATAGGTGTACTTGGTGACAGCACAGCTGGACGTGCTTGAAGCGTACTGAGAAGCAGCCTCCTCATCGTACCCAAAAGGCGAACCGAGCTGCTTGGCTTGGATCTCCAGCTGGCACGAAGAGCAGTTCTGGGCCTTGGTATACGGCGTGTTTTGGCTTATCCAGGACGCAACTAGCAGGTCGCAGTACTCGCCAGAATCGCTATCAGAATGTGAGTACTACGTAAGAGATTGAAATGATGGGTACGCACGAGTCTTTGAGGCATGAGAGGCTGGCCGCGTAAAGAAGTCGATCAATGAACAAGGAAGCTTGATGAAGTTAGATACGAACTGCGTTGTGAGAAGAATTAAATGATAGGCTCACCTGGGTAAGCAATATCATTGGGAACCATAACATCTGTCTTGTCCGTGCATGCTGAGGCAATTCGTTTCTTGAGACTCGTAAGGTCGGCTTGGCAAGTGGTGTCACACAAGTCTTTGAGTCGAGAAGCCCCAAGAAGATCGAAACTCGAGTCTTCGCTAGATTAAGAGAATCGTCAGAAGCACAGTTCAAACGAGGTTGAGGCTGTCAAATGGTAACTCACAACCCAGCAAAGGCCGGCAGCCATGCGGGACAAGCCGAGACGGTGCTGTTAACTGCATCGAAGCACGCACTGCTCAGACCCAGTTCGTTATATGGAACAGTATAACCAGGCAGCTGTTGGGCCAAGACGCCATGGAAAGCAAACAGCAGAGCTGCCAGCACTCTCGAAGACGACAGCATGATGCTTGAAAGTTGAGAAAAGACTGTGACAGGTAGGCGGAATAGGGGGATAAACACACAGTTATTCAAACTGGCATCGGGCGAGTATAGTAACTGCCGGAGCGTCTTGAACAGGCGGTACAACAATGGAAATTAGAAAGGATCAGAAGGTCACAATAATGAACTAGCGCCGCCTGCCGATATGCATGTCAGCAATAGTTATCTTTTGGTTGGCATCACGTCAGCCAAGCCCGAGTCCATATAACGTTGGTGTTGTCCGGAAATTACCACGAATAGAGGCGATGGGATGATACAGTGGGAAAATCGCAAAGAGTCTTCCATCTTGACGGATTTGGCAAACGCCGAGGAAAAGAAGGTGAAGCATGCGGCTTCCGTTGTGTAAATACCGGAACCTCTTCACCAGGTGGGAAGGGGGAGTCAGGATGTATCTTTTAAAAATGGCTGCTAGGTATGCAATATTTCATGTCCCTCTCGTCGTAGCCACAAGCTTTCCTGAATTGAATCCCCTTGCCAATTTTCATCTATTGATTTGATAGCGTCTTCATCGTCAGAGGTGCCTCCTCAAAGTCGCTAGTCTGTATCCAATTGAGGCACACAAACAGGAAATCCCGCATTTGATGTTCTGACTTGCTTACAGCTCAGGCCCTCTAAGAAAACTCACTTGCCGATATCAGCTAGGATAGAAACGAACTAATCAATCTTGCGGGGAAGAGGACTTGTCGGAACGTCCGAGGCAGGGAATAGACATGCCTAATGCAAAGTTAATTGCAATATTGATGACCGATATTGAGCAGCAACTTGTCTGGCTCGACAAATCAGACGTTATTTCCTATTACCGGTGCTTACATTTAGTAATGCTTACATCGGAGCCTGGCTCCCACCCTTGGCTGTGTGGTTACATAGTTCCTTCAATATATCATGTGTATGCTTCGAGGTGGCAGGTGTTCCATATAGACGCGGGTTTTACTGCATTGAGGAGGCGCCGACGGGATTCCTGTCAGCATGGACAATAGTCTAGATCCTAATGCCTGTAGGTATGCACACATTTTTATGAGGTGAGTCTGAGGCAGGAAGGGGTGGGACGGAGTTGAGCGGGTAGAATGGCATGACCTTTCTTTTCTCTTATATACAAACAATGTCCAAGGGGTTTTGTCTGTAACCAGGCAAGTAATGCTAGTACGTGTTGCAGATATGCGGCCTTATTGTTATCTGCCATTTGTGCTGGCCTTGGTCGTCAGCACTGCGGCTGAATTGAGCAGCTCAGAGCCAACCGTCCACAGGCGATTCTCCTCCCTTGAACGCCGTGCTCTTGCGTATCAAGATGCAGCAGTAGCGTTGCACAAAAGAGAGGACTTTACTTGTGGTCCTGGTAGTCAGTGACCTTACATTCCTTCCGCCTACTTAATTCCTACTGACTGCATAACTACAGGAGCTTGTGGCAACGGTGCATGTTGTGGGAGTATGTGACCATCTCCTCTTGTCGAAGCACACTGACAAACTTTACAGAGGACGGCTGGTGTGGCTATGGACCAACATATTGTGGCGATGGATGCACAAGCAACTGCGATGCGCACGCCGAGTGCGGCCAGTATGCCGTGCCAAAGGACAAAAAGTGCCCTCTCAACACATGTTGCTCCGAGCACGGCTTTTGTGGCACAACCAAAGGTATTTGACGTGTTTTCTAGACGGGATCAAAGTTACTGAAAGGAACTAGATTTCTGCACTGGAAAATGCCAGTCCAACTGCGTTGAGCATCCCAAGCCACCGGGTGGTGGAGGAAAGACGCTGGACAAAGGTATAACCCCAACTTGTTGGTAGACAAAGCTCATCATTGCTACAGTCATCGGCTACTATGAAGCGTGGAACGATAGATCCAAGTGTCACCAGACCAAAGCTTCTGACCTTCCTAGTGCGTGTCATCTCTCCCCTGGTGATGTTTGTGACTGACATCCATCAGTTGACGGCCTCACCCACCTCAACTATGCGTTTGCCTACATTGACCCCCAGTCATTCCAAATCACGACCATGGATGCCGCCACGCCTGCCAAGACGTTCCAAGATGTGGCAGATTTGAAGACCTCTAACCCGAACTTGCAGCTCTACGTCAGTCTCGGTGGCTGGACTTTTTCGGATAATGGCACGGCCACGCAGCCCGTCTTTGGTGATATTGCGCGAAGCTCATCCAACCGTGACAAGTTTGCCAGCAATCTGCTTAAGTTCTTGGACACGTACGGATATGACGGCGTGGATCTCGACTGGGAGTATCCTGGCGCTCCGGACCGCGGTGGTAAAAAGGACGACACCGAGAACTATGTGGCACTCGTCGAGACACTTCGAAAGGCGTTTGACAATTCGGGCCGCAAGATCGGTCTCACGTTTACCGCGCCGTCGTCGTTCTGGTATCTTCGCTGGTTCGATCTGCCTGGTATGATCAAACACGTGGACTGGATCAACATTGTAAGTTATCGTTGCAAATGCATGATTCGCTGCTGACATGGAACTCTCAGATGTCTTACGATCTTCACGGTGTTTGGGACAGTTCTAATCCCATTGGCTCTATCGTTCAAGGTCACACCAATCTGACCGAGATCAAATTGGCCGCTGAGCTGTTCTGGCGTGTCGATATCCCTCCCTCCAAACTCGCACTTGGTTTCGGATTCTACGGACGAGCTTTCACTCTGGCTGACCCAGGATGTACGACGCCTGGCTGCCGATTTGCCAGTGGCGCAAAGCCTGGAGTGTGCACAGGTACCAGTGGATGTAAGTTGTGCATCTCGAATAGGAGAGCGGTTGACTGATGAATATGCAGATCTCGCCCACTACGAGATCCAGGACATCATCGGCAAGAATAAGAAACGCGGCATCACACCAGTCCACGACAAGGAGGCTGCTGTCAAGTACATGACTTGGGACAATGACCAGTGGATCTCGTACGATGACCATGAAACGTTTGAGCAGAAGATCAAGTGGGCAGACGACATCGGCTTTTCAGGCTCGCTCATCTGGGCATCAGACCTAGGTAAGACGCCGTTGGCCATTCCCCAAAACCCAAAGTCTCATTCGCTGATGCCTCACAGATGACTACGAGTTCTCGGCGCACAAGGCACTTACAGGAAACACGAATCTCAAGTCGGCGGCCAAGAAGCTAGTTGAGCAGGGCCCAGTCAGTGTCGCCGACGTCGATACCAGCCTCGGCGGAAAGTGCTACAAGACAGATAGCCGTACGGGATTCTGCAAGGAGGGCTTCACCAAGGTTGGTTCCGACTGGGATGGCGAAAAGTGCTCGAAAAAGGACCAGACGCGCTGCGGCAAGGCCATCTGCTGCCCCAATGGCCACAGCATGGGGGAGTGCACATGGCGCGGCTCCGGCGGCGACTGCAACGGGCGGTGCCACGACGGCGAGGTCAAGGTCTCGGGCTCGAGCTGGGGCGGCAGCCCGGGTGAGTCGTCTGGGGAGAGCCGGTGTAGCCGCGGCGGCAAGGCCTTCTGCTGTAAGGCGACCCAGTTCGACAGTCTCACCGAACACTGCCGCTGGACCGAGAGCTGCACCGACAACCAGTGTAAGAGTGACGAGCAGGAGGTGGCATACGCGTGGGACCGCGGGGGCTACGCGACCATCTTCTGCAACGGATACCGGTACTGCTGCAAAAAGGACCGTCCCATGCCGCTGCAGCAGTGCCATTGGGTCGGCAAGGGGGACTGCGCACAGAACTCGTGCGCTCAAACCGAGGTGACGCTGTATACAAACAACTTCGGAGACACGGACGGCTCGAGGGCGTGCAACTGGTGGCGACACAAGTCGCTGTGCTGCACGCCCAATTCCGACGCTCTGGAGGAGGATATTTGCGACGTTGACATATGTGCGGATGACGAGACTGACTGCTATGACGGCCTGGGCGATGAGTCTAGCAGCCTGGCCCGGAGGAGCCATTACAACGAGTTGGAGGCCCGCACCAGGAACAGGCCTGGTTCTCGGCGCAAGATTGACCTCTTGCTGTCCTCTGGCGCGGTTCTCACCTGGTGGTCTCGTCCGTACCCGACAGGAGACAAGCGAGACTACCTCTTCCGCTCGGGTACCGGCCTGGCCACGATGCTGCTCAAGGGAGGCTACGATTCCCCGGACAACGTCTGCACCAACGCCGCCCTGACCTTCCTCAAGGTGTCGGAGCTCCCCAGGAAGTTCTTCCAGACGGAGCACTTCTTCGAGGTCCAGTGGCCAAAGGTGTTCCTCGAGACGTGCGTCACGGGCCTGTTGCCCGGCGTCTTGGGCAAGCTCCCGATGCAGGCCGCGATGCTGGCCGAGGCTAATTTGCTGGCCGGTTGGAACAAGGCCTACGCTGCCGGCATCGCCCTCAACTCCTTCTACGAGGTCGTCTCTGGCATGGACCCGTCGTGGGTGGCGCCCCTCAACACGCCGGCCGATCGCCTCATGACGGCCCTGGGCGACTGGGGCAACATGAGGAACATGTTCCTGATCAAGGGTGACGTCAACTGGGTCAAGGGCCAGCTCTTCAGTCTGAACAATCCCATGGCTGCGGATAAGAGGAAGAAGTACGTCACAGAGGCGCTCAAGGGAACCGTCAAGAGCGCCCAGAAGATCGAAATTGTCATAAAAAACGTCTTTGCAGCCTTCAATTACATGAACGACGGAATCACGGAGATTGTCGAGGACGAGACGATGAGGGCCATCACAAAAGAGATTCAAAACATGGAGGATCATATGCGTTGGTGCCCCTCCCATCCACTTTGAACCACGTTTCACTAACTGCTTCCCAGCTGAGCTCAGGGGCATCAAGGCCATATTCGATGAATTCATGCCTGTGTACAAGGAGGCCGTCGTCCAGAAGGCGCGCATGTTTGTGCTTGACATGAACAACTACGTCACCTTCAACGTGCCGGCGAGCGTCGCTGCTCAGAGTGCCCACCTCCAGCGGCTGCTCCATACGTGTTCGTATTATGCCAACAAGGTCAGTGATCTCAAGTGGCAGAAGTCATGAGATGGGTGTTGTTATGTAGTAATGTCGGTTAAAACCAGTCATCGTCTTACGCTGTGTGTAAGGTGAATAACGTGAATATTGGTACTGCAATAATTACCACTATCAGACGAGTGATTCGCGGATGCCCTGTCAGGCCTCTACGGCTGCTATGCAGAAGGATCCATAATTGACTTGCCAACACCTGTTGTTTAAGACTCACCTAAGCGCGATATGGCTATACATTGTCACAATAGAGGCGCAGCAACAGCCAACCGCCTCGGCATCCCTACGGAACAATCTGGATCCGGTTGCGTGAATCATGCTGTCCATGTAAGCACCCTTTATCTGACCAAAACCAGCGTGAACACATTACATGCGCTCGACAACGTTGCGGTGTTACAGACGACTACTCTGTGATAGCCCTGCTAGTACCGCAGTGCATATGCCAAGACGCACCCGATCTAACCCCGGCTACGACCAGGCGTGGTTGTCAGATGTCTGGACTGCCACTATCAACCCTAGAGCAGATGGGTTACCTCTCCTCATCCTCGGTGCAGCGCCCCTCGGCGGATGGCTGGACCGACGAACAGCTTCATGTCAACATGGTTCGCGCCACAGGCCGTTCTGAAAGGTCATTGATCTGTTGTGGCACATCCCATACCTCAAAAAGCCAGACACCAGCATTGACGTTGAGGTATACGTCGAGACATTCCACTGCGATATCTCCGTGACGACCGCGATGCCTCGGATGACTCTTGCTCCGACGACGAGCCTGATGAACCGTGGCAAACCCAGAAGCCAGTAGCGGTTTAAACGTACTTTGACAAGATTTACAATCAGATTTCGACCCTTCACGTCGTCCCAGCTCCGAAGTCGGGGATATGGCGGGCGCGCATTATCGAGAATAGCAGCGCCGAGGGATTAGTATTTACACCGCCTTTACAACGCACCAACAAGCCGACAGTAGGTAGCATGTAGCGCGTTTTATAAGTTCCGACGGGAAGAATTCTTGCAAGCTGTTAAGACGTCGCGAGCAGGAGTCATCAAGCAAAATATACGGGAGAGAAACGAGGAAGATGACTTGGAGGATTACGATGCCGACGAATTAAGTCATCTCGACCATGCAACCTATTTAACCTCTTGTACACGGTTAAGGCACTGACTTCATACCATTCACCGCTGAGACATGAGTAGCTAAAATAATAGGAGTCTGGAAGCGCAAGTAGCAGACACGACAAGTCGCTACAAGTCCAAAGGGGCCCAGCCCACCTCTTGCTTTGCATAAGGTTCCGCGGTCTGTGTCGGATGGGCCTCCATTTGAGCCTTCGATACACCGATGCAGTAGTAGTAGCCAGGCCAAACAATCGTAGCACAGTTCTCCCCCTTGGCCCCCAGTGCTGTATTCCACTTGTATAGCTGCGTAATCTCAATCTTGGCGTCTTCAGCGAGCTTCCAACAGCTATCGCCGGCCGCCGCTTTGACCCACTTGTTGCAGCTTGCATTAAACCCGTCCTGTGTCGGCGAAGGCTTCAACGGGATTGTGGTCGTGGCAGTGGGTATAGTTGTTAGGGTAGTCCACCCAGGCGCAGTGCCTGCAGCGACGCAGTAGTAATAGCCCAGCCAGAGCTGAGTATTGCAGTGCTCGCCTTGGGCGCCCAGCACAGGATTCAGCTTGAAGAGTTCGGCTTGGCTGATCTTGGCGTCATTGGCGACCTTCCAGCACGTTGCGCCGGCCGAGTCTGCTTTCACAAAGCGACGGCAGTTGGACGGTATGCCCTTTTGGACGCGGTCTGATGGGACTAGCCTAGGGTCCTCGATGATGGGGAGCGTGGGCGTGCTGCCTGGCCCACCCCGTACAGGTCCGTTCCCGTCACTAGGCAGCTCAGACTCTGGGGGACGGATCCACGATCCTCCCGGTGCACTGGATTTGTTAGCGGCAGACAGGTTGAACGTGTATATACTGACTTGATGCAAATATACTGATCCTGGACAAGAAAATCGCATGCACCTTGGATATTGGGGTTCCAAGTAGCGATTTGTGCCATATTCACAGGGTCCGTCGCATTCGAAAGAGCGCTCGCAATAGATTCACTTCGACATGTTAGCCAGGTCCCAGTCTCTTGAGATTTACATGCCATGTATTTCCTTGCTGAACACGTAGCAACTGACACCGCTCCGGGACACAGACAAAGTTGAACGAGTAGCACTCTTCGCTGTTTGTGGCCAACATCAACTCGCCCGTTGCCACACCATACTTGAGTGAGAGCTCGTTACAGGCGGCGACGCCCTCTCCACTGGCATATCTGACGTCGATGGCGCGACCAGTGCAGTTGGTGGGAATATCGGGCTGGGGATCCTCAGCATCATCTCCATCGTCTGGATCTTCGTCCTCTGGGGGCTCGTCGTGCCCGGGATCAGGTTCCGGTTGTCCGGGGTTGCTGGTTTCCGTTGCGGCGGGGTATCCCGGAATTGCGCGCGTTGTCAGATCTCCTACTGTTGTTTTACAGACAGACTGAATATCTTGAAACTCGTCGACAAGATAGTCGGCGTAGTCAGTGTCCTGCAGGAACTCGGAGCTCAAGCGCGCATGCAATGTTTTGAGGAAGCACTCGGAGCATAATATGTCATCGTCATATAGACTTGACATTCTGCTGTTCTCAGCCGACACATTGCCTTTGTCAATGCACCACGGGTCGTTGGGTTTCGCCGCACAGTCGACCTGTACCACGTCCGATCCCACCCACTCGTAGGACTTGAGGAGGCACCATTCGTTCGACTTTGAGCGCATACACGCCATTTCAAGTCCTTCCAAAAAGCGTAGACTGAGCGACTCTGCCGGAACAGCGCGTTCACCAGCCGTCATCCAGTCATCGCGGCATGCGACTTGGACGGCTTTGCTCCAGTCGCGGGCCTTGCTAATACAGTTGGGGACGCACAAGGCGCCCACATCTTTTTCAGTCCAATACACGTCATCTATCTTGATGGTCCATTGGAATATATTGGGGTCGCAAGGTAATGTGGTGTTCCTGGACGCGGTTAGCTGATGCTGGCAACGGCGGCTGCACAGCGGCTGCACGTACAATGCGGCAAGACACGGTTGACTGATGCCTAGAATCTCTCCCATCGCGTGGGGTGGGATCAAAGGGTAAAGAGTAAACCCCGATACCACCAAGGCGCAGGACACGACCAGTATCGATCTTAAAGCCGGGTATAATACCATCTTGTGATGAGCTTTCCTTAAACAAGTGTCACAGTAGCAAGGCCGTTAATTCAAATCCGGAGAACAGTTTGTGATTATTCTCTACGGCCAAAGAAGGAAGGAAAAGCCACCCCTGGAGGTCTTTTAAAGGCTCAAAGCACTCATCGTCATCACCTATAATAGGAAGTGGTCGAGGCTTGTTCGGTATCGTGCAGCGGGTTGGCGAGCGCCGAACAAATCTCAACCCTAAGCCATGGTTTGGTCAGCTGCTCACGATCATGCAGCTTCTTTTCTCGCCTGCACTTGCAAGGTCATAAGCTTATGCCTTTGTCCGAGCCTGGAACGTTCGACAGTAGTTGCGCCGTACGCACATGCTATTGTCTCACCTGACACACCGAAAAGAGACTGACTTCTCATTTAATCCAAAGCCGACGAAGGAAGACGCAAACTGTATGGTGCCCTACTTCAGTGAGCTCAGTCATGTGGATGATTGTGGTGAGAATCTGTGTGCGCGCTTTGCCACTAAAGGGGCACGTCAGACTGACCACCATCGGGTCAAGTCGTAACACAACAGTCAGCTGGGTAACTTGACAAGCGAGTAGGAGCTGCCTTCTCTCAACAGCTGCCTTGAATAGAGAACTGCCTCAGTGCTGCACTCAATGCTCAGCCCCTTTTCCTTGGTGGACCGGCGATATACAGAGCCGGTCACTAGGATCGCCTTACGGATGTATAAATTCTCAGATCAGCATGTAGTCCGTCTTCTTTTCTTAAATAGTCCAATCCTGCTTCTAGGCCGCAGATTTGCAGCCGAGCCTAGATATCCATTTTTGTGACAACTCGGTTGGACATTGCCTGGACTCAAACCATGAAGTACCGACCCAGCGCTCTGGGCAGCCTTTTTCTCGCATTTTTTGTTCAGAAAATTGCTGCCGAATCATATTTCAACCGCAACTCGCCATATGGGATTCTTCAAAACTACCTGTCTGCTGAGACCCTTGAGCTCCCTGTTGGGACATGCAATGAGCACACTCCATGCGTAAACGGCGCATGTTGCAGCAAGGTGTGTTACTCCTTTGGATAACAGTACAAGACTTACAAGGTAGATTACAAAATTGTGTGGCTATTCCCCCACCGAGTGTGGTGCCGGGAACTGCACGTCCAACTGTGATGCCAAGGCAGAGTGTGGCAAGTATGGGCAACCTGGCAAGCAAAACTGCCCACTAGGCGTCTGCTGCTCCAAGTTTGGGTAGGAAAATAATTCTGTCATGCAATGCGATGCTAACGTATTTTCAGATTTTGTGGTTCAACCTCTGACTTTTGTGATGCTGGTTGTCAAAAAGGCTTCGGCGGCTGTGGTGACGTGAAGCGGCCATCCTGCAGCAAGGACGGCGGAAGCGTAAGCCGCCGCTCGATCGGCTATTACGAGTCGTGGGCGAATACTAGATCATGCCACAAGGTTTCCCCCGAAGACCTGAACTTGGATGGCCTAACCCATCTCAACTTTGCTTTCGTCTTCTTCGACCCAGTTACATTTCAGATTATCCCCATGGATAAGAATGCTGGGTCCCTGCTGAATCGGTTCACAAAACTTAAGCAGAAAAAGTCTGGGCTGGAGACGTGGGTAAGCGTTGGCGGTTGGTCTTTTAATGATCGTAAGTTGCCTCCCTCAATGTGGTACACTGCTGATGGTGGTGAAGCTGGACCCTATCAAAAAGCCTTTAGTGATATGGCTATGACGGCTGAGAACCGGAAGCGCTTCATCGATGGGTTGCTCAAGTTTATGAAGACGTATGGATTTGATGGCATGGACTTGGACTGGGAGTATCCCACAGCAGGTTAGTCCGACGTCATCATCATGAGCCTATTTAACATTGGCCAGCCGACCGCGGTGGCCGTGCCGAGGATTCTGCCAACTTTGTCTTGCTGTCCAAAGAAATCAAGGCTGCCTTTGGCTCAAAGTACGGATACTCCATCACCCTGCCAGCTTCGTATTGGTACCTGCAGCATTTCGACCTGGCCAAACACCAGCCCCACGTTGATTGGTTCAACCTGATGAGTTACGACCTTCACGGGGTTTGGGATGCAGCGTCCAAGTGGATAGGACCCAAGGTTGCTGCACATACCAACATCACCGAGATTGACATGGGCCTGGATTTGCTGTGGCGGGCTGGGTTGAAACCCGAAAAGGTGGTTCTGGGTCAAGGCTGTAAGACTACCGAGATCCTGTCTGTTCGATACTAACAGCTTGCCAGATTACGGTCGTTCGTTCACACTCAAGGACCCAAAGTGCAACAAGCCCAATGGCATCTGCGAGTTCTCTGCCGGTGCCAAAGAAGGACGCTGCTCCAAAGCCTCTGGGATTCTAACCTTGCAGGAGATTCTAGAGATTATTAAAGATAAAAAGCTTAAGCCTTTTTCTGACAACAAGGCCGGCGTCAAATGTAAGTCTCAGCATACAAACGAGATACTGTACTAAGATCATAGAAGGGATCCATTGGGACCAAGATCAGTGGGTATCCTACGACGACGACGAGACACTGCAGCGGAAGAAGGAATTCGCAAATTCCCGTTGCTTAGGTTAGTCTTCCGTGCCGACGTAACCACTAGTTGCTCAGCTCTTTCGCAGGTGGGTTGATGGTTTGGGCCATTGATCAGGTCGACCAAAAGTCAACAAGTTTGCTCTACCCCAAAGAGTGGACGAAAGAAGAGATTGCAGAGGCTGAAAGCGCCGCGAGAGACGAAGTAGTCAACGGCGTCTGCTACACGACTAAATGCGGCGACAAGTGTCGAAAAGGCGACCACGAAGCCTCGCAGATGAATGGACAGCCTGGTCAGCTGTCCACAATGGAACGTTGCCCCAAGGGCGATTATCGTCGGCTTTGCTGCACCAAGGGGACAATTATGGGCAAGTGTCGGTGGCGCGGCTACCGAGGCCTCGGGCTGCCTTGCACTGGCGGGTGTGCAGACCTGGAAACAGAGGTGACTCAGAACACCAATCACCATTCGGACAAGGAGGATCAGAGTTGTACCGGAGGGACCCAAAGCTATTGCTGTGCGGGTTTCTCGCCGCCGGTGACGAAAGAGCAGGTCCAGAGAAAGTTCAAGGACGAGGCGGCAGACAAGGCGGTAGCTGTGGCAGAGGCATTGGCCCTAGAGCTCGCGGCAAAGGCGTTTTGCAGGATCGCCATCACTGCCGCGTTGACTCCTCTGACCTTTATTCCCTTTGTCGGTGAGTTTCTACGCCTGCATGTGGAAATTTTGCCTGACAGTTTCTAGGTTGGATTATTCGACTTGCGGTCCAGGCAGCCGTGCCAGCTCTGGCCAACGTGTGTGCCAAGGGCATTGCGAAAGGCGGCAAGTCTGTCTTTAAATTCCGCGGCAAAGACTACGATGTCAAGCTCGACAAGCCCTTGACCACCAAGAACGACCGTGGTTCCAAAGCCGAGCCCACCAGGCCCTCGGAGAAGGATGGTCACTGCAAACTAGCGGACGAGGCACTGGAAAAGCGTGCACGTCTGAGGCCCCTCTCCAAGACGGAGACGAGGTTCAAGGAACACCATACGACAGTGACAAAAGTGTGTGATGGCGAAAAATGGCCGCAACCATGTCTCCATTACAGCTCCGTGATCGACAAGCACCCAGAAAACGCCCTCATGACCTGCACGACCAAAAACAACGGCGACATCCGCGAGGTCGTGCATCAATATGTATGGGATCACGATAAGGGATGGATTAATGGCTGGATGCGGGCCAAGAACGTGGGCTGCGAGCGCGACGAATTCCCACCTGCTGCGATATGGCAAGCGCGCAACCAGCGCGTCTGGATCCGGCTTCTGCCCCAGGCACAGAACAGGGGCGCGGGCAGCCTCTTCCGCAACGTATGCCCTGCCCGCTTCAAGGTTGGACCGGCGGACAGGAAACCTCGTCGAGGCCGTGTTGAGAGAGGTTGCAAGCGACGGACGTCTCACTTTGTGGAGACGCGAACGCGGACCAGGACGGTCGTGTCAATGAGCTTCATCAACATGCCGGCGCTGCGTGATTATGGCATCCCGGACAACCCGTGCTGGCCAGAGATGCTGGTGCCGGACCCGGGGTTTGCCCTCATGACCAACGACCCTTGGTACAACGCCCACCCGACCAACAAGAAATATACACAGCTTTACCAGCACAGGCCTGGGCCCGAGTTTACCAGTGGCAAGAAGAGCCGGCCTGGGTATAACCTGGCCGTGGACCCAGAGGACATTGTAGTCGATGAGGGTAACTCAACGCGCCAAGCAACCGAAGAAGAGCTGTTTGAGAACTACGGGTTCCTCCAGTGCAAGGACAGCGAATGCAAGGATGAGATGGAGGAGCTCGGGGTGGATTACCTGCCGCGTATAAATCTACATGATATCGAGCCGCCGGTGACCAGCGCTTACACAACGCTGGATACAGTGCCTACATCCCTGAGTGGCGATGCAGTGACGGAGACTTTGGAGGAGTTGCATATGCTAATTACACAGGCTCCCGAGCTGTAATTTCCTAATACTTGGTAAACTTTATAGCAGTCAATATAGAAAGCTAATTAATATACAGCTACATAGAGTCAAAGAGAAAAGAAATAATGAATAGGGCTATTTCTCTACTATAGCTATTACTTAGGCTACAGCCTTTTAGTTTTTTGTAAAGAGAATTCTCTCTTTATTCTCTTTTGAATATTATATTAGTCAGCCAATTTATGATGAGGAAAAGAGTGTGCAGTGTGAGGTGTAAGCAGTAGAGCGCAAATAAACAGTAGAGGTGGTGCCTAGTGGTAAGCCAATTTACAACTACTTATAGCTGGATAATCCCCGCCCATCCCAGGCCTCTTCTTCTTCATCTCTTGCTCGCACTCATGTCTACTCTCCGCCGCGTAGCCCCAATCATCGCAAGGACCGCAACCAAGTGCTTCGTATCAGCCAACCGCTCAGTAATTACCAGTTCCATCCAAGCAGTCTCAGCCATGCCACGCCCACTCACAGACGAGGACCGAGCTCGCGCGCAAGCCTATTTAGATGCGATGCAAAAGGCCATGGCCAGCATTCCAGAGTACGACCCCGACAAGGTCAAGGCGGCCCTTGAAGAGGTGGCCAAGGCTCACCCCATCGACGACGAGCTCCGAGAGGCCTACAGCGCAGAGTTGGAAGCCAAAATGGCTGACCCGTTGACTGTCTTGGACGAGCGCAGTTTTCTCAAGCCCGATGCTGCTTGGGGCTTGGTTGTATACCGCGTGTCATACAGTGATGACGCCGCCTGGGATCGCATGGTTTCTTCGCTCCGCCAGGATATCGACTCTTCGCTGGCAAAGTACCAGCAGCTTCAGCCGCAGCTCTCTTCCAGGCATCAGCTGGTGCTTATGGATGACAAGGCAAAATTCCAAGGGGCAAGCCTGGAGACAATTCGTCGTCACTTCACCGACTGGTGCGTCAATGAGCTACGACGCAATTGGCGTTCAGGTCTTGCGCCGGCAACCGATAGCACCGATTACTTGGAACGTGCTGGCCCACGCTACAACTTCTGTTTCCTCGTCGACGATATCTGCCTCGAATCGCTCGAAAAGATGGACAACCCGGTCGTCAAACTCGTCAGCAGAGATTGGACGCCCGACTCGCAAGATGACGAACCCGAAGAGGAGGAGAGACTCGACTGGGAGGGCGGAGAGACAAACAGCGAATACGAGGATGTTGGTTGGATGTACGTCAATGCCTATGAATACGTCGACGTTCAGAATCAACTGCGGGATGGCGGTGACTGGGCGGATATGTATGTTAGGCCGCCACTTATGCGCTTTGAGGACGACTTCGACCAGGCGCCTGGTTTCTGGCGAAGGAACGCATCCAAATAGAAGATACAAGTACAACCTCATCTGATATATGCAGTCACAAGCACCGCTTCAGCCGCAACATTCATTTAGGACTCATGAGATAGTGTATTAAATAGTAGGGGGATAATCACAAAAGATTATGCATGGAATGTATAGTCTTGATATCTGAATGCATCGACAGTACTAATAGTTTAACAGAACGGCGTCTTCGCTACCACCTACTCAACCTGATTGTCCTCCCATTCATCTTCTTCTTCTCCCGGATTCCAGATCCCGTAATGCTTCTGATACATGTGGTCATATACCCCCTGTCCTTCTGGAAATTCTCCGTCAGGAGGTTCCTGCCAGCCACAACTCCAACACCAATGAGCTCCGCAAGGACACGAGATGTGATCGCAGCCGCTAAGTTTGGATGTCATAACGCCGCACGCCGGGCACTCCCGGTAACGGTGATTGCGACAAACGACATCTTCTTGAGCAGACTCCTCGTACGCCTCTTTCTCGATACACTCCTCGCATTTCCATTGATCCTCCACTGGCGCTTCCCCTGTGCCACACACTCTTTCCATGTATTGCCGCGCATAACCACATGCAACGCACCAGCCATAGATCCAAGTGCTGGCCTCTTCCACGGCTGCACGCAGTCCACCTAGCCAGACGAGGTCGAATTTGTGGATGACCTTGCCAGCGGGCAGCCGTCTGCAGAATGGGCAGCATAGCGCAGGGACATTGATGATGTGCCCTGCTCGGTTCATGCCATACCATGAATTTCTGCAGCCATCGCAGACGAGCTGATGGCAACCCGAGCGGCCGCAGGCCCTGTGGAGGTTGGCTTTCTTGTCTTCGGAAAAGCAAAGGCTGCAAGTGCCAGTCTCAACCTGCCGAGAAACAACCCAGTTTCTGAGGTTGGCCTTGACATCTTGCTCATTCTGCACCAGTTTGCCCGAGAGAGTGAGACGATCCCCGGTGGTAGGGAACAGCGCGACATCCCTGCTAAATCTATCCAGATCGACGCCAGAGGCAGTCTTGAACATTGACTGCCCGGCGAATAGCGTAGGGATGGCGCGCTCGTCGTTCCGAACCAGCCAGTTGGTGCCATTCTCCTTGGCCAGCAACTTTGCATTCGTCTCCTTCATCACAACGCTGCTGATGCCCGAGACGCATGCGTAGCACCGGAACTGGCTGTCGTCGAAACCGCTGGGACGATGCGCTTTGGGCCAGATGATGTGGTTCATGCACGTCGAACATTGAACCGTGGGTGCCTCGCCCTTGCTTTGCTCACCCTCGTGTCGGCAGTAAAAGCATTTTGCCTCTCCTTTGAGGTTCTTTGGATGGTACACGACGTACTGCGCCCGGCATGCTTTGCGGCTACATTCGACCCAGCAAACCTCGGTGCGCTCATCATGCGCCTCGCTGACGTTGACGAGCAGCCACTTGTTTATGTCCTGTATCCCGGACGCTGTGCATACTGGGCAGCTGCACGATCTTGCGCACAGTCCGCAGATTTGTTCATCGGTCATGACGGTGACGGATCGAGGAAACTTGCACCTTGAGCAAACGGCAACTGGTCCCAGAGCCACCATGCTCTTATCGGGAGTCCAGCCAACTCTGGCACTGAGCGTCGTCAGCAGGTTGAGCTCCAGCATCTTGTAGTCTACCAGGGTTCTGAACAAGCTGCGATCCGCCTCTCTGAGTAGGGAAACATGCGGCTTTCTCTGGGTAGTGTCGCTCTCCATTCGCTGCCGATGGTCCTGGTCAGCGTCAAGTAGCAGGCCCAGGCATTCTATGCTCCAGTTCTCGGGTATTTCTAGAGTATTCCAATGGTCCCTATAGCGAAGCAGTTCGCTCTCGGCCACTGCCCTGAGCGGCGCAATGCCCAGGCGCAGAGTCAAGGCGGCCAACAGCGCGGCTGGACGCTGTGCGAGCTGTGTCCCCGGGAGAACCGTGTGAAGCAGGAAGCTCCAGAACTTGTACCCGTGCTCTTCCTCGGCTAGAGCCAGGGGGATGAGGGCCGACTGTTCAGGCCCAGCCTTGGAGCGGTCTGGGACGTCCTGCTCTCGCTGAACGAACACGAGTTGCGTGAGGACCTTGCCCAGGCGTCCAAGAATCACAGGGTTGCAGGATCTCGCAATCTCAAGCAGCTCCTTCCGTGTAAAATCGGTAGGGCGTCTGAGATCTTGCCCGCACCCGGTGAATTTCAGATTGCGGTCCAGGTATACGGCAGGGAAGCGCTTTTCCTTGGGAAGCGACTCCAGCGCCTCTTCAATTTCGCCCGCATAGTCATATGATTCTTCGAGCCAAGCTTCCAGGAAGGCCCTTTGGGTGTCGCTCTCAATCAGGGCCACCTGTGATCCAAACAGCGTGACGAGCTGATTGCGGGCCTCGTTCTTGCGGTCCCTGCACACGGTTCGCCAAAGCGTCCCAAAGACAGGGTTGACGGTTATGGCGGTGACGTCTGCGCTGATGATGTCATGCAGTTGAGCGACAACAAGTTCTCGATAGACGTGGTCTGACTTGTAGCGCGCTACCAAGTCAATGGCTGGTCCGCGCTGAAGCATTATGCTGGGCATGGTGGTGATGGTGACCGAGGTGCGCTCAGTGTTGCTGTTGACTGAGGCTTCGAAGCTTGCCTGATTGCTTTTGGCGAAAAAGCGCTTGAGGGGACGGCGATCGTTCTCATTCGATATCGTGTCGATGCCGTCCGATGACTTGTACTTGATGGCCGTGCCGAGGAGGACATCGTTCTGGGTGGCGAGGCCTTCGACGTGCATCCATGTAAGCAGAATGTTCAGCGTCATACGAGATATTGCGTCTGCGTCGGGCTTCTGCATGGTGAAGAAGGACCCGTCCGTCACTGTTGACAGGTAGAGGTATGGGCTTAGATTGTACGTGTACCCATCGGACAGAATGCTGTAGACGGCGGCTTTCTTGGGCCCCGACTTGAGCGTCCAAGCAGCCTGGACCCAGTCGAGGAAGAGAGGACCAGATCCGCCATAGCTGTTGGGAGAGCTGAGAATGTCTATTTCCTCGGAGCAGTTGGGTCCTCCGACGCTCCGGAAATGAGGGGCAGCATCAGTGTAAAACAGGATAATGGTGGTGGCATCGGCTCGCATCTTGCTGTGGGCGAAAGCCAGCCCGGTCTTTGCTGCCTCGTCCCAGTCGAGGTTTGCCATGGTCCGAATCCTGCCTGCCATCTCGAGGACCTTATGCTGCGGCACCAGGTCGGGGGCAGTATACGTGCCAGAGGGAGAACACCATCCCGACCACTCGACGATGTCTCTGCTGTTCTTGACACAGTAGTCGCGGTATGCTATCACGCCAATGCGCTGGAAGCAATCTGTCAAGGCGGCCATGCCGAGGATCTGGGGGAGGGAGCGGTTGAGGCCTCTAACATAGCTGCTCATCGATCCGGTGCCATCGAGGATGATGAGAAGATCGTAGGCCTGGTGGCCTTGGCCTTGATGCGCGGCCATGATGATGGTAGTTGCAATGTAGGAAACAAGAGATGAGTGGGAGCGAATGGAGGTTGTCTTGCATACTTATACCCAACAAGACAACGAGCCAGATACGAAATGATACCACACCGGCGATGATTCATTCCCGGATCAGGTCTAGGTGAGTCAGATGAGCTTCCGCCTCGGAGGCACCACCAGAGCCAACACTGCGCCTCGAGAGCGCCTTGCCTGCTAGTAAGTGTGGCTGAGCCCGCCTATACAGCCAACATATTAAAGGCATCCATATTGGCGGGAGGACGGCTCATTCCGTATCCACAGCAATCCTTCAACTTCAACCTCGCAACCATTCTGGGAAATAAATACTGAATTGCTTCCAAAGCTGTCACATACGACCATAGCTACCTGAGACCATGGGATCCCGTCCGCTCTCCCTTAATTAAGCAGGCAAGCGGCAGATTAGTAGTTGGGTCGGTGACGACCAGCGAACACCGGCTGTTGTATGTTTTGCCTTTTACCTTTTTGCGGGTTCCTGAACGTTAGGGGTGGATCAATGGTGTGGTATTACTGCGCCACAAGGAACCATTCAACAATCCCTGATGATAACGACCTCTGTTGATAGGGATTCAATTTGCCCAGTCTGACTGACCCCTGCTTCGTATAAAATGCCCATACAGAGTCAATCTGTGTCCAACTCATACTTGGCCTCATCCTACCCTATATCGAGGAATGATCGCCATGAAATTCACTGCGTAGTAGAACCAACTTATGACTCTGGATTGACAACTCTCTTTCTTTTAATTGATTTTCTTTCCTTTTGTTTTGTTTTGCTTTTCGAGGTTCTCTTTGGTCAGCACAAAATTTAATAGTTTCGGTTCTGTGCATTAACAATCTATAACGCTTTGTCGCATTTATACGTATTAACACAGGCAATTCGATAGGAGAAACAGACAGCGCTCATAACTCATTCATAATATTGGCTCTGAATATGGAAGACTACTGTACACTCCACCGTGGAGCCTATATAACAGCGCGATGTAGGAACATTTACAAAGCATACTTGAATAGAGGGCTCTTCTCTCCCATGCGTTGAAGCTCCTCCTGCGAGTACTTCTCGCGGATCTCAGCCTCCGTCATCCGAGCCTTGCGGGCGTTGCCTCTGGCCAAAAGGAACTCGAGGAGCGACGCCGCAACGATGCCCGCTCCGGCAAAGGAGAGAGAAGTACCGTAGCCCGTCGGGTAGCGCGGAGCCTCGCTGTCGAGATAAATGTAAGATCCAATCAGACCTCCAATGTTGCCGATGCAGATGAGAAGTCCAATGTTGACGGATCGCTTGGTTGGTCCAGGTGTGTTGGCGACGTTCCAAGCATTCACGCCGGGAAGAATGGGATACATTCTACTAAAGTCAGTAAACCGTTAAAATATAGATGGCTACCTTCTTACCCAAAGCAAGCCAGGCACACGGCAAAGTAGTTGAGCGCAATATTGTTCTCGACATTGCCCGACGTGGCAATGAGAATGATAAAGGACGTGAGTACGCAAATCTGAGGCCCCACGAGGAAGGGGTATCTCCAGGACTGGCGGTCCGCGAAAACGGCAAAGACGTAGGCCGAAATAGCACCAATCATGTACGGGGGGATCGTCATCAGCTGCGCATTCGACGAGGTGTAGCCCATGCCCCGGAGGATGGTCGGCATGGTGAACTTCATGGCGTAATTGGGCACCGCGTTGGACCAGTTGGCAAAGGTCAAGAGGTAGATCTTGTAGTCGCAGAAGATGTCCTTGAAGACGGCCCAGTTGAAGTGGCTGTCGTTGTCCTTGTAGTCGCCGGGCGTCGTCAGGCGGCGGCTCAGCTGGCGGAGCTCGAGGTAGCGGATCTCGTCGGGCTCGAGCCAGCCATGCGACAGGGCGGGTGTGTCGCAGAGGAAGGTGAAGCACATGGCGGCGACGACGACGGTGAAGATGCCCTCGAGGATGAAGATCCATCGCCAGCCCTCCAGGCCCGCCATGCCGTCCATCTTGGCAATGGCAAAGGCCAAGAGACCCGAGAAAGCACCTCCGGTGGCGGCCGACGTGTATAGAATCGCGATTCGGGTCTGCGTCTCGTTGGGGAGATACCAGTTGGAGATGATGAGAATGGCTCCAGGCAGGAAACCGGCCCTGAATACTATATTAGTATAATGTTTTGTACTGAGATGAAGGGCGGTTTACTCAAAGATACCGAGCAAGAATCGGATGGCCAACAGGCCGGCATAGTTTTGCACAACGCCAGTCAAGGTCATGATGGTGCCCCAGGTAAAGACAAGGCCGCCAATGTACCAGGAGGGTCGGTGTAACTTGTGAAGAATCATGTTGGAGGGGACCTCTACACCAATGTCAGCAGGCTCATGGGCCGGTAGAGCTTTGTACGTACCACAGAGAATGAAGGGGATGAAGAAGATGGCCACCGCAACGTTGTACTGAATGCCATGAAGGCCGAGGTCGACAGTCATGCCCTCAATCTTTGCATTTCCTTGCACAATGTCAGCAATTGCGAACCTGTGAGACGCCTTTACCCACCGATGTTGGTCTTGTCAAGGTAGGCAACAAGATAGAGAAGCACCAGCATGGGAACCAGACGCCACTGTAACGGTTAGAACCGACATGAATATTTGGACAAGAGTGGACGACTCACGTCAATCTTTCGAAGAATCTTCTTCTTCCTCTCCTCGGGAAAGTTGTCGAGAAACTCAAAGTCCTCCGCCGTCATCATCCCGCCCGTCTGACGCTCATGATGCTTGACTTCGGCCTTCTCGTCGGCGTAGCCGTCCGCAGAGATTCGATTGTCAGCCATGGTGAGGACACAAAGGACTGTATTGAGAGGACCAGGAGGTGGTGGAGGATGGAGAAGGAAGGAAGATGGATCCAAGGGACCAGGAGTTGCTTTATATCAGCTCTGAACCGTTCCCCACGACAAGACCTACGACCCCAGGTTCCCCAGACTCTGCGGTCATCGTGGGGAAGGGGAAAATTGGCCTGGTGGTCGGGGAAACGGTCGAGAACGGCGTGGTTTTCGACTAGGCTCGTCTTCCCCGAGGAGAGCTGAACCTCGGAGAACCCAAACTAGCTAGTTCCCGCCGCTGCTGGGCCCTTTTATTGGCCGTTGGTGCGTCCTGCAAATCCGGCATCTCCATCGTGAGGTGGGTCGAGAGGAATCCGAGAATCCGGGCTGGGAAATCCGGGTGGCGGACCCTGGTGGATTGGGTGTGCTCTGGGCTATTTACTCGACAATCCGGGTTCGATGGACTCCCTAATCCGAGAGTCCGAGCTGAGGCGTCACGGAAACGTGGGTGAAACCGCCGGAGACTGAGTTGTTGAAGCCGAAAGGCGACGATCTGGAGTCGAGGGAAGAAGTTATAAAGATGTCGAAAAGATGTCGATATGCCAGATTTGGAAGACATCACAACCATCACAATCATCACAACACTCTACTCAACCATTCTCCTCCACCATCAACTTCCAACATCTTCCACCATCATCCAGTCTCACTCAATCACTCTTCCGTCAAAATGTCCATCGATCTCAAGGGTCTCGTCCCCGCCCCCGTCACTCCCTTCACCGAGGACGGCCAGGTCGACTATGACGCCATCCAGCGTCTCGGCTCCTGGCTCGGCAGCATCGAGGGCGTCAAGGGCCTCGTCGTGCTCGGCCACGCTGGCGAGGGCACCTTTCTCACCCAGGAGGAGCAAGTGAGCGTCATCAAGGCCTTTGTCAAGTCCGTCGACAACAAGATCCCCATCATTGCCGGCATCACGGGCGAGGGCACCGAGGTCGCCGCCCTCGAGGCCAAGCGCGCCGTCGACGCCGGTGCCCAGGCCGGCCTGCTGTACCCTTCGCACGGGTGGCTGCGCTTCGGATACCAGCCCGGCGCGCCCCAGGACCGCTACAGGCGCGTCTACGAGGTCTCCAAGCTGCCCCTCATCCTCTTCCAGTACCCCGACAACACCAAGGCAACCTACAACCTCCAGACCCTGCTCGACATTGCCGCCCTGCCCGGCGTCATCGCCATGAAGAACGGCGTGCGCAACATGCGCCGCTGGGACACGGAGATCCCCGTCTTCCGCCGCGAGCGCCCCAACGTGCCCGTCCTGACGTGCCACGACGAGTACCTCCTCCACACTGCCTTTGACGTCGACGGCATGCTCGTCGGCTACGGCAACATCGCCCCGGAGCCGCTGATCCAGCTCATCGAGGCCGGCAAGGCCAAGGACTACAAGCGCGCCCGCGAGATCCACGACCAGCTGCTCCCCGTCACCAAGTCGGTGTACCACCGCGGCTCCCACATGGAGGGCACCGTGGCTCTCAAGCATGCGCTCGTTGCCAGGGGTATCCTGAACCATGCCACGGTACGATCGCCACTACTGCCTCTCCCCGAGGGAGCCGCAGAGGAGATCCACGCTGCCATTACCTCGGCGTCTCTGCCAAGAGTGGCATAATCCATGTACATAAGACTGCACAACACAGCATACCATAGGCGTATTTCGTGAAACTTTCGAGTAGATAAACTGCTGTTAATAAAAAAAGTTTAAAATTACACCCTTTACTGTAGAGGTCCATTGTAGAACAATCAAAACACCATGCCATCATGTTGGATCCTGCCATCCACCAAGAACAAATCATGATCTTTACCACAGCTTCACGTCATCTTCATGTCACTTCTCCTGTTTATTCTCCTCATGACTATTGTGTATGGAACCATGGTAGCCCAGCCGCCAGTCAGGCACTACTGCAGTGGCATGTTCCGGATTGACCGGGTAGCTGACGGACTACTGGCTCAAGTGTCTGGTTCCCCACGATTTCCCCTCACCAAGCTGACTCGCAAGCTGGGGTATAAATCCGAGTCCTCCCCCACATCCCTCTGCATTTCCGAGTTCCTGCCCTTGCTCCCGAATCACCCTAGGCTGGGAGCGCCTCATGCCCGGAGAATCATCTCTCTCTCCCGGAAACGCCATGGCCAGTCCCGGACCCGACCAGCCGCTCTCCCTGGCTGGGCTTACACCAGCCTCTGATGCATCATCGCGAGAATTAGATATACCGTCCTCGAGGGCTCGCTCCAAGCGGCCCTCAGAGGGGAGCTTGGAAACGCCAGATGGGTTTCCGAATCGTCGCAAGGCGTCCAAGGTTAGCCGTGCATGCGATTACTGCAAGGGCAAGAAGCTCAAGTGTACCGGCACGATTCCCTGCAGCACTTGCACCAAGAAGAATCTGTCCTGTCAATATGATGCCCAGTACAGACGGGGCAAGCCACCAAAGCCTGTCTCAGTGAATACAGAACGATCCAGTGCGGTGGGCGAAGGAGCTGCTGGCGTGTAAGTCTCTCTCCTGATTGTTGGGCAGTAGGTTGACACGTATTAGACAAGCCACTCAAAGCAGCAAAGACAATCCCACCAAGCCCTCTCAAACAACCCGCATCTCCCCTGGGCTCGGCACAGCAGAGATTCAGGGGCAGCTCGTCGACTCCACGTCCAACCTGACCTTCATCCACCGGGCGTGGAAGAAGCTGGCGCTGCAGTCCCAGAAGCACCTCCCCAACCTGCATGCCGACTCGGAGCAGACGCAGCCACTCATGCAGGCCGGGGACAGGCCCTTCACGGCCACGGGCGGCCGGGACCTGATGTTTGCGAACCCGGCGTCGGCCGAGCAGCTGTTTGAGTTTTACTTTGAGAACTGCGTCGTGACGTACCGCTTGTTGAACCGCCAGCAGTGTCTGTCGTGGTTTCAGATGGTTCTGCACAACTTCCAGACTGGCATCCCGCTGTATAGCGGTATAAATCACGCCAAGGCGGCCATTATTGTCAACATACTGGCCATAGCCAGCCTGCGGCAGTCCAAGACGCAGCCTTCGCAACACGGCCAGCAGACAACCGACGGGCTGCAGCAGAGCGAGCAGTATTTTGGCACTTCGATGGAGCTGACAGGCGCCGAGACGGGACTTCCGCGGCTGGAATCCGTGCAGGCTCGACTGCTGCAGGTCCTCTACCTCCTGCAGTCGTCTCGCATGAACCAGGCGTGGTATGTCTTTGGCTGCACGGTGCCGATTGTGTCGGCTTTAGGTCTCCATCGCAAGTCGGCGCGGCACAAGTCGAGCGGGACGCGAACGCCCAACATGGACTACATAACCTTTGAGTGCAGGAAACGGGTGTACTGGGTGTCGTACACGATAGACAAGTATCTGTCCGTGGTGTTTGGCAGGCCCCGATTCTACCACAGCGACGATGTTGACCAGGACTTTCCGGAACGCGTTAATGACGATGATATGACGGCCGAAGGGCCTTCGTTTGCTGAGCCGCAGGTGGATTGTCACATTGACTCGCTCATATTTCATGCAAAGTTGGTACCGAACCCCCTCCTTCACTATAAGCCCTAACAAGGATAAGAATCGCTCAGTTTCTTGATGAAACGTCTCGGGAGGTATACTCACTGAGACCCATGAGCGAGGCAGACAGGCTCGCCGCTGCACAAAGGCTCACCTACAGGCTGCACGCGTGGCGGCGGGAACTCCCGCCCTATCTCGGAACCGTGCGGCCATCCAGCCTGATCCCGATATTCGGACGACAAGCCACGGCGCTGAAGCTGGCGTACTTCCACGCCGTCATGCACGTCAACCGGCCGTTTCTGCTCGACCAGGCGGGCGGTGCTGATGGCGTCGAGTCGCGCGAGCGCGTGACGGAGTGCATCGAGGTGGCCAAGGCGGCGCTCGAGACCATCGACGCCATGTTCTCCAACAAGGCGGTGCCGTTTTGCATCCTGTGGTGGACGCCCTACGTCACCTTTTGCGCCCTGGCCGTCGTCTACGTCTGGGAGATTCAGCAGAAGGCGACGCAGCTGACCGAGGAGAGGCAGGCCCTCCTGAACCTGGCGGAGCGGTGCCAGAGCCACCTGACCAAGGCGACGTCTTGCGAGTCCGTGAGCCATAGGTACAGTATCATTATTGAGGAGCTCCGGATCGAGGCGCGGCACGGCTCCTTGCCAGGACACGCGCGCCTGCACGCCGGAGTGCAGGATCAAGACCAGGGCCTCGTGAACGGAGACGAGCACAACGGCGGCGTGCTGGATCTCCTAGACAACGACTTTGACACGCTGTTCGAGGACCACCCAGAGTACACGTACTCGTCGCTCCTCAACCCGCTGAGTCAATGGCAGGCAACGGACTGGCTGCAGCTGGATTCATCGGTAAGAAACGGCGCCATTATCTCGCTATCCACCAGACTAAAAACTGACGTGCGCCCAAGGCATTTGGGCTGTTCGCCGAGATGGAGAACGAAGCGGCGGCCATGAGTTGAAACCTTACCCACTAGGAACAAGCGGGAGCCGGCGCGATCGTCAAGCTAGAAGGGCGACTTGCGCTCTCCACCTCTCGGTGAAAACCCCTGATGCCGAACCCCCAATCCACAGGGACGTCGGGATGGTGATTGGTGGCCGATGTCGCTGGAAGTTGTAAGCAGCGACTTTACCTCGGTACATGACGTTCTGATGTACGTGTGGTCGGTTATAAAGCTGCCGTCGTTGCCGTGGTGGGAGTTGATATTGATTCAATATTCATTCTACTCCTACTTGATAACATCCTGGCTCAAGACTCAACCATGGGAGTGACCGTCCAGACCAATCCTCCTCAAGGAGAAACACCACAAATCATAAGGCGCATCAACGCAGCCTACGACTGGGACGGCCCAGACGACCCAGACGACCCGAGGAACTTCCCAGCCCTCCAGCGCATCTTTAGCATTTCCGTCATCGCCGCCCTCGCCTTCGTCAGCTGCTTCGCCGGCGCCATCTACGCGCCCGCCCAGGAGCTCGTCATGGACGAGTTCCGCGAGAGCCCCCTCGTCGCCGTCCTGCCGCTGTCGCTGTACAACCTCGGGCTGGCCTTTGGCCCTCTTGTCGGGGCGCCCCTGTCGGAGCGGTACGGGCGCAAGATTGTCTTTGTGGCCACGACGCCCGTCTTTGTGCTCTTCATGCTGGGCGCCGGCTTCGCCAGGACCATGGCCGGCCTCGTCGCCTGCCGCTTCTTTGCGGGCATATTCGCCTCGCCCAACATCAACAATGCGTCGGCCACAATCCTCGACTACACGCGCGGGCAGTACCGCGGGCTGAGCCTCGGCATCTACTACTCGATGCCGTCGCTCGGCGCCACCGTCGGACCGCTCGTCGGGGGCTTCGTGGTCAGGAGCCAGGGCTGGCGGTGGACGCAGTGGGTTGCCATCATTGTCACCGTCGCCGCGTACGTGCCCGTTCTCTTCACCCCTGAGACGTACAAGAGGGTGGTGCTGCGCCGCCGAGCCCTCAAGATGGGCCTGTCGGATACGTCGTCGCACCGGATGACGCTCGGGAGGGCCATTCGGCACTTCTTCACCGTCCTTATTCTCCGGCCGTTTCACATGCTCTGCACAGAACCCATTGTCACGTTTGTGAGCTTGTACAACGGCTTCATCATTGGCCTACTGTATGCCTTTGTCGTCTCTGTCCCGTGGATATTCCAGCACTATTACGGCTTCAACCAGACGAGTGAGTCGCTGTCCTACCTGGGCATCACTCTCGGGACTCTCGTCGCATGCGTCCCCTTTGTCTTGATTGACATCTTTTATTATCAGCGGCGGTTGCAGACATGGCAGTCGGCCCGCGGCAGCGAGGAGCAGATGAGTCCTGAGCACCGTCTCATCTCCGCCATGGTTGGCAGTATCTTGCTACCCACGAGCCTGATCATCGCCGGTTGGACGGCCCACTTCCATATTCACTGGATGGTGCCCATCTTCTTCCAGGGCATGACAATGGTGGCGTCGCTGCTCATCTACGCCGGCGCCAATCTCTTCATGCTGGATGCGTACGGGCCGCTGTACGGCGCCTCGGCTGCCAGCGCCATGATGTTTAGTCGGTACTTTCTCAGCTTCGCCTTTCCGCTCTTCTCCCTCAGAGTCTTCCAGGCTCTCGGCGTGGGCTGGGCGACGACGATTCTGGCGGGCTGTACCGTCTTGATGGCCCCTATCCCGTGGCTGTTCTTCGCATATGGCCCAAGGATTCGAGCGAGGAGTAAATATGAGACGAGTTCATAGAGGTATAATAGACAAAATAGACATAGAACCGTTTTTCCCACCATAGCCAAAGTCCGTCCGTATCATATCCTTTATCCATCATTCCGTAAGGGCTCAGTTGTCCATGTCCCTGTTTTTCGTACAATCGTAATTTGTATCTGTCCTCACCAGGTTGCATACGGTCCATCCGTCCAGTGCAGATCTTCCGTGTAGTCGCCGCCGCCAACACCCTCGAGGAATTGCATGTCGAGCGCGGGCTGGGTGAGGAGGGATTGCAGCGACGGCTCCGGCCACTCCCCATGCATGGCCAAAGGGTCGTTGGCGCCGAAAGTCTGCATGAAATCCGTGTTGGTGATTTGGCCGATATCCATCCTGCTTGGCCGCGTCACAAGTCGGTTACACTCCTCGAGAGCCTCGTGTATCCTCTGGACATGAGGGTCATTCTCCTGGGCAACAAAATTTCCAGCGACCTTGAGCTGCTCGAGGAGGTGCGCGGCCTCTTGAAAGGAGTCCCGGTCAGTACGGCTGTCCTTGCTGTCAAGAAGACTTGACATGGCCAGGATGGTGAGGGACGAGAAGAGATATTTGGTGAAGAAGCAGTCAAAGATGGCAAACGACCCGTTGATCCACGCCTGCCGGAGAAGCTTGCTCGAGTGTCTGGCACAACGTATGCAGGCTTCCGACAGAGCCCAGGCACTGGCAGGGACTGCTGCTGCAATCGAGTACATGCTGGTCTGCATAGACGTGACCTTGACCCTGACGGTGTGAAGCAGAATGGGGCGAGTGGCCAGTATCACACACTGGGATGTCAGCAGATGTTTAACAACGCATGGACAGCAGACGTACCTGGTAGAAGAGAAGATGTAGAGAAACAATTCTGGGATCAGTTCTGGCTTCAAGCACTCCGTCGATCTGCAGCGCGGCTGGCAAGTGGCTCACCCATAGCTGCAGCTCATTCAATGCCTGCTGCACTCGTTCCGACAGCGGCTTGTCCTGGTGCTGCTCGCCCAGGCCATACACCAGACGCGTGACGTTGGTGAGCAGACCCGTCAGTTTGATGCTGGCCTGGTAGTACTCAAACTCGACATGATCAAAAGCCGAGGTGCGCACCATGGGCTGTTGCATCGAGATGTGCCGAGAGGGGAGCTCGACGCCAATCTCGTCGTCTTGGATGCCGGCGGGATGCCGCAGGTGAGCGCCCCATAGCCGATCAAACATGTAGGCAGTCCAGAAGAGCCGCTGCCTGTGCTCCCGTGCTCCCAGATTTGGCAGCTTCGACTCTGGGGTGCTCATGTGTAACCCCATGACGATGGCGCATCGCAGTCCCGTTCCACAGAAGACGTAGGAGCTATAACGCCGGTTGATGGCCATGCAGTAGAGCGACTACAAGCGTTAGATGACGGGCTTCGGGCGAGGTTACAGTGCACGTACAAGCAGTAGATGGGTCTCTATCAGTTCCAGCCGGGGTCTTTCCTGGAGGAAGCCGAGGATGGTAGAGGCCAGGGAGAAGTAGGCCATGCCGGGATACTGCTCCGGATTGGAGGAGGAGCGCGCCGAGCTGAGTTCACCGAGCGCAAAGAGGACGAGGAACTTGCAGCGCAGGACGGGGTCGGCGGCCTCCGGGTCATACTGGACATGGTCGAAGCCTTGCTGCAGGGTATCGCGATGGCCAATGTAGAAGCAGCGGCTGACGTACTGGATGGCGGCCTCGAGGAGGAAGTTGGCGCGGTATGCCGTGGGCCAGCTCTTGCCCTTCTCCGAGAGGGACATGAGCTGCTCGTCGGAAGGGTAGCTGACGCGCAGCAGATGGGCGGGCTCCGGACCCTGGGGGTTGGAGATGGCCTGGCGGAAGCGGGTGGCGAAGGCGGCGTCGGCGGCCTCGCTGACGAGGATCGGGGCGTGGAAGACGTTGCGGTGGTCGATGAACCACGGGGCACGGTTCCCGGTGGCGTTGATGTCGGCATGCCAGTCGAGGGGGGGAGGGCGGCGAGACTTGGGCTCGCGCTTCTTCTTGGGCGGGCGGTTCTCGTCCTCGGGCTCGCTGGAATCTCCCCTCTTGAGACGCTCAATCTCTCTGAGCAGGCCGTCGATATACCTGGCGCAGTCAGCCATGCCATCGCCATGATGTATATGTGTGTATATGTGTCACCTCTGTGGAACCTTGATGGTCTTGTTGCGCTTGGGATAGGTGCACGAGGCGGCATTGTTGGTCTTTTTACACTTTTCACAGGGCTGGTCACCGTTGCACTTGATCTTCTTGCTGCGGCAGCGATCGCATCTTTGTCCGGCCGCCCATCTCGCCCGTTAGCGACACGCGGGTTCGTTTGCATGGCTCACGCGACAGCAGACATATGAAAGGGAAGTGTCATCTCACGCGGGTGGTCTACATACTGGCCAGGAGCCAGCGTGATAGGAAGAGCCAGCTTGAGGCTCGGGCTGCACAGGCTGCTCGGACTGCTCCGGTTGCTCCGGCTGCTCCGGCTCGGGGCTGGCGGCGGGCACCCTCACGGCCACGGCGCCTGATGCCGGCATCTCTCTCTTGTCTCTCTCTCTCTCTCTCTCTTGTTCCTCTGCCCTCTTCTTCTTGGCTTCTTGGGTCTGCGGGTACCTCAGCCACCAGGAGGTGCGGGAAAGTCCAAGAACACCGAGCGTGTCTGAAGTGCCCGCCCTGACATTTATGGGGATTTTATGGATACAATCATCGGACAAGACCCTAAACGCCGAGGCCCCCTCTTTCTTAGCCCCTTTTTTCTCCCTCCCTTTTTTCGCCTTTCCTGTTTTTCTTTTTCCTGCCAAGCCGTATCATTAACTTTAGCCCGCCTCAGCTTGTGGCTTTGTGGCGTTTCTGGGATCAGAGCAGGACGGAAACTTCCCTTACATATGATCTGCGCGCTTGGCCTCAGACTGTGTCAGTTCGTCGTCAGCTCGTTTATGCCGTCCCAACCGTGGCTGTGCTTGGCGTCTTCCCGGCAAAGAAGAGGTTAAGTGGAGGCGAGCTGAAACCGGCCCGGCGGGAAAAGTCTTCTTTTTTTCCCCTCGTCTTTATTTTTTAATGGCCGGAACGGATCGTATGGCGCAGTCTTTAGTTGTTAACCTTAAGGCGAGACAGAATCTGGGGAACAAGGGAGATGCGGCAGAAGGTCTGGTTGTCTTGCTCTGGAAGATTCATTGACGGCAATCGGTACCAGGAAGAAGCATTATGAAACACAAGATGCTTACTGCCCACATTGCCAAGGGGGGAGGGATCTTGGCGGAAAAGTACAGAAAAGTACCCAGTGTCTCGCCGCAACCGGCCAATACTACGCATATACCACGTCAGCTACGCGCACAATTGCATCGTAGGAACCTGTTTGCAGCAGATGCAGGTCGTCATTTCTTGGTGCGATTTCTTTCCCACTTGGCGGCGCCTGGACTGGCAGACGCTCCATGCGGCTCAGAAGCCGTCAAACCACCCCCTTTTTAACCCTTTTCTCCATATCCACCCCCTGCTAGTCGATGGCGGTACCAAGGCTTGACACACGGACAAGGTTGTCCAACTATGTACGTTTGGCCATCATTGGACGTTACGCGCAATGGACGAGATGGGCTGGCTGGATCTGGACTCAGGGGCTTTCCAGGGGCTTTCCAGGGGCTCAATATATGGCTGCTGCCACTCGGCTACCGCTCTTCGTATCTTCATACTCTGTAGAGTAAGGCCTGTAGAGTAAGGCTGAGTGAGCAGCACTGTCTGAGACTCGCCCACCCAATCCTATCCATGTCAGCCCCGATAATCTCCACTTGGTTCTCCTTGACTAGCCCGCCACATACATGTAGTTACCGCCTGGCGGACGGAGTACCGAGTACTAGTTGTACGTGCTCAGAAAGTAGGTTTCTACTAGCTACGTAGTCTGCCGATGATGTCTATGACAGCTGAACGGCATCAACCTTACATGTCCTTACCACATACAGTGTCCTGTGTGCTGTGCTTGGTTGGCCGGATGCAGGTGCTGAACTGTTAAAGGAGAGGCTTACACACCACATGTTGCGCCATGGCTTTGCCACCCCTTGGTACGGTACCCTCCCATGCAGAGCTGATGTCCCATATTAGTCCTGCTGGGGTCTCCTTCCTCCCCATGCACTCCTCTTCTCCATAGGTAGCAGCTGGTCTCCCGACAATCCAGGCACCTCCGCTCTCTTCCCTTTTCTTACCTGCTGCTCGCAAGTTGCTCGTGTCCCCTCTCCCTTTTGTCACGTTCGCTGGTTTTTTCGTCGCTCGTTTCCCGCCCAGCATCGCCATGTCGGTCTTGGCCACTCTGAACCGCCGGCAAATTCACTTTGCTTTAGGCATCTCTGCTGTCATTCTATTTCTTGCGTCTGCTTACGCCTTTGTCCGTCTCCCTCCCTCCCTTCCATCAAACCATCGTCGGCTAACACTCCCCAGGTGCTTCGCGAGGATGCTCCATATACCCCGTCATTTCCCCCTTCGCGACAAGAGGTAAACATTTACAACAACTACAAAGAGGAGCAGGCCGCGGCACCTAGACGGGTCGCCCATCTTCACTACCTAATTCCCGCCACCAACTCCAAGGACACCGTCTGCTCTGGCATCGCCGCCGCCCTCGCCAACGGCTACCCGCCACCCCGAATCCTAGGCTACAAGGGCCAGGGCGAGTTTGATGCGCACGCCGCGCACATCGCCAAGCTCCGAACCATCAAGCGCTATCTCTACAGTGTCAACGCGACCTCGAATGACGATGATCTCGTCATCATAGTCGACGGCTACGATGTCCTCCCCCAACTCCCCGCCGAGGTCATGATCGAGCGATACTTTGAGATGACCCTCAAGGAGGATACCAAACTCGCCAACCAGCGCGGCATCACGGTCGAGGAGCTACGCAAACAGGGCGTCCGCCAGACACTGGTCTGGGGCACCGACAAGGGCTGCTTCCCTCCCAAGGGCGACGAAGCCCAGTGCTGGCTGATCCCCTTCTCTGACCTGAGCCGCTACGCCTGGGGGCCAAAGTCGGACGCCACCGGGCCCCTCCCCTACAGTGATTCTCGCTTCCTCAACTCGGGCACCGCCATGGGCCCGCTGGGCGACATGCGCAAGATGATTGATGCCGCCCTCAAGTTGATTGACTACGCGTGGGACAAGGAGGAGAAATACAAAAACTCGGATCAGTACTACATCGGAAGGCTCTACGCCCGCCAAGAGTACGACCGTATCGTCAAGATGTCTGGCGGCAAGTATCCTTTCGAGGTCCCTGGAGGCAAGAAGCTTCCTCCGGCCCTGCACGATGATGAGGAGGCGGAGCTTCACATCTTCACCGACAAGGAGTACGCCTTCACGCAGACCCGATGCCACAACGACGCCTTTATGCACAAGCTCCGATACTCGGGCATCGATTACACGGCCGATGTCACGCGCGATACGATGGAAGAGGGTGATAGGTTCCGCCCCTACAAGGTCCAGATGCCCGCGGCGGTTCACCGTGCCTTCACCAACCTGTGGAACGCGCTTCCAAAGGACGAGCGACCCTCCTCCTCGGCCAACAAATGGATCCGTGAGCTCCCCCTCTCGACCAACGTCGCGACCCAGCACATGTATGCCTTTTACCACCACACATGCAGAAAGGAAGGCTTCGTCGACCGCCACCGCGAATCCTGGCACTTCCCCATCATCAAGACGCTCCTGCGCCACAACAGGAAGAAGTACGACCGCAGCGAGCCCGTCCACCCCGGCATCGTCGATGGCCGCCTGTGGATCGCGCCCAAGAACTACCCGATGGAGACCGAGATGCAGGACGAGTACGGCGGCGTCTTTACCGACTTGGAGGCTGAGCCGTTTATTCCTTTCCAGAAGTTCTGCAAGCCCGATCTGCCCGCGGTGATTGGAGAGAAGAAGGAACCGGCTCCCGAGGAGGTGTCTCCTGAAACGCGATAGTGTCAGCTTTTGTTGGTTTGAGCGTGTTTGGAGTGGATGCACGGAATTGAGCACTTTGTGAATAATTGTATAATAAACGAATAGAACGGCCTATTTTTACATCACATGTCCATTTTGACCTCGCTTTGTACACACGGTTTATCCTCTTGATTGAATCAACCACTCTTGAAGGTATCCAAGACATTCCTCTGGACCAACCAGCACTGAGCCGAGTAATTGTGTCCATCTCAAATCCTACACACCCGCATGTCGCATTACGACTTTAATGGTTAAACTGGATGCTGCCACTGCTGCCACCCAACCCATGCCTGAAAAATGGAAACAGCCAGCGATAACACGCCCAAGAGTATGGCAATCCCCAGCCCTCCCAGTGTCGCCATCATCACATATCGCGCACCGCTCTTCTTCTCTATCCACCTCTCGAAAAGACCTCGTGGTGTCGGGTTAGCTATCTCCTCATACAGTATCGCCAGTCGCGGTTGAAGATATTTGTACCCGCAGCCCCCCTCGCCTTCGAGTTGGTAGGTGGACGGCTCAAAGGTCAAGGAGTCGGGGTCCATTCTGTGCTTTGCAACGAGTGCGTGGAGATGAAGAGACCCATCGGCTGTCGTCAGGAACAGGGTCCTTTGGATCGAGTCAAGAACTTCAATAGCGAGCTGTCGGGGAATGTGGCTTCCCCAGGGATATGTCAGTCAATGTTATTCTAGTCGAACAAGTAAACACCGTCGCCGTAAACGTACCCAGCTACTCTCTGGCTTGCAATCAGGCTCTCCTTGAGAAATGCCGTGTGGTGATATAGCCTGATGGTGCCATCGTGCGGGTCTAGTCGAAGATGGTCTCTCAGGTCATCGGTAGGCACGAAGGTAAGCCGTGCAACTTTGATAAGCTTTCTAGCCGTAACCAGATTGTTGATTGCGTGCAGTGTCTTGTCCAAGTCGACGTCGCGTTCTGAACTTGAAGAGTCGACTGTTGGGAATATGCCAGAAAGGAACTGCGTCAAGGACATGTTGTCCTCCCAGGAAATTGGCTGCAGTCCTTTTTCCAATTGGTCTGCCGATATGCTTGGTTGGCACTTGATCATGGTCATTATCTGCAATGCTAGGTCAAACGCCCGTCTTTGGTCGCCGGGGGTGGCTACTCTTCCTCCATCTGTTGCGAAATGGGCATCAATGAGCTCCGATTTTATCGTGCCAGGATTGGCTTTCAGGAGCTGGATGATGGCGAATAAGTCATCATGGCATTTGATAGCAGGAGGGATCCCCGCGATGAAGTCAGGAATATAAGAGGCCGCACTTTGCTTGTAGTAGTCGAAGAAGGACTCCAATTTTTTCCAACGGATTCCCTGGCATGTTTGTAGGGAGCATCCTTTACCTGGGGCCCTTTGGCAGGATTCACAAAACTCCCAGCCCCAAAGAGCTTTGGCAAGGCCCATCAGGTTGTCATCCGTGACATTACGAAGAGGATAGGGTTGAGGTATGCTGACCATGCTTGAATGTTTATGTAAAAGCCGAATCTTCACGGTAGTAGAAATCACGACGTAAAGAATTTCTGACCATCCGACCCGGGGCCTGGGGATTCTGCTGTTAGATAGGCGCCTGGCTGATTCGAGCTACTACTGGTCGCACCTCAGGACTGCATGCTGGTAGGCATAAACATTGGCTGACTATCGTATCCATTCAGGCGCGTCGGGCTGTGTTTTCTGCATGAGGCAGGGATTCTCCCTTGCTTATGCAGGAGGCTCTCTGGTGTTACAGTGATATGCATGCCCTGCTTGGCCGCGTACTCACACATATTGGCCTTGGCGTGTTCAGCTGCCTGGAGACTATGCCCGATGGAGGAGAGGGTTGAGACTGTGAGGCTGGCGCTTGCTAAGGTGTGTTGATATGTCTAGTCATTGGTCTGCGCTTGGTGGCTGTGCATCAAACTGCAGCCTTTCTTCCTCCTTCCCCTCATTCCGCGATTCTCCTCTCATTCCTACACAAATCTTCTGACTGATGATGCTCCTTACAGAAGTCTCTTGTTGAGGACGATATAATGGAGATCGTGCAAGGGCCTCCCCATATGAACCAGCTGGAGAGCCTCGATATGACACCACAGGGCAGTGACGACTCGGGCTACGGCAGCTCAACGAATACCAGCCAGCCTCAGCCCTGTGATGTCGACGCCAATACCAACGCCCCATTAAAGCACCGCCTTTCCTCACCTGACACAACAGCAGCTCCTCCGAAGAAGAAACAGAAAGCAGACCCGTCGCCGTCGGGTGGCGGCGCAGGACCTATCCAACTGCAGGTATTCTCGAAGCCCATTGACGCAAAAGTCATGAGAAGAGCGGGTGATGTTATTGAACGACTCAGCTCTCTTCTCCAAGAGTACATGGCCAAACATTACAAGCAACCCTCATCAATGGCTATTCGCCCTGTTGTTCTTGGAACTTCATACCTCGATGCCAAGACATGTCTGGTCATCTTCTGCGCCAACCTTTCAAAAGGAGTCTATGATAAGATCAAACGCTTCCTTCGAAAACCTCGAGCACTGGAGCTGTACAAGCCAGAGGACGACACGCTCCCCTCGTTTGACGTCCACATCAATCGCGATGGATTGAGAAAGTCCGCCAGCCTTGATGTTGATATCCCCCTTGGCCTTGAGAATCTGGAAAGATTCGAGTATACTTATTGCGGCCTACCCATCTACCTTGCCACGGAACATTCCCCTAATCTAGCAACAATGGGGGGTCTGCTGCAACTTGAGCTTCCTAACGGCGTCACTCAAGTTTACGGCTTGACCGCAGCCCATGGTGCGGACATGTGCCCAGAGATCTCTCCTGGCTGCTCTTTAGAGGAAGAGGATCTAGAGTTGTCCGACTCTTCTTCAGAGTCATCTTGCAACAGCGAGTACCAGGAAGAATCTCTCATTGAAATTGACTGGAACCTCGAAAGCAAGGAGGAAAGCGAATCACTTGGACGCAGTATAGAGTGCAAGCCAGCCCAGACAACAAGACTACCTATCGACTATTCCTCCTTGGAGAGAGGCTCAGATGGTCCCTTCCACGACTGGGCCTTGTTCCGATTTCCGCTGGAAATGATTCCGCTGAAACCAAATATACTCAAGGGGGAGGGAGATCATCTATTCGAGTTGAAGATGCCCAGTTCATTGAAAGAATACGCAGACAACCGCATTGTCGAAGTTCTGACCGGCTCTTCGGGCCCAAGACTGGCCACCTTAGTACCGTGTTTAAGTCGGGTGCTTCTCCTCCCTGGCAGAACATTCGTACGAGCATACACCATAGAAGCCTCTGAGAGCAATGGTATATACTCGACGTCGGTCTTTGCTCGAAAACAGTCACTAACCTCATGCAGATCTTCGGCCAGGTGATTCGGGGTCATGGGTTGTCGATCCATACTCTTTTGAAGTCCTTGGCCATATGGTTGCAGTTGATTCTTTCTCGGGCGCCTATGTCATACCACTGGTAGACATACTCGACGATATAAGAACGAGGATTCAAGGAGTGAAGGTTCGATTCCCGCCATCATCACCAGACATCGCAGAGAAAACCAAGAATAGAATCCTAGCCCAACATATGGACCAAATCCAGAACAGCATCGATGACGTCTCAACCATAGACACCGCACTTTCAACAAGATTTCAAGAATCTATATTGTCGCAATTCACTACGCCCACTGACATATTGGAAATCCAGCCAGCGCAATCTCATCACCCCGGGAGCCTCAAGAGCTCAGGCGTTCGATCATTTGCCTGCCCTTTCTACAAACTTGATCCTAGAAGGCATGTTCATTGCCTAGGGAGATTCGACTTCAAACGATTTAGCGATGTGAAACAGCATATTTTACGTTGTCACCGCCATTGCACTATGTACTGCGCGACTTGCTTTCTGGATTTCAGCAATGAAGACGATTTCCGAAGACATGTACTCTCGATGGAATGCCAACCTGTGCTGAATCGTGACCTACTGAACCCCGAGGAGATGAGTTTGCTCTATGATACGCCTCGTGGCTATAGCGATACTGAGAAATGGTATTGGATGTGGGATCTACTTTTTACTCGCCATCCTCGGCCACATTCCCCATTAGTTGACGACATAATGACCGAATCAGCGACAATCCTGCGCCATGAAGGCGAAGCACGATTGCGAAAGAGCCTTCTCACGATATTATTGCGTCATGGAATACCAGCCAATTCTGTTATCGTCCCGTCTCTTACGAATGACATTTTAAATGCTACCTTTGATGCTACATCGGATGGTGAGCAGCCGCGGTACAGAATACATCAAGAAGCAGTGCGACCTGCAGTAACCGCAGAACCGTCCGATCACTCTGTGATTACGAATCTTGGCGAGGTCAATAATACTGATGTGGACAATGTGGGATCCTGGTCCCCATGGGATACAGATGAGTGGACAATGAATTCAAGATACCAGTAGTTGGACGGGACGTGATCAGATTCAAAAAGGCATGACAAAGTGGTTGAGCGCCAACGAAGTCCTGGATGTCTTTGTTTCATAGCTTTGCTATAAAAGATCATGAGAATTACATTGTTATTCATCTCCTATTTTACAGGTCCAGGGCCTTGTTCCTAGGCACCTAATTATCCCTTGAGGCCCATGGAGCTGGTGTCGTAGCCATTCTCCTCAAGATACGCCCTGAATCGGGCATCCTCTTCCTCGAGGGTTTTAGGGTGCTACAATCATCAGCTTTGGCCAATAAATCGAATAATGAGACTTACATTAGGAATAAGGAACCAGACGCACAACGTGCCGACGACCGAAATGGCGCTTCCAATAAGGAACACAACCTGCTGTCCCTGCAGCTTATCGTCGTAGCTGTTCAGTGCCGTGCTCAGAGCAGTGGTACCGACAGCGGCACCCGCCTTGCCGACAGCAGCCGCAAAGCCAAGAAAGTGGCCACGAAGAGGCGTGGGGAAGCTTTCACTGCTGACCAGGAAGTTGCAGTCTCCAGGACCGACAGAGAGGAATGTCTGGAAGAGTCCGTAGAGGGTTACAAAAGCAGGAAACGCGCCTGGCGTGCTCAGACCTCGCATGCTGCCTCCAATGGCGAAGCCAAAGACGCACACGATGGACCATCCAAGCGCGTAGGTCTGGCGTCTGCCAATGCGGTCCATGAGCAGTGCACCGATGAAGGCGCCGGGGAGGGCGAAGAAGTTGACGAGTGCAGACCAGCCGATAGACTCTTGCATGGAGGGATTAGAGGAGAAGCCGGCGACGAGGGTAGGGGCGAGGAGGTTGAAGGGGTATACGACAGCATCATAAAGGAACCATGCTGAGCAGCATCCAAGAAGAGGCTTCCAGTAATACTTGATGGCAAGCATGTACGGGATCTTGTTTTGAATGGCGTGTTTCTTGTACTGTTGTGAATCTGCGAGTCGCATACGGAAGAAGAAGATGGTCAAGGGGAGCTTCACATATCAGCAAGGAACGAATGGGAGGGGCGCGGCACGTACAACAATACCGATACCGAAGCAGATGCGCCAGATTCCATCGCTGGGCTGGCCGCCATAGGCTGCAATGACGATGAGAGCGACGATGCTGGAGCCGACGAAACCGGAGATGATGGCTGCGTTTGTGGCTACGGCGACGAGCATGCCCCGGCGTTTCTGCATTGCTTCGCTGCTGTCTGCGCATTCGACTGCCTGGGCAGTACAGACGGCGTATTCACCTCCTAGACCATGGCTAAGTCTTCATTCATACGTAGTGTGGGAGATGGCTTACCTGCACCAACACCGGCGACACCGCGACCGATGACCATCATCCAAAACATGCCTTCGATGGTGGCTCCATGAGAGGCGGTGGCGATTGCGATACCCTTCCAAGTTAGCCGTGAAGGGGCAAATAGACAGGAGATACATACGAGAACGAGGAAGATGGTAGTCAAGATGATGCCCATGCGGCGGCCGAAGCGATCGATACAAAGACCGAAGAGAAGCATGCCAAAGATATCACCGATCAGGATTGAGTTGGACAGCCTTGTCTTGATCTCATTTGTCATGTGTCCTGGGTACCTATACACGGTGAGTTGGAAGGGAACAATATTGCGAGGACGATATGCCACTTACAGCTTGGCCAGGACAGGATTCATGTAGCCAATGATCTGGATATTGTAGCCATCTGAGAATAGAGCGACACCCTGGACGAGGACGTCAAGCTTTCCGGCAGTTCGCTTGACTTCCTTTGGCTCCTGGGCAATCTCGTGGGAGGAGGTGTCAGAGACGACCACCTCGGCGTCGCTTTTGTGGCTGGGCTCCATTTTGAGACTGATACACTGCTTTCTACCTGTCGACTCTCAACGCTTTCATTGTTCTCGTAGGGGAGCGAGAGCAATATTTATCTCCAAGTCTGGTATTGCGAAGGCGCCTGATATTCGGACGTTGGCCGAAATGCCAAACAGCGCATCAATTAGCGACTCCGTACGTCTTCGAAGCATTTCCGTATAAACATGCCCGTAAACGAATAAACGAACAATACAACCCCCGGGCCCGACCCGGCGTTTGCCCCGGGCAGCCGTCATCGGCAGCTCCAACGCAGCGCTCGCGTGTCAGACGTCGAGATCGGGGCACGTGGGCTGGCACAGGCGCCACCCGTTCGGGATCCCGGCAGCGATTAGCTCAACACGTGGGTGTCGCCGTTTGACGCGACAGGCAGAGGCGATGGAGCCGGTGGTGGGGAGTCAATCTAATCACCATCCGTCGGCGACGACACCGGCGCCGTGTTCCTGGATTACCCGGTGGTAGTTCGCTTCGAGTTGCCTGCATTGAAAGAAGGATTTTCGTTTTATCTTGTGAGGAGATTAAGAATTTTGAAGTAAACAACCGCTTTCGCAAAGATGTTCGTGTTGGATGCTCTGGATGCCGTTGCGGCGGCAGCGTCGCTCACCTTGCGTTTTGCCAGTGTTATCTTTGTTCGGTTTGTATGTTTCCCCAATACTTGTGGGTGTGTTTGAGCTGATCACGCGACAGCATCCGATTGGGAAGAAGTATCTAAGCCAAATACTGGGGGGTTTCACGACATACCTCCTCTCGGCATTCCTGCAGCTATGCCTCATTCGAACTTTCAGTACAAAACGAGGGCATGCAAGAGCACTGCCTGCTCTTCTGGGACGAGTCGATCCTTCAAAGCCAAAATCATCGCTTGCAGGATGTGTCATTAACCTCCTCTGTCTCGCGGCCGTGGGCGATTTTCTGTTCAGAGGACACATGCTACACCAGAGCAAGTCTTTGTCCTTTTCCAGAATCGGATACGTGGACTCAAATTCCGCTCGTATTGTAGTACGAGCCCCCTTCCAGGAATATGCCCAGATTACAGCCACCCCTGTATCCGCACCCGGCAATGCGGTTCAAGCTACCATCCCCATCCAAGAACAATCCGACTACACGGCCACTTTTGTCTTGGAAGGGCTGGAATCTGGAACCGAATACGCATACAGGACTAATGCAAGCCACACAGGGGTCTTCTCCACCATGGCAGACCCATCCAAAGCAAGCAAGCGCTGGAGTATGATCGCTACTAGCTGTATCAAGCCGTTCTACCCATACAACCCCCTTGACCATGGGCTACGAATCAAGGGGCTGGAATATGTCGACAACTATCTTTCAAGCCATGCTGCCGAGTTCATGTTATTTCTGGGAGACTTCATCTACATCGATCTTCCCGTTGCTCTAGGATGGGACGCAACGGCATATGCCACCGCCTATCGCCAAGTCTATGCATCGCCATCATGGACACCAAGGCTGAGGAATCTTCCTTGGCTACACGTTTACGATGATCATGAGATTATCAATGATTGGGCCGGTAATGAGACGGGCTTGTACAAGACTGCAATGCTTCCCTACTGGGGCTATCAAGGACTTGCAAACCCACCATCGGATGCTCGAGAGACGACGCATTACGTGTTGCAGCATGGCGACATCTCCTTCTTTGTCTTGGACACTAGGCGTTACAGATCTGACAACAACCTTCCCGACGGACCTGATAAAACTATGCTTGGGCAGAACCAACTCCAAGAGCTCCTTCAGTGGATGGGCAATGGTAAAGAGTGGAAAGTGGTTGTCAGCAGTGTTCCATTCACTCGGAACTGGAGAGGCCCCGATGCAGCGGACAGCTGGTCGGGATATCTGTGGGAAAGAGATTTGATACTGGATGAGATGAAGAAGAAGGGTGTTTCGCTCATTCTTAGTGGGGTAAGTTACCGTCGAGGCAGCCACTCTTCTTTTGCTGCTAACATGTACGCAGGATCGTCACGAGCATGCAACCACACTCTTTCCTGCAACGATCCCAGGAGAGCAATCAGTTATCGAGTTCTCAACTTCCCCGTTGAATCAGTTTTTCGAGCCCTTTAGTCGTCATCATCGAGAGATTGAGAAGACGGATATCTCGATACATTCGCATCCATGGGGAACATCAAAGTTCGGTGTCGTCACGTTTGATACGAGCAAGCAAGACACGCTAGATGTGTTTTATAACTTGATCGTGGATGGGCAAGAGACTTGGAACCATACCTGGACAAGCCATCAGGTCTGATTTCAACGCGTCCAAGAGGTTCGGTGTCACATAAATCCCTGAGTCTAGACCGATTGACGCAAGGGCCCGTTGCATGAAATATTGACATACATCTAATCTACATTATGGGTCATTGAAGGTCTAGCATAGTCTAATGTTCTAGTTCTAGTTGAGGAGGTCGATGAGATAGTCAATCTCCTCCTGTCTATAAGTATCAGGCTCAATAAAGGCTGTCTTGGTGGTGTTTGCGTCAAACACAATGTTTGCAGGCGCATCAAGTGTGTATTGAGGCCACTTGGAACAAGCTCCTTCAAACAGGTTAGCGGGAATAAGTTGTAATAAGTACGAGAACTTACTAGGATTCCAGTTCGGGTCTCCTGTCACGAAGAAGCTCACCCACATCTTGGACATCTTGTCCGCAATCTCGAGGAACTTGGCCGGCTTCCCCTCCATGGGGTTCTCAGAGACGGCGTTCTCGTAGCCCAAACCGTCAACGTTGTTGAAGACAAAGACAACCTCCACAAAATGCTTGGCGCCAAACCAGTAAGCGATGCCGTGGGGTCGGACGTTGAAGTGGTAGCTGTACGCAGGAACCCCGGCCTCTGCCCACATGCGCGTGGTGAATCGGCGAGGACCGTGTTGCTGCGTGTCGCCCCGGTACGCTGCGACTCGCTTCCACTGAGAACCGAGGAAGGCAATATCGCCAGAGGGACGGCCTGGCAGAGTGGCAGGGATGCCAACGTCGGGGTCATCGGGATACAGCTCGGCAATACGAGCGGCGGCAACCTTGTCAATTCCGTTATTTGCAATGAGCTGAAGGAACTGCTCATCAGTGTTGATGCCTTGCGTGGCATACTCGGCGCCCTCGTCAAAGTTGGTTCCCATGAGAAGCGGGACCTTGACAAACTTGTGCTCTCTCATGAGATCATCTCCAGGCGCAGTAACGAGGTCACCGTCGACGACCTGACCCAGGCCGGGGATCTTGGCCTTGAGAGTGCTGTTGAAGATGGCGCTGAGATCGTCCACGGGGACGGTGCGGAGACAATCAAGGCCATTTGTCTCGGTCTGGTTATCGGGAGAGCAGCCGGCGGCAGAAAGAACTGCTTGGTAGTACGGCTCCCAGTCATTGGCGGTGAAGGGCTGGGGAGTGGCAGGGGCAGGTGATGCGCTCTGCATCACGGCACGCTTGAAGAGATGGTCGTCTCTCCCGTCGTAGGCAATTAGCTGGACACCGACACTTCGGGCACCAGCACTCTCACCCCAGAGAGTCACCTCATCGGGGTTGCCACCAAAGGATGCAATGTTCTCCTGGACCCAGTGCAAGGCGAGTCTCTGGTCTCGGAACGCAATGTTGGTAGACCCTTCCTCGACAATCTCGTTTCCGTGCAGGAAACCCCAGCTCTGGAGTCGGTAATTGATGCTGGCGGCAACAATGGGCGTTCCCATCTGCACCGACTGCTCGACGATGAAAGAGAGGTTGTATCGCGGGTCGCCAGAGCCACCGTTGGTGAAGCCTCCGCCGTGAACCCAGAAGGCGACGGGCAGACTATCCTCTGCGCTTACACCGGCCGGCCTGACGACGTTGATTGTCAGGCAGTCCTCAGAGACATGGTTACCGAGGACCCAGGTGTCGCTGCCGTATCCGATGCAGAAGGGAGAGTACTCGGTTGCCTCCCTTACGCCATCCCAGGTAGAATCCAGAGGCTGGGGAACGCGGAATCGAAGGTCGCCTACAGGAGGCTTGGCATAGGGCATTCCGAGGAAATTGTCTTGACCGTACTCGGGGAGATGGATGCCTGAGTAGGAGCCATTCTTGAGCGAAACCACCGGTACCTGGACCGCGGACCGTTGCTGCAGAGCAGGAGAAGCCGTGGTGACAGAAGCCAGTGAGAGGGCCGTGACGGCAAGCTCGCCCAATCGTTGGATCCCAGAAACCATCTTGAAGGTATCAATGCCAATTGCAGGAAAAGCCAACGAGACTCCGAGCCGGAACGCCTTGTTTTCTCAAGGGCACCCGCTGGCTTTAAATTAGACGGCTACCGAGGTTCTGGTAACCGGATTTCGGTTCGATATTCGGCCAAATTCATGGCACTTCCCCAGAGACTAGCCCTTCGAGGGCAGGCTCGTCCCCAGGCGAGCTCTGGGCGTGGAGATGGAGTGGACCGTTGCGGAGAAACCCACGCTCGGCGATGTGGAGAGGACGCTGCTTGGGCCCTCTTGTCAACGCATAAACGAGCACAGTGGAGATGAATGCTTTCATTTCTCGCGTGACGGTTCGTAGGGCGACTGGAGTTATTGCTAATTTATGAGTAGGGCGGTCAATTAGTCTTGTGGGTAAGAGACGTGCACATGACGCATTGCGGTTTGACTTAACTGACAGAGTAGAAGGAGTCATCACCGAAATTAGAATATTCACGGCTGATTATTTGATCAAACAAAGGCTTGCAATATGATTATGGTCAGACATCACACATGATAGACATGATACAATACGCTACAGCTATTTAACGCCTTGGTTCAAGACATGCAACATTATCCCATCCGCTAACACCTCTCCCTGGCCCCCGAGTTTCCTCCTGGGAAACTTGCCAGCTTGTGCAGGGTATCCTTGGCGTTGCTGTTCATCTGTACCATATCCTTGATGGATCGACCCTGACAGAGGAGGCGTCAACAATGGATTACCGCCATTCGTGTATCTATTGGCATGCTGGCCAGAGTACGGCGATGTGGGAGAGATGGGGCTGGAGCCTGCCTCTAGAATATAGGCAAGGTCCATCCGTTCATCGCTCTGCCTGACTTGCTGACTTGCAGAAGCCGGTACGGGTCTCCCCACTGCGCGCTTTGAGGCTGGTCCTGCAGGCGGGCGTCGCAGCGTGGGAACCTTGTATTTCTGTTTGAGAGCCTGCACTTGGCTCTGCGGATATTGCTTCGAGCCTGGTTGAGGTTCAGAAATATTCGCAATAATCTTGTTTAGCTCGTGGTGGCAGCGATCGGCAGGACTTCGTTCTCTGACATCCATGCGTAGCATGTACTGGAGAAGAAACCGCTTGAGCAGGTTCGGTGCCTTTTTATAATCGAGTCTGAATTCCTTCCAGATCCGTTGTGGCCACATGATGCTGAAGAGGTAGTGTTCATGGAACTCGGGGAGACGGCAAAAGAGCTCGTAAACTACCACACCTAGTGACCATATGTCGACAAACTCGGTGTAACTTGGTTGATGAGTTCTATCGTAATGAACATCTTCTCGCTCGGCGAATAGCTCGGGGGCGAGGTATACGGTTGTGCCGCATAGCGTCTTGAGGCGGGAATCGTCTTGGGCAAGCCCAAAGTCACCAAACTTGACCAAGATGGCGTATGCGTCTCGGTAGTAGACAAGAATGTTGGCAGGTTTGATGTCTCGGTGGACAATCGGTGGCTTGTGGCTGTGCATGTAATTGAGAGCCGATAGACACTGAGAGAGTATCGCCGCCGACTCGCTGCCCGTGACCTTGCCCAGTGACTGGAGCGAGCCGCACGGGGCGTATTCGAGGTAGAGTTGTGGATATGGGTCGAACTCTGCGCGGAGTAGTTTGACTATGTGAGGCTAATAGCATAAAGTCAGCAATTACCATGACAGATTAGGGCTGGGGGACAAACATGTGATAAACGAGACAAGATGCTCGCCTCCTTCTTCCACAACTCCCGCTTTACTCTTCCATCTCGTATCGCCACAGCTGACGGCTCTTTGAGTGCGTATTCTAGCCCATCACTGACGTTCCATAGATGGGTGACTACACCGTAGGCTCCTTTGCCGAGTTGCTTCCGTAGATAGAGTTCACCATGGCAAGGTGTGTGAGAGCCGGTGGGACGTCGAGTCGCAGGATTGAGTGAGAAGTTGAGATCATTGAAGAGATCTTCTGCAAGCCCTGATCCGCGACGGAACCGCTCGACCTTGCTGATATAGGCCGGTGACTCTATATCGTGGTCCCCGAGAACCAGGAGGAAGGAAAGCAGCTTGTGGACTTGTATGGCGATTTGGCTTTGCTTGACGCGTCTGTCGCTGAGGATCCACTGGAAGTTGCTTCTCCTTCCCGTTCCTTCATCGTCATAAGTGACTTGGGTACCGACCATTGACCCCAGATCCCTTATGATGAGTCGGTTGGCGTCGTCAAAGGTCACGCTGAAGTGATGTGCACTTATGCCGGGCATATCAGGCAGGACGACGTCACATCTCGGGTCGCATCCAAAGACGACGCCATACGACGTACGTGGAACATCGCGAAATGTGAGGTCCAGATGTGGTGCGTATTGGCTAATGGGAGTATTGTCGGGAGTTGGCGGTTCCGTCCCTCCTCGGGTTCGTCGACTGGAGTGCTGTTCCTTGGGCACGTACCTGAGAGGCACGCGCTGGAACCGAGGATGGTTCTTGATGAGTTCTGATGCGGCGAAACTGGCGGGATACAGGCGAGCGATGAGATCAGCGTTGTCCATGGTGGGATTTCCTCACGATGCCCTCAGTCGACGATCGTTTGCACAGCCTAGGCTCAGAACCCGAGAGAGTCCAGAAAACAGGAGGGCACGAGAGGAGATGGAGACGACGAAAAGCCGAACCATTCTGCTATTGGCCTACCCAGTGGACTGATTCACTTATATTTGGATTCACGTTGGCTGCTGGCGTGCTCGACTGCTTAGCCGCCGGCGTGGCCCACTCAGACCTGGAGGCCCAGTCTCAGAATAACATCAACGCCCGGCCAATCCCCTTGATTGCGGATGACGTTTCGAAACACCCCCCAGCCATCCAATTTGGGCCCCCTCGGCCGCAACCCAGAAAGCCAGCCTGGAAAGCAACCCGAGGCCATGGGCTCAGCACCAACAAGAAGCATTGTCTGTAATTAAGGAATTTCATCATGCATACGCATGCGCTCGCGGTACCAATAATGCAGCTCACAGCCCCTTCAGCTGCCGCAAGGGCTGCCTCGCTGGCCTTGGCCCCTTGATTAAGCGCTGGGTGGCCCGGAAGCAGGCTTTGGCACCGCCCGAAAATAGCGGGCGCTTAATTTACGCCTCATCTGAGGCAGATGATATAAACACATTTGCCTGCAGTCGCGCCCAGGCGCACTTCGGTGTCTGGTAATTTGCATCCTGCGGCGCGGCACAACCTACCGATGGAGCAGTCCGTAGCAAGTCTGTTGGCAATGAGCGACGACGAGTTGGCTCGGGTCATTGCGGACAATCGCCGTCCTGATGGAAGCTACCACATCGACATCGCGGGCTTGGAGGATGTATCACAGGATCAGCGGGCGGCATTGGCAAAGAGACTGCAGTGAGCCTCAATTCCCTCCCCGCGTATGATCCTGTGCTGATAGCCGTAGAACTCAAAAACAAGCTCTAGATGAGGACCCCCAAACTGCATCGTGCCCACTAGACTTAGACCTTGTCAATGCTCGTCTTTTAGAGGTTTCCCAATGCATCAAGTCTCATTGCTCTGTAGATGAGCAAGAGGCTCTGCGTAGGACTCGATCGCCTACCATTCCCATTGACTTGGAGGAAGAAGCCCGAAGGGATGAACGCCATGCATACCATCAGCTCATCAACGATGGTGGCCGCCCACTGTACAGCATTGACCTGTTGGAAGATGTGCTCAGCCGTCCAGCCGACTTTGATGACCTGTTGAAGCCATGGCACCTCGTCGGGTCGAATGAGCGTCGCAAAGCCTTCTCTAGCCAGTTAGAGAGGTGGGAAAGCTTTCGAGAGTGGCAACACGACAACCGGGGCATTGAGGAGGATGAAGAACGTTACTTCCCTGAGTACATCGACCAGAGAAGAACATTCTTTGAGCGACAAGGCGCTGGCAAGTGGTTCGCCGGGCTTGACTCGGCGTCCCTCAGAGACTTGTGGGAAGGCGAGCTCGAAAGACGGAGTTGGCGTCGAAGTTGGTGCAAAGAGCCCGACGGAACCACTTTCACTTCATATTGCCAATCAGTTAAGCGACGTCTTTCTCGCCATGGTGTTAAGCGCTCTCTGTCTCTGCGCAAGAGCCCACGCCATCAGGACCGCCTCATGACATGGCTTGAGTACCTGAACTTTGAGTACTGGTGGTTCGATCGGTTCAACGAGCCGTATGAGAAACTGAAGCCCGACAACGACCAGGCGTGGCAGAAGCTTCTCGGATTAGACTTGCTAAAGTCACATGAAACAGAGGATTATTGCCACTCTGTTTTATCAGCATTTCAGCACGATCGCGAGGAGGAGGAGGCGGTGAAACAAGTCGAGGATCTCATGGAAGAGGCACGTGAGGTTTGGGACTTGACACACAAGCACCCCGAACACTATGATACGGATGAGCGCATAGACATGAAGGTCTGCGCTACCGAGCGACTCCAGACAGCACAGAAGAGGCTGCATCACATTCGGAGACGGAACAAGGAAGTGGCCAACTATGTCCAAGCGACTCGGGACTATCACGATGCTAAAAAGAATGTTGTCCGTCATAGGTTGCTTGTCGAATGGGTTTTGGGACAGATTCTGGTCATCGAGGCTGAGATGAAGAAAGACGATGCGCGTATAAGCAAGTCTAGACAGATGAAAAGGAGGTTGCCAGAGGTCTGCGATCCGGGTGGCGATTCAACGAGCAGAGTCCTCAAGAGGAGGAAGTCTGGCAACTCAGAAGCAGAAGGCTTTGGTGGAGCGTTGAAAGGTGATGATCTTGAGGGACAGCGTCGAAGTTTGCGGTTGTTACGACAGCAGGTGACATCGAGACCACCATATCAGCATTCATCGATTGACCGACTCACCGCAAAGTCTGGGGAAGTTTTCATTGGACAAAGCAAGGCGTTGAAGTCTGTAGTTAGAAAGAATAGCGCACTACCAACATTCTAGCAGCAGTAATGATGTAATAATGTAGTTGATGAAAGAGAAAAGGGACTATGTAGGATTTCCCGTTCGTGTGCTCCAATGTGATACAGACCAGCGACTTCATGCCCCTTCTATACCTGATTCTCAGTCACCATGTTTGTTCCCTATACCACCTAGAATATGCACCTGCTACTTCTAGTGAGCGACTTTGATATAGAGATCGCTGCTATTCTACGACGTATACTCGTGTCGCTCCATGTGCATGTTTCCTTGTCGGGCAGTAGGCTCCGACTGTCACCAACCCTCCCCCTTCAGATGGAGCATCTTTGACCCTGCAGGCTACTAATCATTTCGAGCTTGCCCTTTATGGGACCCAGGCTGCTTATCTCCTTGCTGGTCATGCTGCGCCGAGCCTCTGCGGCGTTGCGGTACCCCCCGCGGCCGACCCCGGCGCCGGCGAGGAAGCCAAAGACGGCCATGAGGGCACTGTCTGGGTCCTCGACGATTCCGTAGACGAGCAGGCCGGCCTCGCCGACAGTACCAATGAGGGAGAGCATGGAGCGGAGCGTGCCCATGCCGGCGCCACCAACGGCGCCTCCGACGAAGGGGATCCAGAATAACAGGCCGCTAATAAAGTTGAGGATAAACTCCTTTCTCCGTGCCTCCTCGATCTCCCCGGCCTTCTCAACAATCTTATCCATATTATTGACAGCCTCCTCCATGGAAAATGCCGGTAGGGAGGACGAGTCTACCAGGTCGCGCGCACTGAGGCCAAAGTCGTATTCTATATTGGCCAGCATGATTTTGAGCCGCCGCAGCAGGTCCAGGGCCTCGGGATATCCCTTGCCGATAATGTCCTTGGGGTTAAAAACGCTGACCTTACCAGCGACAGGGAAGTTGAAGAACTTCTTAGCAGTTTTATCGATGCAGGTTTGGATGCCCTCCTTATCAAATTGGCAGCCATGGGGCGTATTGACGCGGATCGTGGCGAAATCGATCCACCCCTTCTCGATACCGTGCTCTTGATATATATCCTTGAAGAACTTGTCTTTGTCCTTCATAACCCATGTCGTATTGGGCACGGACGAGCCGACGCCAGGCTCGGTCGATTCCCAGAACGTGGATGGGCAGGTGATGTCACGGAAGAAGTAGCCCGTCTTGCAGCCGCTGGCCCGGATGCAAGTTTCCAAGCAGGTGGCGTAGTTGCAATCGCCGCAGCAGGTGTGCTTGGCCCAATTCTTGCAGTCAAAGTAATCGTTGCCACGTTTGCTCATAAACGCGTCGATCTGGGCGGGCACCTGTTCCTTGACGTAGTCGGCGTAGACGTTGAACTTTTTGTCGTAGCCACCATCGACGAGGGCCTTGAACTTTTTGAGGGCCGCCTCTATGGTGCGAATCTCGAGGGCAAAAATGTATCGGTTCATACAGTGGTCGGGGACTTCGTCAGCGACATTTTTGAGCTCCCCGAATGACGTAAAGACCCTTGTACACTTGGAGAAGCGGTTCCTGACAGTGGGGTGGTCATCGTTGTTCATGCCGGTGCCGCCACCGACGCCCCTGGGAGATGTCAGTCGTTTGCTCGAGTCAGGGTCAGAGAGAGACATACTGGTGGAACTCTTGCAGGTCAACGGCCCAGTCAGTGGTGCCGGCAAAGTTGTAAGAGTCATAGAAGGCTGTCCGCGTCTTCCTGGTATCCTCATCCATGTAGGCCACCCACTCTGTCTTATCATAAACAAGCATGTTGGAGCCTTCAGCCTTCCACTTGCGGGTAACCCTATTGGAATCGAGGATCTCGGCAATTTCGGCGTTGGAGATGTAGCCAGCTGTATCCGTGCAGCGACCCTTTTTGGCATTGGAGGCGCGGTTGCTGCCAGTAAATGCGCAGTTGACACCATCACACCCGGCCGTAGCCATTTTGAAAGACCGACCATATGAGGCAACGCCAACGACAATCTTACCCGAGGGGACACCTGCTTTTGTGATCATAGCGAGGGCATCCTTGGTCTCAGTTTCATTGACGTGGGACCTGAGGCAGTTGCCATTGGGACATCCAGGGGATGTCCACTTGTTCCCATAGTCCCATTGGCCGTGCAGGTCGTATGTCATATAGATAATATAATCAAGGACATCGCCCATCTTCTTCATAGGGAAGGACTTGAGATAGTGGAAGGAAGCGGGTGCTGCAAAGGAGACGGTCTTGCCAGAGCCAATCTGGGTTTTCAGGCTTTGTAGCGTCTGGTAGTAATCGTCGCCTTCCTGTGGGTTGCCCGGGGGGATGTCGGGGATATCAGGGGCCTGTTATAAGCCAGTGGTCAGCCAAAAAATTCTCTAAAGTAGAGAAAGAAGAGAAGAAGCCAAGGGACATACGCCAGGATACTCCCAATCCAGGTCGACGCCGTCGATACCGTGGTCCTTGACAAAGGCAAGGATGTTCTTAACAAAGGTTGCTCGGTTATTGGACTTTGTAGCCTCGCGCAAAATATGAAAGGTCCCGGGCGAATTGCTAAAGTCCCAGCCGCCAAAGGAGACAACCTTACGGACTCCAGTCATAGCCTTGAACAGCGCAAACTGGTCCTTAACCTTGGATATATCCATCTTGAAGTCGTTGGTAATATCGATAAACGCAAAGTGAATGGTGTTATAGCGTTTTGTATCGATCATATCCACGTCCATGTTGAGACACTTACGCTTGAAGTTCCAAGCCTCAAAGTAGGCAACGTTGATCTTCTTGGCTGGCGCGGCGCCCTTGATAATGCTCATACCGCAGTTGTCGATGCCTATATTGTCAGTCATCTCATCTAGCTTGTACTTGGAGGACTGGACCGGACTTACATCCGCTCTGGCCCGGAGGGGCCGTGCCAGGGTTGCCACTCGCGGCCTTGTTGACCTTGCAAAAATCGGCCGTCAGGCCACAGTTGCCCCAATTGTTACAGCAAGCATTAAGGGGGCAGGGGTTCAACGTCGAGACGTTCTTGCCCGCGGCGGGCTGCGCTGTGCCTGGGACCTGTGAGAATGTCAGGATCACTGATAGTAAGGGGAGGTTGCCGCTGCTGCTTGTCGTCTGGCTTGAGGGGTCAGGTCAGCTTACCGTTGGTCCACATACGGCGTTCTGTTTGCGACTCATGTCAGCCATGTGTTGGAGCAGTCAAAGAGACGTCAGTCAGGAGGGAGGAAGCCCAACTCACCGAGACGGACGCGGGCATTGGGGGCGATCCCGTGCTGAGGCAGATTTTACCCGTGTAGAGCGGGTCGCAGCCGATCCAGCCCCAAGTCTGCTTGTTGAAGGCTTTGAGGTCGGCAACTGTGATGTCGTTCATGACGGCAATTCTGGCACACTCATCGCCCGTTTTGACCTCGTAGTCGGCGCAGAACCCGTTGGCCTTCTGCTTGGGTGGGTTATAAGGTAACTTGCCCTGGGAGCAGCACACGGGCTGGCCGACAATGAGGGTCGAACAGAGGTCTTTCTTTGCATTCACCTTCATAAAGTCATTGCCCGAGAGGCCGCACTTGGAAGCCAGGGTTGTGCATGTGTCATCCTTGACAACCCTCCTGATCTTGCAGGTGCCGTCCGAGTTGCCAGGGGGGATGGTTGAGGGAAGAGTGCCGGCGCTGCAGCACACAAGCTCACCCACGACGAGCGTGTCGCAGAACTTATTGCGCGGGTTGTACTTCTTGAGGTTATCCTGGGTAATCTTGCACCGGTCGGCCAGAGCCCAGCAGCCGTCCCCCGACTGGACCTTTGTCGTTCTGCAATCGGCACGCCGGTCCAGACTGGCGAGACCGCCCCTCGAGAAGAGGTGCGCGGGCGAGGTGTCATCCTCACGCGTGACAAACTTGGTGGAGTTGGCTTTGTTGGGCACGCGTATAGTCACTGTCGTCCAGTCGTTGGCGTTGCCATCACCAGCCGCGTCCGTGTAGCATCGTCCGTCGGTCCACGACCGAATGGCTTTTTGGACGACGGGAAAGTTACGGGTGCTGCCGGCGATGATGCCAACACCATAGTCGGAGCCGAGTCCGTCGCCCTCGCACAGCTGGACGAGGGTCGTCATGGACAGGGAAGTCTCCTGGGCGTGGACGAGAAACTTGTCCAGTATCTCGGCCGTGAGACCGTGCTGGTGGACCTCGGGGCCGCCAAAGACGCCAATAAGGGAGGACTGGGAGTAGGCCATGCTTATGGCGTTGCGGGTGCAGGACGGTTTCTCGGACTCGAGTTGGTGGAGGACCTGACGACCCGCCGCGAGGAGATGCTCTGTTGAGAAGCTGTCCTGGGCGCGGGCACCCGGCACAGAGGACACGAGGGCCACGGTTCTCTCTATCATGGCATGATTGGGCGTGGGACAGAGCGCGGCGATGTCTGCATTGGCCCGAAAGACCACGTCCTGGGCGGAAAAGTCGGCCACGCAGGCGCTGAGGGCCAGCTTGTTGTTCAGACCGTCATCAGCCATTTCCTGGAAGACGAAGTCGACGAGCATGGTCTCGTTGCATGCCGCCAGGCTGGCCTGGTCCGGATACACGGCCCAGCCTTGGCCCAACGCCTCGAGCTCACCACAGGGCAGCGGACAGATTGTGGCCGCAGGGGCCCTCTGAAGAGCCGCGAGCCATGCCTTCATGTCCTCGTCGCCAGCCGTGTCGATGTTGTACGTTGAGTCATCGCGTGGGAGGACCTGCACGGGGGACAGGCGCTGAGCTGCCTGGACACAAGTGCCGGCCGCAATGAGCACGCCCAGCAGGGCCCATGGCTTCCGCGAGGAAACCATGGCGGAAATGGGAGAAGGGGCCCTTGGCGTGTAATACAAAAGTGAGATGAGTATCAAGCCGGGTGGTGGAGGAGCGATTCAAGAGTCGCGTGTCAGAAAGATGGCCGTTGAGTTAGCCTAGGAATGGATTAGTGAGGGATAAGAGAGGGAAGGAAGGTGGAAGTATTGGCTTTTACACGACGGAAAGAGCCCGCTGATACTGAAATACGCATCGTGCACACTGGCGAGCCTGCCTTGTCCGGACATCAAGCCGAGGCTTGGCAGGGACGTTGCAGCATCCCATCTCCATAAGCCACGACGCATTGAATCGAGCACATGATCCTGGACACCCCTTGTGCCACCAGGGGAGTGAATCTTGGAGGAGACCCTGAGGGACCTTGTCAATGTCATGAGGCTTGTTGGGGGTTGTGCCTCATGCAAGGAACTAACCTCTGATAATTGACAGGCTAGCAGCCTCGATACCAAATTTTTCTCACTCTTGATACGCCTTCGTGTCTACTAACTGTCTGTAGCCCCGTCCTTGCGCGCAGATTACCTTTTTAGTAGTCCGTACGGAGTATCTTTATGTTGTTGGTTTGTTGTCCTACAATGATCCCTGTTGGCACCTCTCCCAAAGTACACAGACGTCTTAGTAGGCACTCCACAGGTATGTCTCTAGGCCGGCGCTTGCAGGGATCCTAGAAGGGCGACAAACCAACTACATATTAAGGTACTCCGTACTCCGTATGGAGTACTAAAAAGGTAATTCTAATTACCCGTCAGGACAGGGCTGTAGACATTGACCTGCAGGGGCCACGGAACTTCAGCCTCGGCAGCATCCGTAAGATGTTGCTTATTCTAGCTTCGGGTGTCTTGGCCGCAGCGGGGCGGCTCGTCGGCTCACGCCACGCCGTATGACACCGGGATTTCACGCAGAGGGCTATTGTCGTCGGACCAACAGGACCAAGATGATGGATGCTATACTAGGCCGCCAACATTGTAATGTCGGTGGTATTACGAGTGAGCGGGACATTGAGCCCGGGACCCTCTCGTTGCTGCCTTGTGCTCCCATGGGTCTCTTTTGACTTGGCTGTTAGCGAGATGCTCCATGGAGGCGGCTTGCAGGTTCCCCTTGAGAGACCCTGCGCAGCCGTCCATGCCTTCGGTTGTCTCAAAGACTCTTAGTGCCTCTCTTCGTTCTCCTGCCACCTGTCTGTTTTGTTCTGCGTCTTTCATTCACCCATTGCCCAGATTCTCCTTGGGCACAATCATCCATCATGCGTTTGCCACTACTCCTCTCGAGTGTCTACTTGGCCACGACTGTTGTGGCTGGCGGCTACCAGGGTGCTCTTGAACGTGTCCTCCTCTACTATGCCTACCAGATCGACGGTCTCAATGACCCGAGCATGCGTTCCCTGGGCATCAGGTGCGTCTCGTGGTCACAGACGGAGGGCAAATGCAGGAACAATATATGGAGAGAGTACAACAACTGCAACGCCTTCGACGACCCCAAAAAGCCGGGTGGCAAGCGATGCAACTTTTGGGAGCTCATGACCGGCCTCGGCGAGACGCACGGCGGCAACAACGGCCATCTCATGATGCCCAAGGGCACCGACATCAATGCTAAAACGCTGCCCATTGAGGCAACCGCCGTCAGCTATTACATGTACACGCGCCAGTATATGCCCATTAACGTCGATGGTGTGCTGTCGAAAGGCGTGGTCGGCGACTACAACCCCCACAGATTTGTCATGGACGGCGGCACCGACTACAGCGAGTGGCTGGGCAGGCTGGGCGATACTGTCATGTTTGTGGCCAATTCCGGAAAGAAGAACGACGGCAACAAGTGGATGTTTGAGCAGTTTGAGAGCACACTCAAGCAGCTTCGTGCCGCACGAATCGGCGACAACGGCCGCTACGTTGTCGACGCCTACAAAAAGGACAGCACGATGGACAACAAGTACATGGTCACCGAAAACCCAGGCACAAACCCCGCCACCAAGAACGAATACAAGGGCCTCGACTGGTACGATAACCACAAGGAGACGTGGATCGAGCTCAATTGGGCCGAGACGCAGTACCAGATGGAAAAGGGAGGCGTCAAGAACGCGGACGCCAAGATGGCTGCCTTTCGGGACAGGTTTTTTGCGAGCGAGAGTGCAAAGAAACATCAGGCTGTCATGAACGAATTCGAGCTCATAGAGAACAAGCTTAAGGGGTGCAGATGACGGGTGAGGGGAATGATAAAAGTCGCTCGGGGCGACCGCCATATGAACTACTAGTCAAAACTTGGGTACAAAACGTGTAACAATACAATACACATGTTTTGCGGTAGTCCAAATTTCACATGAGTCTATATGATAGATCTTGTTGAAGCTGAGCAGCTACCTATCATGGTTCCGTCCCAGAGACCCCTAGGACTACCTCGGCAGGCATATCCTCCTCCGTTCCCTTGATCCTCTTGTCGTACAGCTGACGGTAGTAGCTATTGCTATACTCTGCGAACGGCCGCGCAGGATTCATCTCGAGCAGCTGCTGCCTGCTGTACATGCGGGTGCTTTCGTCGCCCTGCCTCATGAAGAATACATTCTCCGTCGGGAACCCTATCTCCTCGGCCACTTTAATCCAGTGCCCAACGGGATCCAGGCAGACAATATGCAGTTCCCTGAGGCTAGTGAAGTCGCGCAGCTCCTTGGACTGAAAGTGGAAGAAGATCTCGTCGTTCTCGCTCTCGAAGCGGAAGCGCTGGATTAGTGGCCTCTCCGCCTCGAGCCACGAGGTCCACAAGGGCGTGATGGAAATCATGTCGATCTCATAGTTGATCCAGGTATACCTTTGGTCCCGGACAAAAGCTTTCTGATAGAGCTTCTCCTCCATGGCGACACGCCGGGACTCGCGACAGACGTGGAGGATGGCGGGCGCCCGAGAGAGGCACCGGATCTGATCCACGATGCGTTTCTTCTTTGTCTCGACACGATGGTGGCGGAGCTCCACGACGCGAGGCTCTGGGTCGACGAGCTTCCAAACACGGGCGCGAAGCTCGGCTGGCAGGAGGCTAAACTGATGGAAGGGTCTCAGATTACTGCCCTTGCCCTTGCCTTTGCCTTTGCCCTTTCCAGGGACGGGCAGCTTTCTCTTCTTGGGCATGGCGTGCGAATACAATGTTTGGTGGGGGAATTGATGGAGAGTTGAGAATGTGGAGTTTCAGTTGGAGTTTTTAATAAAGCAGCGGTGAGGGCAGGGTTGAATATGAGGCCATTACGAGCTTGTGGTTGGCGCGTGACGAGAAGGGCTGTGACTCTTTATGCAGTTGGTTGCTCTCCAACACGGAGCCGGATGTAGTATGGAGCCTGACGGTGGGTCTATTGGGTATTAGTGCAATTTAATAGAGAAAGTGGCTTGGGGGGGTGCAGTACCGAGGTACTCGCAGGTTCCTACTCCAGGGAGACACCGGCGAAGCAGCTGCCGGCATCACGGCCCACCTCCAGCTTAGTAGCGCCGGAAGAGCACAGTATGTCAGGTACCGTACCTAACTTCATGCAGTCTTGGACAGGCTGACTGTGCAAAAGTCCCTCCTGGTGACTGGGACGCATGTCAGAGCCGATGGCCCATCTTCAGGGTCTGGACTCGATGCGCCAAGACCCAGGATATGCCCCTGAAAAAGATTTGACAACCAACCGCTAGAGGCATCATGGTCTGTGCCTCGACGGGGCGATCCGTGTATGTATGTACGTTCGCGCAACGTCCGTCATTAGAATTCATGGCATGGTCCACCCGACGGACGCCGCCTGTCCCTCTTTGACTTGCCACGGCCCTCCCCTCCCCTCCCCTCCTCGACTCCTACTTAACTCTTCGTCTGCGAATCTACTACGCAGTCTACCGCGAGGAGTCTCTTGTCCTGTCCAGACCCGACATCATCACAATGAAGGCCGCGCCCTGCTTCCCGGCTCTCGCCACCTTTCTGGTGGCACTTGTTTCGGTCCCGCGCGCTGTCTGCACCAGCACGTCGCCCTCTCTCCAATTCGACCCAGACACCATCTCCCCCTGTGTCATGTGGGAGGATAATGCCAACGATCTGGTCTGCGAAGACGTTCGCGAGAACTGGGGCATCACTCCCGAGGAGTTCTCCGAGTGGAACCCCTCTGTCGGCCTCGACTGTAAGCCGTGGCGCATCCAGTCCTACTGCGTCGTCCCGCTCAAACGTCTCCCCGTCACCACCACCTCCTCCCAGACGTCCAAGACTACTACCACCACGTCCACCTCCTCAACCAGCACCCTCGGCCCTTCTCCTACCAGCTGGTCCTCTCTGGGCTGCTATACCGACGAGAACCCCAAGTACTCGGCCCTCAAGCAGCGTTTGAGCGATGCGGCCGGCGATAAGAATCTCACCATTGCTGCCTGCCAGGATACGTGCTACAAGGCCTCATTTATCTTTGCCGGTGTCAAGGCCGGTAAAGAATGCTGGTGTAGTGATAATGTCCTCGGCGACCTAGCAGTTAATGCCACCGACTGCAATATCCCTTGCACCGGCGACAAGACCAGCATGTGCGGCGGTAGCAAGCGTCTTAACGTCTTTGAACCAGTCGACGACTTTTGGAACGAGGACGTGGCCGAGACTACGGCGCAGATGGAGTCCGGGCAACCGACAGCCGTGTCAGACACCGACTCATCTGCATCGCTCCATAGCCGTGGCGGCTGTATGTCCATACTGCTACTTATCACCCTCGGATATTTCGAGCTAATGCTGCTATAGAGACATGTTGAGGCGGGGTATGGTTATGGATAGGGTCGTGTGTCTAATAGATTAAGAGGCTGAGTTCGACTGCGTGTGCGTTTATTGTAAGCCTATTATCTAAGTAGCTTATAGACATTCATGTAATATAGCTGCATAACGCAATGCGCCTCGAGCACGCAATCATATCCTCGTATTGTCTTGTAGATGATCCTGAGCTGTCACAGCTCCCTCCTTATTCGTATACGCTATTGTTCTTTTTTTCTCACTGCAGGCACCTAATCTATCATGGATAACCCTAAGGCCTTGGAGTGGACTATAGTGTAAGGATAAAAGTCCTGTGCTTTGGAGTAAAGCCTGGGTCAGAACCTTCGGCGATTTGGCTTTGGCATCGCAGCCTTTGGTATGACTTCATGAACCGTGGTGCTGCAGACAGGTCTGGAAAGTCATCTAGACTTACTATAAAAAAAGAGATTCTGGTAGATGAAATTGTATTGCCAGGATACGGCCCTGCTGACTCAAAAACCAACGCTCGATGATACTTCAGAAGAAGTACGAACGGGTATATAGATATTGTAACAGCTGTACTGCTTCCACTCCCGGCTTGCCCTGCATCCCGAGAGTTGCATAGTGGGTTTGGCCATCAAGCGGTGACTTTGCCAGCATCGTCTTCTCCCTCTCCATGCCCGTGCGCTCTGCAAAAGTCTGTTGAGCTGATGTAGTATGACATCGTCAAAGTCCCAGCCGCCAAAGCCAGCCTCGCTTAGTGACTTCTCCATAAAATCTTCACGGTCCCTCTCAAGTGCGACCGGCACGGGGTCGTAGCGACCATAGAAATCATTGCAAGATTCCCACGGTGAAAGCGGCGGCAAAATCAGATCAACAGCCTGCCACCAGTCAGCCCAGAATCTGTCTATAGGCCAATCGGATAGCCGTATTCTGAGATTTTGGTACACTTTACAGAAGAACTGTAGTTGCCGCTGGCTGGCCCTGTCTTCTTCTCTAAATTCCTGTTGTTCTGATTCGTCTGCGTCGTGCGCCTTGCAACACGTGTGAGCCATACCGAGGCGCTCAAAGATTTCCAGTCTCATTATCTCAGAATAACAGAATTCCGTGGCTTTCTTTGACGCCCTGGAAGTTTTTATCCATTCTCTGAGGTTGGAGTAACGGCCTAAGTGTCCCGATTTGCACTCCATGTGGAAGTAGGAATCACCTCCTATGCAGCAGCGCCACAACCAAAATGGCGCTATGCAGCCATATGTAGAGCAAAAGCAGTTGCATTTGTCCCGAATAAACCAGTTTTTCAGATGTCTCAGCCGTTCTGTATCAAGATACGGCGAGACGTGCCGTCTCCGATACCAAAAGGCCACGTAAAACATGAACGGTGGGTGGGGAGGACCGAGATCCTGGGCCCCTTTCTCCAGGATCCAGAGACATAAGCCACGCCATTCATCGTCGTAGCTGGACCAATCCAGTATACTCTGCCGAGAACATACCGCAAGTGGAGGTTTGCCATGCATGCATGGAGTGTCAAGGTTCGTAAATCCTGCGTCATAGAGGATATGTGCTGAATCCGGAGACCGTTCGCTCCACGCATAACAGTAGCAATAAGGAGAACGCATGCGAAGACAATCCAGCTTTTCAGAAACGCGCATCTTTTTTGAAAGCACAGTGAATAGCTCTGGTGGCAAGTCCAGGTCGTCGTGTTGCAATGCGTGCGTTAGCCCAACGGCATTTTGCTCAGACATGGTCAGATTCTGAAGTGCTAATGACTTGACCGCTTCTCGGCAATTCCGAAGCTCAGCAACGACCAAGGCAAAAATGCGAGTGTTATTCCTGGTTGCCTTGAGAGTCCACATGTCCTTGAATATCGCTCGCTCGGATGTGAGCAAGATCGATGCAGACTGGACGTCGTCAAGCTGACATGCAAACTCTAAGGCGCTGTATACATCGAAGCCATGCTTTACTATGATGGTAAGCCCTTCTGGCCAACCTACTGATAGCGATACTGGGTTGAGTTCTCCAGGATAGTTTCGACTCTCCGTGTACTCTGCCGCCAACAACCTCCTCACCGTGGGCAGAGATCGTCTGATAATTGCCAGGCATAGGTCGTCGAACTCCATGGCTTGCACATGATTAGCTGCTTGAAATAGCCGCTCAAACGATTTTCGGAAAAGACTTGCCTTCAGCTAGTTCGGGGTGAAGAAGAAATATCTGCATCCATTCCACGGCCGCACGAGTGTCGGGAGTATTGACCCAGGAATACCCGAAGCGTGTGGAATGTATCGGTTGGTCAGAGCTCAAAGAAGGCATTGTTAGTAAGTGCACAGTGTCGTCCCGCAGGCCCCCTCGGAGTCGGTGATATAGAGTTTGTTCCTTGGTTGCGAGCCTTTTTGGGTTCCAATAATAGAAATGTCGGTTCCTCGCTGCAGACCACCAAATCAGCCATTGTAGTGGATTCAGAGAACCTCTCGACTCTGGTTTAACCAAATGTCCATCAACTGGATCAGAAATTATCCACGGTATTGGTGCTGTCCATCCAACTTCAAGAACGTAAGCTACTTCGATAAGCTCTACTAAGCTGTTTATGTCCTTGTCAGAGACACCATGGCTGGAGTCTATTAAGATGGCCAGTCGAATCACTTCCTAAGTTGTTTCAGGACTCAGAGAAATTCTTGCAAGGGGGAGTGGGACTGACTGTGAAAAAGTTCGAGCCTGCTTCATCATATTCATTTCCCAGAGCCTCACCACTTCTAACGACTTCTTTGACATTCTGGACGAGAGACGCCAGGCTTGAGGAGTCTGCCGCAGCCTCCCACTGCAAGAATCTTGCCTCTGAGTCGTCCCCAAAGAATAACCCGAATTTGCCTCCTTCATGGTTACTATGCCATTCCGCATCATTTCCCAACTTGTAAATAGTACAATTCTTTGCGATCAGGTCATCTAAGAGGCGAAAGATGGGGCTTTTTGAGCGTTCAACGGCTGCGCTAAACTTGAGAGGTATGGGTATCTCCCAGCCCATGCTTCCACATGTAAGGCCAAGGTTGAGTGCGAGACGACCCCTGAGAAAGTGGCTCAGCCGCATCTCCAATGAAACTCCCCACGATCGACGCTTTCCATGGACCGGGCAGTTTGCATGAGACCCAGTATTCATCAGAAATTTGGTTCTTCCCAGTTTCCAGCGTATTTCCGGCTGGATGCGCCCACATCGGCATCGCGACTGACGGCGACGGGGCAGGGAGATGTCTGTGGTATCGCGATATACATCATCGGATGGGGGAATAAGCGAGGTTGACAGTCTCGCTGTTCCGCGTCTTGTATCGAGATCGAATTCCGATGCCTGGTTCGTACTCGGTTGTCCATCCTGCGAGGCAGATTGTTGTGACATGAAAGTCATCATCATCCCCCGAATCTCCAATACAGATGGCATGAGTTCGTTGACCCCATGCAAGCTCGACTCATACACCCGCAAGTCTCGCTGTATGGCATCGAGCTTGTCGAGCTGGAGAAGAGCATGGCTCTGAGAAGATTGGATTTGTGCTATTGTCGATTGGGTCGTCGAGACATTTCTATCGATGGCGCCGATCGTTTGGTGAGTCTGGAGTTGTGTCTCTAGCACTGAGAACTGCAACTCAGAGTTGAGGCAGTCTCTTAGTCGATCGAGGTCTCCAAGCTTGGTTTCAATGTCCTTTTCCTTATAGAGAGCCAGAAATCGCTTGTGTGCACGCGATGCTCCTCCTCGCAAGCCATGTTCCGTGGTGTTCTGTAGCAGCGAATCGAATGGCTCCAACAGGGCCTGTATATCTTCGATTGCCCTCAGGGCGCGGGTCGCTGGCAAGGAGATTCGGCCATACTGGTCGGCCGATAGATGGTGAAAAAGGGACGAGTCGCTATGCACAAGTCTACTGATGGACTTGTGCTCTTTATCGAGATGGTCTCTGAGGTTTTGTATCTGCTGTGGGACTTCTTTCAAGCTCTTGAGGACCTGTAGTCCTTTGATCGAGCCTTTGATGGCAAGGCCGCTGAGTTGGAGGCCCGCGGCCACTGCGCCGAGGATATCCATACTCGCAGGCTTCCCCTCTTAGCTGGGGTTAGGTCGCTCCGTGAATCACCATGGGGAGATATTGTAAAGGATAGGATTTCCCAAGCAGGCTTGATCACGGTGGGAGCGGGGTTCTAGGCATCAGTCAGGCTGTGTGCCTCTTAATCTGCCTTGCCCAATCATCCATGTACGTGCAGACTGCACTTGGCTTTTTTGAGACGGTACAAGGTGGCAATCCTCTCCCCGTTACAGTGCAGATACTAAAGATATGCGAACTGCTGAAAATGTATTGGACCATGACAGGTCCGGGGTAGGAATGATCCAAACTGCTTCAACTCCTTGGATCGTACCCCGTCTCCAAAGAAGTCCCAAGGTAGCATCACAGAGTAGGAATGCATATTTCTGATCCACAGATAACGTAGCGAAGAGCTGGGGTACAGGCACTTTCTATCATACTTTGATGATAAATAGCTGGCAACGGTCGTGCTTATCTGTTGGCCTCAATTATCCTCAACAGAATAATAAGATAAATTAAATGTGCCGATGCTTGCCTCTATTCCCGACTGCAGCTTCTATGACTTTCAGCCACACCTCCGGCACTGAAATTACTATTGCTATTGTTACGTTCCAATATGGACTCTGACTCTCCGTATCCCGTCTATTTAGGGGTCTGGACCAACTGGTCCCACGGCAAGGTGTTTGGCAGTACACTTACTCTAACCAGGTCACAGGGCACTCTGCTCATGGCTTTCTGGCATTTTTCACTACGGTCGTCGGTGCTCAAGTCTGGCGGATTGTGTGCTTCACTCTATTCCGACTCTATTCACAACCAACCCCACAAGACGCCCTACACAACCAGCGACAAGCCTTCCTTCGCAACTCTACTAGCCCGATTGGCGGTGCCTGGTTACTATTTCAGATGCTCTACGCGTGGCCGACAAGACAAGCTCCAACCAATAGCACGGGAGCTTCTCTAGTGGCACGACTACTACCTCTGCTGCTCATTGCAACTCTCATCGCCTTCATCTTAACCGCCGCGTCGGGCCTCTCTTCACAGATCGCCCTGGGCAACGAGGTCCTGGTCGATGGCTCGCGCTGTGGGCTTCTTGACCGGAACTCAACACACATGCAGGTCCTCCCGAGGTCATCCTGGCCGGAGATGTACTTTTGACGCGCCAGGCAGAGCGTGCGGCCGACTATGCCGAGCGCTGCTATGGGCCAGATTCATCCGATGCGTGTGGTTCATTTGTACGCCCATCACTACTCATGACAATTACGCGGAATGCTAGCTGTCCTTTTGAAAGCTCCTTCTGCATATCTCAGCACTCTAATATTATTGTCGAGTCTGGGCTCATCGATAGCCTTGAAGACTTGGGCCTAAACTGGCCACCCTCCTCACAATTCAAGCTATCCCACAAACTTCATTGTGCTCCATTGGCCACGTCGAACTATACCAAAGAATATGAGTTTCGGAATGTTTCTTACGCTGCTTACCAATATGGCGAGTCCTTGAGCCCGATATCTGACTGCAACTGCACTATGGCTGTCAACGCAGACTCGTTGGCTGTTGCATCGACAGACGAAACCGCACCATTCTACACATCGCTACATGAATACAGCCTTTTGTGAGAGTTATCTACAATATTCAATTGGATTATGCTGATGCTTGAAGCGGTACTCTTGCTCGATTTTCCCGAGGCTCTTCGATACCAGCAGGATCCCTCTTTTCGCCAATACCTGGCCTAGGGGATCACGGCGGTGACCTATCAATAATATTCCTTTTGCCCAACCAGATTTTATTCTCTAGACCATCACAGGATGATTGGTATAGAGCTACCGTTCCTGTTAGCAGAGTCTACCAAGATATGTATGATTCCACCCAGTCCACAGCCTCTCAGCTCTATGGGAGCGATGAACTCGCCTGGCCCATGGGCTGTGTCGAAAAGCTACAGTTTTGTGGAAGCCACAATTGTACAGGCTTCGGATCCCGGACTGACACAAGAGAGGATATTTTGGAAGTTTTGGGAATTTCGTCGGAATTTCTAGGTCCTGCGTTTTACACATCGTTTGTTCACACACTTCCTGGACTCGTTACCATCCTGGGGAAGAAGTCTCTCGCCTCGCGATATAAGACTACGAACGGGCTACACACCAATGCAAAGGCCAACGAATGGCACGAAGATATTGTTCACTGGGCGGGAACCATCTATTCAGCTATTCAACTTCGACTAGTAGAAATGGCTAGCGGGACGGGTCTCGGCGTCCCTGCTCTTGAGAATGGTACATTTCAGCCCGTCTCCAGCGAGTGGCAGCAATATTGTGGGAGCCAGGTTAGCAATCAGCCAGCCTTGATTCAAGTTTCTCGGCTAATAATCCACAGAAAATACACAGCACAGCGTACTTGTCGTTTAGCATGTTTGGGCTTCTCTTCATTCTCGTTATCGGCCTTCTTGTTATTTTCATCTCGTGTTCTTTGGAGCTCGTCGCTCGCTATGTTGAAAGCTGGCATCCTTCCCGATCGACTTCATACGCAAGTATTGAGTGGCGCGCGAACCATGCACTCCATTTGCAGCGTTTGGCTCTTGAGGCGCCAGCTGACTTGGTGCAATGGAAGCTGGGCCGTTGGGGTATCCCGATCAAGGATGCCGGCTCTACTCTGGCTATCCTTTCAGCTGAAGATGGCCTTCCTTTGGCCTTGCATTCCGAATTGGAATTCTGTGCTTCTCAAAAGGTAGAGGTGGAGGAGGTGCGACAAGAGACTGGCGAGGCACCATGCCATCCGATGGCTAATTCTTATGCGACCCAGCGACATGAAGATAGTGTCCAAGTAGAGAGGTCTTTTACAATGTGATGGGGGTTGCTGAGCCGGATATAAGGGCCAGTGCAAGGTTACATCAGTGCTGGGTAATGCAAAGAAATGCAGAGTGCTTGACGCAGAACTCTTTGGACTTGCGTCGCTGCGCCCTTGCCTGTTTGAAAGGTGAAAGTTGTATTGACGTATTAAGAATTTCCGCCAAGATACTTTGGCAGTTCAACGTCCTCCCAGGCCGGTCGCCCACCCATATCCTGCAATTCCACACGGCTCTCCCCCTCTTCTGTAAGAGTAATATTTGCCCTGCTTCGTTTCGATGTGCTGGCGGTAAAGTCGGTCGTTGCTGATGAGAACTTGTGGCGAGCTTTGGCTCCTGAGCCCTGGCCCTCACTTCGCTCGCCGGAAGCGCCGTTGCGTCGTCTGGGCATAATGCTGAGAAGAGGTCGCAAGGCTGGTAAAGCGACAACTATGATCTGAATGGCAGTCTCGACGGAGCCCATGAGATCTGTCATCGTTAGTATCGCAAACTCCCATCCAGGACATGGGCATACGTACAGGCTTCGAGCGTGAACAAATTGGTGACACCCAGGGTAAATCGAGCGACGCTGGCGGCAATGGTGGCACATCCTAGTAGAAAGATGCATATCAAGCTCGTCTTTTCCTTCTTGTTCAGCTTATTCAACCTCTGTAGTATGGAGAATGGAAGCAGGAAGACTACAGACGTCAGTGGTTGAACAGGTTGATAAGGTGCCATCAAGACCGACCGAAAACTTCTGATGCCACATTGAGGGGCCAAACGATGTAGGCAGTAACGGGATCGTCCGATGCTGCGCATGCCGTGTCGCCACTCGCCCTGATATGTTGTCAGACAAGTGAAGAACGAAGGTGTCGAATTTCCTACCAGTTGAGAGAAACATTGGCACCACACCAGAACGTGTCGATAAACCCCGTGGCCAAAAGTCCTCCGATATTGAAGGCGACGACGACCCAGAGAAGTATTCGCGGCTTGACCTCCGATACAGGGAAGAGCTGGTAGTAGAAAGCCAGCAAACTGAATCTCGCAAGGTAGAAGCCAAGGTCGAAGATTAGTGTGCTAGCGAACCACCACTGCCTCGTTGTTAGCAGGCAAACTGGTGTTTGGCTTCCGAGATCTTACTATTGCCAGCGGCTCGGTGTACTCGACAGTGTCAAATGTTTGGCCGATTGAGAAGATGTAGGTATCGCCCGCCACGATCGGGATAAAGAACAGCAGGGAGAGAACGAGGAAGAGGTCGGACAGCCAGTATCTCCAGATTCCCTTCCAAGATCGCACAACAAGTCGGGCGGTGGTGATGATGACGCAGATGGCGACGAGGAGCCATTCGACAGCCTGAGTGTGTGAGCGCGAGCAGCAGCAACGAGGGAGGGGTTGGACGCACAATGTACTGCTCGAAATTCATCCTGATGTTTTCCGAGACGAGTGGAGACTAGAGAGTCTACGAGATGCGGGTTTAATGGGGAGGAGACTCCCCAGTAGCCGTGAGGGAGCAGCCTAGGTCAAAAAGGCGGTCTCGCAGCGCCGTGCCATCTGGAGAATCGACGTGCGCAATGTCAACGGGGATGAGGTGGAAGCTGATCAAACATCACGGATGGAGTGTGTGCAGAGGAGCGAGGTGAAATACCCTCCCCTGGGAAAAACTAAAGGCACGACTGAGCGAGACGGGCTCTAACGGTTTCGAGCCCAAGATGCTAGGTGCGGCCGACGGCGTTCCGCGCCCGAGGAAGAGACCTTGACCCGAAACGGACAAGGAACAGGAATGAGGAGGGAGATAAGGCTTGAGTGGTCCTATCAGCTCGCAGAATACAACTCCCGAGTCATGCTAATAATCTTCCTGCTGAACAGCCATCCCACGGCTGGCAGGGGTGCCACTCCGCGGCCGGGGATACTCCGCTAGTATATCTGAAAGGGCGTCTCGCATATCCGTATTCTTATCCATGATGCCAACCATGGAAACAAAAATGGGATGACGCTCGATATAGCAGTAGATGGTCGTGGATGATGGGTGATGAGCCTTGGAGAGCAGGGGCCCCTTGGCAGAGAGTGGGCAATGAAAACCTTCCCGTCGCCGTCAGAGGTCGATGAAATGAAGCATCATTTTCCCTCTGCGCTGCGATGTGGCGCACGGATAATAACAAACCTGGATAGGGGGGTCTGCCTAGACAATGCGCTGGGCTCGGCGGACCTGTCAAGGAGGGAGATCAGCGATAGCGACCACAGCGCTGGGAACTGAAATCATCCCACTCTGCGCTATTCTCCACCTTTACCTTTGCGTTGCCGAACAAGCAGCCGCTGGCGTCGTTCCAGACGTGTCTATCGACAGTCCAGAACTGTGACCATCCTACCACTTGGCAAAGTGGCGCACACGTGGCAGCAATAGCCAGCACTACGCCCGCAGATAAACCGGACGAGTGGACGAGTGGACCAGGCTTTGTGTCATGCTTGTTGTGTGTGACGGGAAACGCCGCGCCACCTACCGAAGCTGGTTTATAATCGGAGGGACGACCGCCTCACCATGTCTGTATCCGTCTGCTCGACAACGAATCGAGAAGAGAGAAAAGAAGAAGGCAGGGCGAAGTCTGCGACAACGGGCCAACTTCTGCCCGTCTGTGGCCTGATGAGGAAAACAATAGCTACGAGGCGGTGCGAGTCTTCCATAAACCGGGCGGGCGCTTGCGTGATACTTGACATTTCCCGCATGACGCGCCCCGTTCGGTAAGCGAGGAGAAACAAAGTTACATAATAAATTGTGAATAAAAAAGTTCCGGACAATTATGACGTTTTGTCTGATTGCCGGCCGGCCAACTGCCGCATCCTGTCCCATGCGCTCGCACACAACCAACCCACAACGAGCCAAACGCGCCATCCTTCCCGTCTGGGTGACACAGAACCCCTTCCTTTTTCCCACTCTTCCATCTCCACAAGAGGGTGGGTAGACTGCCTGCGATAGGCTGCGCGGGGGCGGCTGTGAGTCGAGACCTCGGCGAGAGATCAGCAGAGGCTGCGGCGCATTTCCACGCAAGCAATGGATCCCGTTGGTGCTGAAATTTTTGCGCTGCAGATCGCCTGCATTTGCCCTGCATTTGTCTCGCGGTTCGATAGGAGCGAGGGCTATGTCGTAGGCTTACGCATGCGAGGATGGTGCGAGTGACAGCGTTGCATCGTGAATGAGCGGTATCTTTCCTACACTGGCAATGATAGGTTGAAGCCCGGCTTTGGACAGCGATTCCACAATCTTGCATTGCCTCTCTCTTACGTGGATGATTGCCGTGTCTCATGGGAGCCCAGTTTTCTGCACGATGCCTCAATGTCTTTCCCGTCGCACGTGTAGTCTCGGGTGCTCGCATAAAGCCCGAAGGCCGAAGGTAGAAGAGTGATCGCATGTTGAATCGAGTATATATCTCTTCGACTTTCTTTGAAGTAATTACTCTATCTTCCACTTCCAATCCAACTCACTCCTGTGTGGTCGCACAACTTTCGGTCAGCATCTACTTCCTACTCTTTGGCTTGTCGATCCCTGTGATTCAAGTTTCACCACGCCTTGATCCGCAATGGCTTTGCATGTGGCGCAATTGAGCGCCATCCCGGCTACAACCGCCGTGGTAGCAGTCCTCTCAGCGGTATGTCACACGGCTCGGCCAACCTCTACCCTCACTAACACATGGGAAGGCCATTCTATACGCTGTGGCCCGTGGCGTGTACAATGTCTTCCTCCATCCTCTGGCCAAGGTCCCAGGCCCCAAACTGTACGCCGTGTCGGATGTCTTCTACATCTACCACCTTACACACGGAAACTGGCCACAAACACTCAAGGTCCTCCACGATCAATATGGCCCTGTTGTCAGATTCGCCCCGACAGAGGTCTCTTTTGTCTCTGTCGGTGCATGGAAAGACATTTATGGACACAAAAACGACATTTCGCGGAATTATCCCAAGTGCGACAAAGCTGTACCGCCCAGTCTAAGCGGTGTCCCCAACCTTCTCACTGCAAATGATGCCGACCATAGACGTATGCGCAAGCTTCTATCGCATGCCTTTTCTGAGAAGGCTCTGCGGAGTCAAGAGAGCACCATGAATCGCTACATCGATCTTTTCATCAACAAGCTCACCGACGCAGCAGACAGGAGAGAGCCGATGGACATGGTCAAATGGTTCAACTTCCTCACCTTTGACCTCATTGGCGACCTGGCTTTTGGTGAGCCATTTGGGGGCTTGGAGAGTGGCAGCTACCATCCTTGGGTCTCAATGATCTTCTCGTCTGTTCGCATGACAACCTTGACCCAAGTCTTCCGTCGTCACCCAATTCTCCAGCCCATCGCTCGGCTACTTACCCCTAGAAAAGTTATGAAGGATGTGCAAGAGCATTGGCAGCTCAGCCAAGAGACTGCCCTACGACGCATTAACAGCAAGGATAGCGCGGAGAGGAACGACTTCATGTCTTACATCCTGCGGTACAACGACGAGAAGGGAATGAGCCAGGGCGAGATTATTGAGAATACCAACATTCTCATCATTGCGGGGAGTGAGACGACTGCGACGACACTGAGCGGCACGACATATCTTCTTGCAACGAACCCTGATGCCTACCACAAACTGGTCAAGGAGATACGTTCTACCTTTACCTCCGAGGAGGACATTACACTCGCACGAGTCGGCAACCTAGAGTATATGCGTGCTGTCTTTGACGAAACCTTCCGGATGTGTGAGTATTTGACGTCTTTCTCGTCTTTACATGTAAGCTGATTCCAGGGTAGATCCCCCTGTGCCCATAGGACTCCCTCGCATCGTTCCCCAAGGCGGAGACTTTATTGAAGGATACTGGATGCCACCTGGGGTAAGCATCCCAGCTTGGTCAGACAACCCCCACTGACACATGTACAGACAGCCGTATCGGTGCCGCAGTGGCCAGCCTACCAGTCCGACAAGCTCTGGACCGACCCTCAGGAGTTCATTCCAGAGCGCTGGTTGGGCGATGAGCGATTCGCCAACGATGCTCGCGGTATTCTGCAGCCTTTTTCAGTAGGCCCTCGAAACTGCATTGGCATGAAGTGAGTCCTGCTCCGCCCCTGCTCGAATCATGAAGTTGACCATCTTGTACAGCCTGGCGCACGCCGAGACCAGACTGATCCTGGCACGCATGCTCTGGAGGTTTGACATCCAACTCCGTTCCGACAGCATCAACTGGAAGCAGCAGCCAATCTACACCCTCTGGGACAAAGGGGAGCTTAATGTGAAGATTTCATTGGCGCAGAGGTAGAAGTTGAGGTTGTTTTGCGGCTACTAGGCGAAAGGACAGGCGTTAATGGTGACGGCAGTGTTGGAACTATCTCTTACAACGGCTATCTTATGTTGGATCTTGTGTTGAATCAAAAGAGCTTCAATTTGCGATGCATCAGTCCTAGACAAGCCAGTTGCCGTTCTCATCCTCCCAGCCCATGTCCACGTACGACCACCCCCCAAGTGTGCGCTTGCCATCTAACTCAAGGTGCATGGATTGTATGTTGTTCGCAAACCGCACACTTTTGATGGTCTCGTACGCCTTGTTCATCTGCTCCATCTCCTCGTCAGTCAGGGTTACAAGCTTGATGTTCTCCTCGATGCGCGAAGGTGTGGCGCTCTTGGGAATCACGCTGACGCCGCGCTGGACGGCCCAGGACAGGGACACGACGCCGGGCGAGCAGCCGTGTGCTTTGGCAATGTTGGTAAAGACGTCGTGAGAGCGGATCAGGGGCCCGTTCTCGCCGCCACCGCCCAGCGTGCTGTACATTGTTAGCACTGCTGTTCATGACCAGGTCTTCTCACTGCATTACCTCCAGCTGGTGACGTGAATTCCATGCTCCTGGCACCAGGGCACGAGCTTCAAGTTGGGGTTCAAGGCGTGCAGCTCAACCTGGTTGATGACAGGCGTGACCTTGGCAGTCTCGAGCAGCTGGCCCAGCGTCTTCTGTGTGAAATTGCTGACGCCGATACCACGGCACTTGGGCCCAACAAGCTCCTCCATCAATTTCCACGTCTCCACAAACGTCGGGCTCTGGTGTGGGCGCAGGGGCTGCTTGTCCGGGGTCATGGCCATGGGCCAGTGCATGAGGAAGACATCGACGTAGTCGACGCCCAGGGCGCTGAGCGAGTTGTCGAGGGCCGTGGCCGGATCGTGGTGCCAATGTCCCCAGAATTTGGTGACGAGGAAGATTTCGGAGCGAGGCACGCCGCTTGCGCGGATTGCGCGTCCCACGACGTGCTCGATGCCGTACGACTGCGCCGTGTCGAGGTGGCGGTAGCCGACCTTGAGCGCATGCAGGATGGACTGCTCGAGAGCCTCTTCGTCCTTGCTGCCAGGGGAACCTGTGGAGAGAGAGTCTCGTGAGCCTTGAGCTAGCCAGAGCGTCTGGGTCCATGCCAACCTTGCCAAGTTCCTAATCCCACTGCCGGGATTTTGGCGCCTATGGTGCCGTTAGCTACAGCCTCGACAGTCTGAAACGTCATCGCTTGCCGTTGTTTAGCTCGAAAGCCTTGGTGCACAGAGTGGGTGAAGCCATGATTGATCGTTTTGCTAGTTTAGTAGTTTGGTGAGTGAGGGTTACGAGCCATGGGGATTATTATGCGCAGAAAAATGAGAATTGGCTTACTGAGCAACTTCAGTTTGTGGAGACAAGCTCATGCTATTGCGTCATTGATGGTGTATAAGCGTGTAATCGAGGAGGGCTTAATAACGATCCCCAATGCCATTTTGAGAGCTTTTTCATTCTTGACACGGCAGAACAGTAGGTTTCATGAGGAATTTTGGCAATCAATATGCTGGTGAAGGAGTTGTTCACACAGAGTAAGCAGCAAAGCCACAGGTGTCAGACCGAGTTCATGTTGCGTGGCGGAAGCTAAGAGCAGAAGAGGAAAACGTCGGATTTAGCAAAACGGCACCATTCGCTCATGGCTCGGAATTCGGATGTTACCGTCATGGGCATGTTGAGTTTTCACAATCCATGCAAAGACGGTGCTGCTTCCGATCTGGGTGTCAGATGACGATCGTCGAAGCTGAGGGCTCGTGATGCCAGTCCATAATCGATGCGTGCGGGGCGAGGAAAAATCTGAAGGGAAATAATAAACAAGATTTCAGCAAGCACTATCGTGGCTAGTCATGTGTCGTGGAGTTGAGGCCTCCGTCTTAGTCAGTCACGCATTGCATTGCCTCCATACCGGCGACTACTATGCATTTGAGCGCAATATTACCAAGAAAGAGAAAGGCAAATGACTAGGGCAGAGTGGAATAAAACCACACCACGAACAGGCAACATGCCCTCCACCCAGCATTGCTCCGACATGGATCGTGCGATTTCGGAAAAGCCCATCGTGACAACGCGGCTTTGGCCTTCGATGAGGTAATGAGGACCACTGGAAGCAAGATTTCCTAGCCGCAATCGGGAGTCTCTAGCCATGGAACTGGGGTCGTTGGGCCACTTGGGCGAGCTATTCGGCCCGGTTGCAAAATTTCCACCTCCACATTCATCTGCACAGGCTCTTGTTATTCTGGAGCCCCGGATTCAACTCCACCCCCGACTTCCCAAGGCTGTGGCACAGAGTTGTATGGTTAAGGTTTGTTGACGTCTCGCTTGTTAGAGTTGTCGATCTGTTACCCATTGGTTGTCAGCGTCTTGAACCAACTTCCCTCCTGAGTAACCTCAACAGCAAAGACAACCCGCCTCTGCAACTCACATCAGTTCAGCAACCCATGGTTCATTCCTCCACCGCAATTCTACCTATGACGGAGCTCCCGTCATTCCCCGCTAGGTATTGGAATGGATCTTGGTTACCGTGCCTCCCCCGCAGACCGAGGAGCCGGCGCCCAACCCCAAGCAAGCGCCTCGGCTGATGAGTAGCGTCCTAGTAAATGCTGGGGACCCCTCATTTGTTTCCCCAAGTCTCTACTTATTGCGGTTCATGGCAGAACTGAGGGTCCCTCTGTGGAGTGATGCTGCGGTGTCCGATTCTTCCCTTTCGGCCCTTCGCGGAGTTCTCCTGGAGAAACCCAAGGAGAAACTCCTGCAAACTGCGGATACACCTCGTGATGATGGCATCTCCAGTTCACTGTTCACCATGGGGTCTCTTGCGGGGAGATGGACGTCCGCCTTGATTGCAGATCGTGAGGCGGTGACTATAAAGCAGAGGTCTTTCCAGCCAACCTTGTTGACTGTCGGTCCAGGCTTCGCGACTGCATCAACCCTCCCTCTACTTCACCATGCGGAACTCTCTGGTTTTGGCCCTCTCGGGCCTTGTGCTGGCCCCTGCTGTCTCTGCACAGGCTTACGACTCTGGAGACCGCGACAGGGAAGACTTTAGCTGGGTCCAGCCCAAGAACACCACCATCCTCGGTCCCTACGGCCATGTTCCTCCCGTCTACCCTTCGCGTAAGAAATCCATACATATCACTGTTTTGTCATGTTGCTAATACAACTATAGCCAATGCTACTGGTGTCGGTGGCTGGGAGGATGCTCTCCAGAAGGCTCGCGACTTTGTCGCCCAGCTGACCCTCGAGGAAAAGGCCGACATGGTTACCGGCCAGCCCGGCCCTTGCGTTGGAAACATCGTGGCCATCCCCCGTCTCGGCTTCAACGGCATCTGCCTTCACGATGGTCCTCTGGCCATCCGTGTCGCCGATTACGCCAGCGTCTTCATGGCCGGCGTCTCTGCCGCTTCCACCTGGGACCGGGAGATCCTCTACCAGCGCGGCCTGGCCATGGGTCGCGAATTCAAGGCCAAGGGCGCCCACGTCGCTCTCTCCCCCGTGTGCGGTCCCCTTGGCCGCTCTGCCTACTCGGGCCGCAACTGGGAGGGCTTCTCCCCCGACCCTTACCTGACTGGTGTCGCCATGGAGGAGACCATCCTCGGCCACCAGGACGCCGGTGTCCAGGCCACGCCCAAGCACTTCATCGGCAACGAGCAGGAGATTATGCGCAACCCAACCTGGAAGACCAACGGCACCGTCGGCGAGAAGGTGCAGGAGGCCATCTCGTCCAACATTGACGACCGCACCATGCACGAACTCTACCTGTGGCCCTTTGCCAACGCCATCCACGCCAGGGCTGCCTCCGTCATGTGCTCCTACCAGCGCCTCAACGGCACCTACGCCTGCGAGAACTCCAAGGCCGTCAACGGCCTGCTCAAGGAGGAGCTCGGCTTCCAGGGCTACGTCATGTCCGACTGGGGCAGCACGCACTCGGGCGTCTCCTCCATCGAGGGCGGTCTCGACATGAACATGCCCGGCGGCCTCGGCGGGTACGGCATGAACTGGAAGGCCGGATCCTTCTTTGGCGGCAACATCACCCGCGCCGTCAACAACGGCACCGTCCCCGTCGAGCGCGTCGACGACATGATCATCCGCATCATGACCCCCTACTACTGGCTCGGACAGGACAAGGACTTCCCCGGCATCGACCCTTCCACGGGTGACCTCAACACCTTCTCCCCTCGCTCCACCTGGGTACGCGAGTTCAACATGACTGGCGAGCGCAGCGTCGACGTCCGCGGCGACCACGGCGCCCTGATCCGCAAGCACGGTGCTGCTGCCACTATCCTCCTCAAGAACGAGAACAAGACGCTGCCTCTCAAGGCCCCCAAGTCCATCGCCGTCTTTGGCAACGACGCCGGTCAAATCACCGAGGGCTTCTACAACCAGGACGAGTACGAGTTCGGCACCCTCGTCGCCGGCGGTGGCTCGGGTACCGGACGTCTGACCTACCTTGTTGACCCTCTGACCGCCATCAACGCCCGCGCTGCCCAGGATGGCTCTCTTGTCCAGCAGTGGCTCAACAACACCCTCATCGCCAAGACGGATGTTCGCACCCTCTGGCTCCCCACTCCTCCCGATGTCTGCCTCGTCTTCCTCAAGACCTGGGCCGAGGAGGCCGCTGACCGAGCCAGCCTTCACGTCGACTACGACGGTGATGATGTCGTCGATTCCGTCGCCCGCTACTGCAGCAACACTGTTGTTGTCACCCACTCTTCTGGTATCAATGTCATGCCTTGGGCCAACCACCCCAACGTCACTGCCATCATCGCCGCCCACTTCCCCGGCCAGGAGTCTGGCAACTCCCTCGTCGACGTCCTCTATGGCGATGTTGATCCCTCCGGACGTCTGCCCTACACCATTGCCCACAATGCCAGCGACTACAATGCCCCTATTGTCACCGATATCCAGACTGATGGCTTCTACGACTGGCAGAGCTGGTTCGACGAGAAGCTCGAGATTGACTACCGCTACTTCGATGCCAACAATATTTCCGTCCTGTACGAGTTTGGCTTCGGTCTCTCCTACAGCACCTTCGAGCTTGGTGAGATCAATGTTGAGAACGTCGCCGGCAGCAACATCACCTCCAGGCCCGAGCATCTGCCCGTCCAGCCCGGTGGTAACCCTGCCCTGTGGGAGACACTCTACAACGTCAGCATCCCCGTCACTAACACTGGCGACGTGGACGGCACGACCGTTGCACAGCTGTACATCACCCTCCCCGACAGCGCCCCCGAGGGCACTCCTGTCCGCCAGCTCCGCGGCTTTGACAAGCTCTCCCTGGCTGCCGGCCAGACTGGCGTGGCCAACTTTGAGCTGATGCGCCGTGACCTCAGCTACTGGGATGTCAACGCCCAGGACTGGGTCATCCCCAAGGGCGAGTTTGTCCTAAGCGTCGGTTTCAGTAGCAGAGATCTGCCTGTTACCACTACTCTGACCCCTGTTAAGGGCTGCACCAAGCGAAAGCTCTAGATGATTGTACATATATATTTAAGATAATGTCCACGAATTGATGTCATGACTCAGATTCTCATTGTTCTTCATGGGCTACATTGTGCTCCATCATTCTTCTATTCGTACATGGCCGGTCCATGGCAGATTCTCCGACGCACAGTCGAACTTGCTTTCTATCCGTTGCATTTCCTCAGCTGGAAGCCAGTATCCCCTCAAGCGTCTCTCAAATGACGGGCGTGTCAGCCACGTAAAGCTCAGCCGTTCCTCTTCTTGCACTAATATGCTTGCTCGCTCGAATAGATCGGCCCATCCTGGATCACGAAACCGCTCGTCATCCCAGAATACATACCCCAGCCCTAAGATGTGTAGCTCGTTGGGCATTGAGCTGGCAGAACCATGGAATGATGGTAGCCTGATGGGAAAAGACAGCCCTGGGGAACGCCTATACTGTCGGTATCCAAGATTGGGCTGGTACTGAGGCTGGTATTTTGGTAGTCTTGTGTGCATGACCGTCGTGTAGTAGTCAGTCTGAAGTGCATCTTGCAGAAACTCTCGGGATATTCCGCAACAAAGATAAGGTATAACAAGGTCATAGCGCCTTGCCTCATCCGCCGAAAGGAGCTCGCTGAGGAGACAAAGACCCAAAGATGTGACACAGCTTATAGACCGCAGAACCCCGGACTTTTCAGAGTCCGCGTATATGATTGCACCGCGTAACTCGAGATCACTGAAACTCTCCATGCCATCGTAGATTGCCTGGTTCTGTTGTGGGCTTTGATAGACAAGCCCAGGTGTATCCATGACGTCTTGAATGAGCTGTTCCCCAGCCTTTGCAAGAACCTGTTCCACGACACAGCCGTAATAGTGGTGTATCGATGCAAGCTCCTCTGTTTCGCATGGATGGAGATGAGATATGAAGAGGTCAAACTGTTCCTCGGCAGAGAACAGCGATTCGAAAGCATCATCTGGATCGGCTGGGAAGACTCGACAGTACAGCTCAAATCGCAGAAAGGCGCGTTGTAGTCGGACGTTTTCCGATTTCGATATTGGTTTTTGCGCTTCCTGATCCTCATAATGCTGGATTTTATTGTGCGTTTGTCCAGGGAAGGTATGAGATGCTCCGCATAACTGCTTTGTGCGCAGTTCCGTCTCCGCCGCGATGGTGGTCATGACATCTGCATAGTATGCCTCTGCCAGTTTTTCCACGCGAGAGTGCAATCGCAGCAGACTTAAAATCCCCGACTCATCTATGGGAAATGGAAAACTGCTATCATTGAAGTAGCGACTGAGGTGAGCCGCCACAATTTTCCGATGTGCTTGAGTGTTGCGATTGGCGGTGAGCTTTGGAGCGTAAAATACTGCCAGCAAATGACACAGAATCTCTGGCGCTGCATTATTGACAAGCACAGCGCTTAGAAAGCTTCTGCGCGAATGTCGAAATATTCTGTAGCATGCCGGCGATGCTGAAATGAGGTTGTGTAGACTTTGCAACGACTCAACAGAGCTTAGAATGAGACCCAGGAGCTCTGGCGACAACGTCTCGAACAGGGCCATTGTCTGCCGTAGTAAACGCCCAATTCAGTATGGCCGGGGCACACAAATAGTTGGAGAGAATAGTATCCCAGAATCGATAGAGGCTGCCCCAGCATATTTAGACGGTTCAATTAAAGGCGCCAAAGAATTCCTAATCGGGCAAGTTGCTCGGATGGATACAAATTTGGCACCAAGGACTCGTAACCGAGCACCGGGACTCGGATGCGAATCCTCCCCCAAGGCCCGTCTCTTTTCACCCCCGCCGTTCCTATTTTTAACAAGCAACGTTTCACAACAAAGACCCAAGGAATCCCACGTTGCTGTCTTGGTAATCGTGTGCGTCTCCCGCTTTGCCCAAAGTGATTACGATATCCCCCTTAAGCGAGAACTAGCCGCGGAGCCGAGAACATCCTTGTTAATACCGAGTCACCAAAGTTGGAACTCATGATGACAAACAACTTATTTATCGTATCATACTTGTCACTCTGCATGTCCTCTCCTTCCTCTTCCTCTTCATCTTCCTCTTCCGCTTCCTCATCTTTGTCCTCCTCTTCCCTATTTGAACAGTCCCGCTAGTTTAGTTTTCCTGCAGAGGCTTGCCAAGTCCAAGGCGCTCCAGGGTGCTGACGAAGCTCCCAGGGTTGGGCGCGTTGGCATCCACAATGTACGTCTTGGGCGTCTTGTCCACCAGCAGGCGGATGAGGTCGGGTCGCATGTAGTGACCGCCCTGTTCAAGCTCCCATCGTTAGCAATGCCAATTACGCTATTTCGATCACGTTTCAGACGTACAAAGTCAGCTAGGCGCTTGGTGAGCAGGTTCTCGTCCAGGTCGACGTCGACAACGAAGATGCCGTCAAAGGTCTTGGAGGGATCCTCCACAGCGCGGAACCCATCCGGTCGGTAGATGCGGGCAAAGCCATTGCCAATCACGGCAGCCTCGGCATCGACGGCATCTTCATCGTCCTGCAGGCGCTTGGGCAGATTGAGGCGGGCGCCCTCGCGGGAGACAACCTGCGTGGGGGCCAAAGTCCAGGTGCCGGTCTCGTAGGCATAGGCGGGGGTCACAAGCTCCGACTGCACTTCGGATATATTGGTGTAAGGGTCGGGGTAGGTGAGGGTGGAGGCGGGCGGGTAGACGGGCCAAGCGGCGACGTGGATCTGCTCGTTGAGGGCACAAGCGTGGGCCTTGAGGAAGGGATTCATCTAGTCGCCTGTTAGTGAGTGACGCCACCCTTTCTAAATTTAGTCTAGGACCTACGTTCTCCCAGCAATTGAGGTGGCCAAGAGCGCCAATCTCTGTCTCGACAACGCTGTTGAGCGAGTCGCCGGTGCCCTCGCCAAAGACCAGTCGCTCGACGTGCGTGGGCTTGATCTTGCGGCGGTGGTTGATGACGTCTCCCTGCGGGTTGATGATGATCTGGGCCATGTACAGGCTGTTGCCGTCAATCTCAGAGTAGCCGAGAGAGACGTAGATGGCCGCCGCCTTGGCCGAGGCTCGGATACGGTTCATCTCCTCGGAGTCGGGGCGGAGACTGTTCTGGTGGTACTCCTTGAGCAGAGGCAGCGAGTCTTGGTAGGTGACTCGCCATTGCCAGTAAGGATATCTGTCGGGTAAGCTACGTCAAAAGATCCAATTGAGGCGGTTCTTACCCAGGGATCCCTATTAATGTTAGCATTATTGCACGGCCAGAGCGGGGTTTGGCCTAAACTTACAGGTTTCGGGGAAAGCGATGAGCTTGCAGCCCTTTTCACCCGCCTCGGTGATGAGTTCAATGGTTCGCTTGACAGACTTTTCGAGGTTGAACCAGCCGGGCTCGGCCTGGACGCAGGCGGCCTTGTACTTGCGAATGGTGGCAGGCATGATGGGTATGTTCGCGTTAAGCAGATGGTTTACTTGAATTGGTTGATGAGTGCTGAGGATGAGAGACGGTTTGTTCGGTGGGATGAACCCATTTATATAGATGCCATGGCGGATGAATGGGCAGGTCCATTATCTGCACATATGCAGACGTTACGCGTCAAGGTCGCTTCTCGGCAGAATTACAATTTCTTGTCGTCTGATCGTACGACACCAAGACGTAGCATTCTCGCCATGTATGTAACTCTGCAACTGGATGGGTGCGCGTCCTTCTTGTCCCGCACTGCCCGCAGGCAATCTGTGAGCAACGCTCCGCAGGTTCCCGCAACCCGTCGGCATCAAGTTGCCGCAGTCGCCGCAGACTCCGCAATGCAACACCAGGTTTGCCACACATCTTTCCACTGTGTGGCTGATGTAAATACATTGCGTCGTCTTATTGGCAGGGGCACTATAGGCGAGGAACATCTTCTGTCCTTACGTTCCTAGCCAAAGGGATGGGTGTAGCTCGATTTTATTGGCTGCACCGTCTTCGAGTGAAGAGGTGGGCGACTTCATCAGGTAGCTGCGCAGAGGCTTTCATTGCTGAACACTCATCTGGAATCCACAAGACCATCTTTCTGTGTGTGCAATCACGACGAAGTAGCTAATCTGCTAGCCGTCGTCACATCCCTGATTACGGTTGGTTTGTTCAGCCAATACGACGGTGTGTCGCTGCGCATCTGAAAAATATTTGCATTCGTAGAAAGGAGCATGTCCAAAGTTTGGCCGAACTAATTTGTATCCATAACACTTGGACCGCATCACGGCACATCGAGTCCGGTTAACGATGCCGCCTTGACTACTGCTCATTGATCAACGTGATGCGTTGCCGACTCCGGTTCTCAGGCAATAACCAGAGCACAGAATTGAACTTTTGTGTGGTTGCACCTCCCTTGATCACTGGCTTGACAAAGACACGATTCGTATAGCACACATCATTGTTGTGATTCACTGATTGTAGCTTGGGCGATCAAGTTCGCGTGAGTGACCAGGTGATGTCATGTGTTCTCTATTCAGCAAGCGACGGTGAATCATGCACACAGCGAACAGGTTACAGAAGCAAAGATGATTTCCTCTCCTCCTTGCCAAAGCCGATCTATAAAGAGCAACCTTCGCTCCTCTCCCAAGGCCAAACTCAACTCAACGCACTTCCTAAACTCCTTCCTACACCAACTGAATAACATCTACCACCACTTCACATATCTCACCAACACCTCGTCATCGACATCATGAAGCTCACGCTCGTCACCCTTCTCGCCGCTCTCGCTCTCAACATGAGCGGGTAAGTTCTTCTTACCTCTGATGCTCACGAGAATAGACTAATGTTTAATAGGGCCGATGCGAATACGCATAGATCTATGGTTTGTTACAACGTCAAGTACATCGGAGTCCCACCAGCCAGATCTGAGATCACCAACAAAGACGCGACGAGATGCGCTTGCAAACTTTACCGTGAGCGAAACACTGGCGACGAGAAGTGGGACCAGTGCCCCGACTGCGAGTTCAATGAAGTGAGCTATGGTGATTCTTGATACATACATAGCGGTGGCTAACGAGCAATTAGTCCAAAGATAGGTGCATCTCCGAAGGCGAACACTTGGGTGGTAAGGAGGTAAGCACTACACTCTATCAGCAGAAAGCCGCAATACAAATGCTGATGAATAACCTTAGATGGAAGAATACTGCGTCAAGCACTGCGACTCTGACGGCGCTCGTGCTCGTGGTTAACTAGCTCAACCAAGCCGCAATATGGCGTGTTGACGGTGGCAAGGGAGGCTGAGGTGAATCGGTTGAGCTCTAAACTCTAGGACCCTTGCATTTGGAGAAGCCCAGCGCAGCATTTGGCTGTTTTATCTTGTAGAGGAGACTAGACAAGAGAATATACTGGATCTCGACTAATATAATCAATGATGTGCCAAAATGCGAACATGTTACCCTCACCAAAGTCCAGTGGTGCCCGGAAAGCTCTCCCAAAACACTTGTGCGGCATCGTTGTACCCCGTGCCCAGTAATTCATCATCGTCACTTCGGTCAAGAAAGTCCAGGTCCATCATCAGCGGTAGCTGTGAAGGCTGTTGTGGCTTCTCTGGCACCTCATTCTCGGGAGTAGCATACGTCTCCTGGTCGCATTGTTAGCACAGCGCAATAACCTTGGCTGAGACACATCTACCTTGTCTGCGTACGTCTCAACTTCCCCGACCGGCGAGGGCTGAAGAGCGCCGTAATCGATGATGGCATGCCGAATGGCTCGTCTTTCGGTCGGCGTAACGGCAGCATCGCCTCGGGATTTTACAGTAGTGTAGAATACCTGCATCCTTTGGATAGTGTCTCGCTAAGCTGGTAAGTAAGTGTCATAATCAAGGGCAAATGTGTGACGAACCCATGTATCGGCCATAGGCCAGGCTTGTCTCATATCCTTGAGAAACTGGCACCCTTCGACAATATAAGACTGCCAAGATGTGCTGTTGGTGGCCTCTTCGAGAACTGGAAAATGGAAAAAGTAGAGCAACGTTCCCACGGCAGTGTAGACGGCAAAACCGACCCAAGGAACGAGGCCGCGAAGGAAGAAAAGCCCCATGTTTCGCATCTCCTGCATCATTTCGCAAACCGTCTCGGCCGCCTTGATGAGTTCCTTCCTCGACCACAAAGACCAACTTGTCCACTCGGGGCTCCTTTCTCCGGGCTGTTCCATCTCCACCTCTGGGAGGTATGGCCGGTACAGGAAGATGATGGAGAGGTAATAAATGCTATGCATGTAGCAGTATGCCTGGCCTTGATTTGCAGCTGTGTGCGCTCGCAGAAGAGAGACGTCATATCTCAACCGGTTTGGCAAATCGTCTTTCCATTTCTGCAATCGCGAGGAGAGTGTCTGAAGCTTGGAATTCGGGTTCCAGGGAGATGGATCCTCCGAGTGGACTTGACACGCCCATTTCGCAACCTCTCCCCATATGTCTGCGACTTGCATTGTACATGCTATGATGGACATTGCTCCAACGGGGTCGTTGTTTGCTAAAGAGATGGATCCATCCAGTCGGGGAAGTCTAACAGCCTCGCCGAATGCGAAGCTCTCCGCATCACAGGGCAGCTGGATATGCATGTGAGCGGCGGACAAGGAACGGTCACGTCCTTTGCCGCCACTGAGAAGGCTATCCATTAGAAAGCAGGTCCAAGCCGTCCTCCGTCGCTCCTCGGCAGCTATAAACTCTGCAGAAGATGTTGCTGCAGCAGGCTCCTCAAAGATGCCGATGGCTTGAGCCATGCGAACAGCCATACCGAGAAAGAGCCATGCTCTTCTGCCTTCACCAGCCCCCCATGAGTGGCCTGTTATGAGAAGCAGTGTCTGTGTAGTGTGCAAGCATGGTTCGTCTACTTTGGGAAGCACCAGGGATCTTGCTAACGATGCAAAGGCATTGCTCGCGGCAATCTGGGTGGGGTATCCGTTTGGAGGAGTTGGGGAGAAGCTGCGGGCGTGATTAGAGACAATGGCCGGGCCAGAAGTGCAGACACATACCGAACCGACAGGGCCAGAATGGCCCAGCAGAGCGCTACATCTAGCGAGTTCTCATGAAGGCCGACCAGCAGACTTGGTATGTGATGAAACGACCACTTGTAGGCACATCTCACATAGCAGGCCTTGACCTCGTCGGTGAAATAAGGAAAGGGGCTCTCATCGACAGGAGGGCTAGCGTAGGAAGCCTGAAGAGGCGAGGGGGCAGTGACCAGGGAATCGCGCGTGTCTGACGCGCTTCCTACGGTGGCGGCCCCTGGTCGGCTGGGAATTGAGCGTCGGGGTTCCCTGGAGCCATACTTTCTAGGAAACACACACTCGTCGCCTCGTTGGAGGCATCGGTCACACGGCGGCGAGCCAGCATGAATGCACTGTCGATCATCAGTAGTGAAGCAGATGGAGAGAAAAGAAAGAAAGAAGGTACCTTTCTCTTGGAGGACCTACATTCGGCGCACGCGATGGATTTCTTCATGGCGGCGGGGAGGAGGCAGACGTCCTGGATGCAGATTTTGCTGAGCCTGGTTCAGGCATTCGATTGGCTCGCCTTTGTTCCAGGATGCCGCCGCGTGTCAAACGAACCGAATGGGGATTGGTAGCTGATCTTGGCTTTGGCCTTGATTCCACCAGGCGGGACTAAACTGGCGCCGATACGGTGCAAGCAAGTTGCGATGTGAATCAAAGATCCGGCAAGCGGGGTTAACCCAGATACGCATTCTGTAATCAAGCGAGCTGCAGATAAGAAACAGGTGATTGTATCTGGTCTTGTAACATGGCATCTGGCTTCCGGTCCGATGTCAATTATTCCACATCTGTACACTGGCTGTCAAGGACATACACTGTCATATCAAAGAAGGTATTTCTCTTTCGCTTTTTTTTCTTCTTTTTTTCTTCTTCTTCCGTGTATCTCCTTTACCCCAAGGACAAGAACCTGCTTTGATCGCACAACCCACCTTGGAAGTTTTGCCTGTTCGGCTTTTTCCGGAACAGGAATCACGTCCCGAGTTTTCTTAACATCCCTACCCTATAGCAGTTGTCTACACGATCACCGTCACATCACGGTAGTTGGTTGCATGGCTTGAGATCTGCCGGGCTCTAGCTTCTGTTCGGGGCAGGAGACTTCAGATATGGGGTTGCGGGAATAATTTGGTTTGCGTATTTCTCTGAAGAAACTAGCAATATTCCCATTGAATGGGCGTCCGGATACGAATATCCGTGCTGAGAGTGAGAAGTGCCGTAATGGAAATGTAACAACAGGGTTAAAGCGGAAATTGTTTTGTATATTTACGAACAATACCGTTGCTATTCAACCACCGGCACCAACGTAAGGGTATCGCCCAATTGCCTGCATCCACTGAACCGACTCTGACTTGGGTTCACGCTCAAAGCAGTAAAAGTAAGGAAATAAATTGTGACAGCCGCTAATCGCCCCTTCTTTTTCCATCATCTACACCATTCTGTGGCCAGCATCTTCCCTTTGTATTGACGTCTCGGTTGTGACCAAAATGCGTTTAGGATCGTTATGTCTGGTCTGCCGCCCGTTGCTGTGGACGCGAACGGAGGGCAGAGTACTCTGAAGAGCCGAGTCCAGATCGTTTAGAGCAAGCTCCTCTGTGCTTATGCTCCGAGGCGACGATTCCTTGTAAGCCCCGCGACTTCGTACGCGAGCGTTGGAGCCCATAGCGTACTGAGAGCTGGATCCGTATCGTTCGTAGCTTTCGCGGCCGCTGGGGGCGGTCGACAGTCCTGGGATAACCTTGGCGAGCAGGGGTCGGAGGGTAGGCAGGCAAGCGCAAATTATAGCGCAGTTGAGCTCGATACAGGACCAGATGGCCGCGCCGACATTGTCCCAAGCCGGGTCTTGGCTCATGACGGCATCACGGAGGGTGCAGATGCGGTAGACAGAGATGATGCAGACGCTAGAATGGCTGTCAGCACACGTGGCGGAGGAATATATAGAGTCCACCACTCACAAGAACCCAAGGCAGAAGATGAACAGGACCATGGCTTTCTGGCGCATCGGCAATTGTAGCTTCAGCACCGACGGCAGCGGGATGCAGAAGATGAGTATATCGGTCGCCAGGCTCATGGCCGACGAAAAGTACCACACGGGGAGCGTATCGAGACACCAGTCGGCGGTGCTGGGCACGATGAAGGAGATGGGCAGGCACGAGATGCCCAGGAGCGTGACCTGGACGGCTGCCCATATCACGACGCCGATGATGGACCAGAAGCAGACGGACTGGATGATTGCTTTCTGGAAGATGCGGCGAAACTGCAGCAGAAACGAGATTTTGACCATGTTCATGCCGATGTTGTAGTGAAGGATGCTGATGTAGAGATACTGCGACTTGTTAGCGGTTGGGCGCATCGTCCGTTTCCGTTTCTATTACCTTCAACTGTTCCAACGTATCCTCGATAGAAACAGCTTCCGAATGTCGTCCCATGCCGTACCTGGCTTCTGCAATACCGTCAGTACTATGATGTTTCGTGTTTCGCATAAACGTACCCATACACGTCGACACCGATACGACGATGGAAAGGGCCTGCCGCGCGTCAATCCATGAACACCGTTACGATGCCCGCCGGCCAAGTCACTCACCAGCGCGGCCGCGATGGTCCAGTCATCGGCCCCTGCAATCCCAAGCAGATGCACGCGAGTGTAGAGCCGCGAGAGCACCAGTGCACCGGAGCTGACGACGAAGCCAACCGCGATGCCGACCAGAAGCGGCGCCTGCGTCTCGGTACGGATAACTTGCTCTTGGTCCATTGTTGCGTTGCAGTCGCCAAGGGGGAGGAGGGAATTCGTGTAAGGACCAGGGCGCCGGGAATAAATATTATAAACGTAAAAGCATACGACTCTCGGAACCAGAAAACAAGGACGAGCGATTAGCGTCGGATCGCCATGAGGTTGAAAGAATGAAACCATGGACACCCAAGAGTTTGCATGCAACTCTCAGGGAACGGTGCAAGGGAAGGCCAAAAGGAGGCTGCCAATTCCGGGCCGTATGTGACTGTGCATCACCCACCGGTTGGCTTGCAACCTTGTCTGTGTTTGGTACTATGCCCTAGCTTGCATTAAGCGAGGGGAATGCCTGAACAGGAATCTCCATGAGGGCCTGCCTCGTGTAGATGAACTACATTCGCCACTGCTTCCACTGCGCGTCTCTGCTATCCCCCTTGGTTAAAGTGGCGGAAGAATCGGTGGCGGGGCCGTTGTTACGTCTTGCCATGCCGGCAGATGCTTGTGCCTGCAGCCAGAAGGGGTCCAAGCGGCACATTATTCAATTGAATACCGTTTGCGGCGTGGTGTGGTGTGGTGGTGTGTAACACCTCGCTGCATACCGCGTCAGTTTCTTGGATGGGTGTGCCAGTCGACACATGGTCAAACCAAGGCTACAATAATCCTGCGGTGCCAAGGCGCTCTGGACTTTTCTAGTAGCCCCTCGATCTAACCCTGTGCGCTTTAGCTTTCGCTTTTCAGCTTCCCAGCATCGGGCTCGGATTCGAGTTTCCTGCCGTTCCTACTGGGGGAGAACCCGGCTGATCCCCCCAGAACGGTTCAGGCCGCCTTGGGAGGGCGGGGAGGTCGGCGACTGTGTGCCTGGACAAGGATGGCATTGAACCCCTGCATGAGTCGCCAATGCAAGGTCCAGGCGAGGCGTCCCGGCTGTAAGGAATCTAGCTGCGCGAGGTGAGATGAAGAGGTTTCCGTGTTGGGAGGAGGGTGAACGGTGATGGAGGTAGAGGAAACCGTTCATGTTGGTTATGTGGTTGAGTGAGGAGTCAGGAGGAGGAAGGTTGCAGTGATAGTCGCAGACAACACCTCAAGAGGAAGAATGTGACTGTGACAGAGCAAAGACTGCTGCATGTAGGTACAGTGGACGATTCGGGATTGGTAAATGCTGCATTTAACCGGCCCGTCTGCAAGCCACATTTGAGCGCTACCTCGAGGGCCGCATGCGGATGGAGTCATTCTCGGGGCTTAACATGCGCAGTATTAATGGTTCCTGGATGCGACCTGACCTTCATCTCGCGAAACAAGGCCTTTCTTTATATCGCGCGGCGCACCTTCTCGAATGGCGTGCGAGAACCAGGAGAACGGGACGGGCATCCTTGGCCATGCAGCCAGGAGGCGTGACTACATACACACCTCGTAGGTCAAAACGTGGGCATGCTGCGAAGCAGACTTTGCCGTCTTGGTGCTTCGGAGGATTTCTCTAGCGTGGAAGTGGTGAGGCTTTTTGCCCATTGACGAGAGGCCTAAAGCGAGATTGATATCGAATAGAACGAACGAACGAACGGGCATCCATCTCCTTAACTGAACTTAAATATATTGCAGATACCTGCCCAAGCCGCCAGCAAACCTTGTTGAACACTCGGTTCAAGATGAATTTATGCAAGCCAACGTCGACGATTCAAGACTCGCCGAGGATTGCCGCCAGGGACTGCGACTTGCCTTCCATGGCTAGATGGGCCGAGAGGACCCTGGCATCTTGGCCACACCCCGGCTTTTGCAGCCAACCGAGATTCGCGCGTAGGATATACCCCTGGCCTCCGTCGTCAGCCCTCATGCGGGGGGATCTTGCACATTGTTGCTTTTCTGTGAGATTCCCGAGGGCGCTGGATGGAATGGGATGGAAGAAGGAAAGAAAATGCCGTCAGAAGGAGGGAAAGCAGAAAAGCAACGAGGTCGATGCGAGCTCTGGCAGACGTTAGCTTTGAGTATATTAAGGAAGATCCCGTCCATTCCCCCCTTTCCCCGCGTAAGAACCATGCTACCCCATCCCCAAGACGCCTTGTTTGTGGCTCCTGGCCCACCTCCGCGTTGACGATATTGCGCTATTCCTCCCCCTACAGAATTATGGCTCTGTGTATCCATCCATACGCTCCTTGTGGCCGAGCCGCTGGGCCAGACCTGGACCGCGGGCTCACGTCTCAGTTTCTCGCAAGGCTACAGCTAAGTATTGTGTTAGCAAAGGGTATGTGGACCAGAACCCCAGTCCAAATATTGGATGTTGGTTTTCCAGCGCACGCAATCGTGGCCGGGCCAAGCCCCTTATCCAGATTGCTCTGGCATGATTTCCTGTTTATGCCACGCAAGGCGTAGCTGCGAACCCTGAGGGACGGGCGGAAAGACACCTACAAATGCCTTGCGTCCCCCTTTGGAACTGAGCCCGACTTGCACGCAGCACCAGCCCCGCGCCCAGCTCCCTCCCCTCCCCCTCATTCCTTTCCGCCTGTTCCCCTGGCCAATCATCTGTGCAATGTCCTCTTTGCTGCAAGCGTGGACCGCCATGGTCTTGCTCGTCGGTGCCACGGCCGCCACCGCTGTGCCGGAGGCCTTTGACTATGTAAGAGACGCAGCCGACTTCTTGAAACGCCAAGCCGTGATGCTAACCTTGGTCCTGTGGTAGATTATTGTAGGAGGCGGCACTGCTGGAGGCGCACTCGCTGCCCGCCTGAGCGCCGGTCTCCCCCAGCACAAGATCCTGCTGCTGGAAGCCGGTCCCGCGGCCCCTGAAGAGTTGCGCATCAACGTGCCGGGTCTGCGCGGCTCCATCCTGGGATCTACGTATGACTGGAACTTCACGTCCGTCGCGCAGCCCGGGCTCGGCGGCCGCACCATCGACGTCAACCGCGGTAAGGTCCTTGGCGGCTCCTCGGCCATGAACTACCTCTGCTACGACCGCGCCTCCTCTGTAGAGTACGATGCCTGGGGCCAGCTTGGCAGCCCCGGGTGGAACTGGAAGACCATGTCTGCCGGCATGGTCAAGTCGGAGAATTTCACCGGCAGCGACGGTGACCTGCACGGCACGAGCGGCCCCGTTAGGACCACTTACAACCGCATCGTGCCCGAGGTCATCAAGACGTGGCAGCCCACCATCAGCAAGCTTGGCGTCCCCGTCAATGACGGAGGCTCCCTCGCAGGCAACCCCATCGGTGTCATGTACCAGCCCACCAACATTGACGTGACAAACTGGAGTCGCTCCTACAGCGCCACCACCTACCTCCGTACTATCAAGTCCAACCTCACCGTCAGGACTGGCGTGCAGGTTGCCAAGGTTGTCTTTGCCAACAAGACGCCTCTTGTTGCCGTCGGCGTCAAGCTGCAAGACGGTACCACCATCACTGCGCGCAAGGAGGTTATTCTCTCCGCCGGCTCCATCCAGAGCCCTGGCCTGCTCGAGCTCTCCGGCATTGGCCAAAAGGCTGTCCTCTCCAAGGCCGGCATCAAGCAGAAGCTCGAGCTCCCCGGCGTTGGCGAGAACTACCAGGACCACCTCCGCACCTCCAATACGTACCGCCTCAAGCCCGGATTCGAGTCCTTTGACCCTCTCATTTACGAGGCCGGCGGTGCTTTCGCCACGGAGCAGCTGGGTCTATGGCTGCAGAACGAGGTGTCCTGGTACGACATGACGACGAGCGCCTACAGCTTCCTCAACTGGGGCCAGATCGGCAGCAAGGTCAGCGAGAACCTTCTGGCTCTCGCCAAGGCTGGCTTCGCCAAGAACGGCACCGTCGTCGACAAGAAGAAGCTCGAGTTCCTGAGCAACCCCAAGGTCCCGCAGCTGGAGCTCATCATGGAGGCCAACTACGTCGGCGCTGCTGGCTACCCCGGCGGCAGGTTCATCACGCTCTTCTCGTCCGTCATGCACCCCATGAGCCGCGGCAGCGTCCACATCAACCCCGCCTCCCCGGCCGGCAAGCCCGTCATCGACCTCAAGTACTTTACCAACGAGTACGACGTGCGCGCCGTCATCGAGGGCGCCAAGTACGCCCGCAAGGTCGCCAACACGGAGCCCATGCGTTCCCTCTGGGAGGAGGAGACGGAGCCCGGCCCGGCCGTGCAGACCGATGCCCAGTTCCGCGACTTTGCCGTCAGCACCGTCAACAGCTTCTACCACCCCATCGGCACCTGCGCCATGCTGCCCAAGAAGGACGGCGGTGTCGTGGACAAAAATCTCGTTGTGTACGGCACGACCAACCTCCGCGTGGTTGATGCTAGCATCATCCCAATCCAGATGGCGGGACACATCCAGACTGCTGTGTACGGTATTGCCGAGACGGCCGCACAGAAGATTATTGCGGCGGCGTGAAGCTCGGTTATCTGTTGCGTCATACCCATGTATCTATATGTCCTTCGTTAGATGAATCCACAATGCCCCATCCTCTATTGCGGATACCGATGATCGGAATAGTCGTCAAATGGTTCAACGTGAATTGAGTTGACAACCATCTAAGCAATGAACTTGTGATGAGAACATGTTGTGAGTACGGCTGTAAGCCACGTAACCAATTGGCCAATTGACCAACTTTCACAGCAACTACAACTAGCATCAATTCATACGCCGGCGCCGTCGATGTCCGGTGGCTTGAGGATCGGAGTCGGAGTGCGGGGAAAGGATAACGGCCTTCCCGATCGAGAATCGCTAACCGGCCTCTCCTCCGGTTGTCGTCCGATGGCTTCATGTCTTATCTGCCAAGAGCAGAAGCCCTCAAATCCTTGACATAACATTTAGGGTCTGTTGAATCCTTTCGTGTTATCTGTTCCACAAATACGAATTCTTTCGAGGCACGACGGGGCAATGTAAGTGCCGAGATGTCCCGATGCGTCTCCCCTCACTTGCTCAATCTCTATAAGAGGGCGAAAATCCCCTTGTCTTCTTCCTTCTGCAACCGACTGACTCGCTAAATTGTTACATTAGCCGTGGCTCGTCTCGCTATGCGGTCTCTGTCTGTTGTCAAGCTCCTCGCCGTGGGCTCCGTTCTGCCTACGGCTTGGTCCAAGGTTGTGTCTTCAAACGCACAATCCCCTATTCAGAGACGTGAGGGTGCCGAGCGTGCTCTCGATGGCTTCCCTGTCCCCAATCCTACCGAGTCCTACTGGCAGGACCCCCCTCACCGCATCGCCAATCACCGCACAACAGAAGAACTCCCCACCTCTCAGACCTTTGACTACGTCATCATCGGATCTGGCGTATCTGGTGCTTCTGTCGCCTTCAAGCTCCTGTCACGCGACCCGGACCTGTCAATTCTGATGCTCGAGGCAAGGACGGCGGCATCAGCAGCATCCGGGCGCAACGGTGGACACTGCCGCGCTGGATCTTGGAAGAGCGTCAAGAGGTGGATTGATTCGTTTGGCGAGGATGAAGGTCTCAAGCTGGGCAAGATGGAGCAGGATTCCATTAACGACCTCCGCGGCTTCGTGAAGGAATTCAACGTATCCAGCGGATGGCAGGATGTGGAAAGCGCCGACCTTTACTGGACAAAGGAGGCTTTTGTGAGTGCCGTTGAGATTGTCGAGTATCAGCGAGAGCTGGAGGAGCGCCGACCAGACGACGTGCCCCAAGGCAACAAGCGAACTGTCTATGCTGGACAGGAAGCCCGGGACTACTGGGGATGGCCTGAGATTCTCGGCGCCGTTACCTTTTCCTCTCATACTCAGAACCCATACCTGACTGTCACTACCATGCTCGAGCAGAGCCTTGAGATGGGCCTGAACCTGCAGACCAACACCATGGCTCTGAGCCTCAACCAAATATCAGGACGAAAGACATCTTGCGGCGCCAAGTGGGAGGTCGAGACTGACCGCGGCACTGTCAAGGGCAAGCAAGTTGTCCTTGCCACCAACGCCTACACAAACGCACTGCACCCTGGTTTCGCCAGCACTGGCTTCCTCCTACCTACACGAAGCCAAGCAACTGCAGTGCACCCGGAGAAGGACACATCAAACAACCCCGTTTTCCTCCGTAGTGCTTCCTATCCTGACCTACACAGCGGCAACAACTACATTGTCGTCCGCGCCCCGGGTGATCCTGGTGCAGGAGATGTCATCTACGGCGGCAGCAAGCAATTCTCCCCCACGCGGGAGCAGAACATCACTGACGACTCGGTCATCAACTCAGACATTGCCAACAACTTGCACGGCGTGGGGCGCGTCGTGTACGGCTACAAGAACTGGGGCGAGACGACGGCGATTCTCAAGGACTGGAGCGGAATCACCTGCGAGACGCCCGATGGCCTGCCGGTCGTTGGCGCCGTACCTGGAGAGGAGGGGCTCTGGGCTTCTATTTGCTTCAATGGACATGGCATGGCTTGGGGGTTCCGCAGTGCCGAAGCGCTGGTGCATATGATAACGGAGGGAGAGGAACCTGAGTGGTTCCCCAAGCCGTTCAGGGCGCAGCGGGCATGGGAGGCTCGCTGATGATATGACATCATCAATAGATTCCTGAATAGAGCGGATGCAACCTCATCTTCTGGTCGCCTTGCTATCAGTCAGAACGACTATGGGTTGCAAGCGGGTCAAGTGCTAGTAATATATTAATTAGTCCAGATGCTTGCTGGGCTGTGCAACGTCCCCTTCCGGCCCGCCCCGGAGCGTGACGTTGCAAAGGTACGGATACTCTTTTCCTCGTGCCAAATCCAGCCTTGTTGCCAGATGTTTGTTGGGACGTTGATCCTACCATCGAGATCTATGCCGACGGGCGATTGACAGCCAATCAACGCCCAGCAGGCACTGATAAATGGACAGGATCAGGGTATATCAAGCGTGGTATGAGAGAGTAAGCCCCTACCGATAGCAGTCGATTTGACGCATCGTACGGTCCTTTTGACACTAAAATCCCACTTCAAGGAGTCTCGCCCAGCCCATTTGCTCGTCTAGGGGGCTGAGTCTGGTCAATGAGGATCAACATGCCTGCTAACACATGTAGGCTGCAAGGTGCTTACTGCCCCCGGCATGAAAATGACACCTGATAGGCTCAACTGGGGTTGAGGTGGACATCGGAATTGTAGCAGGCCATGACATGGACTTTGGTTTTCCCATTCTATCTGCGGTCCTTGTAATCGTATTCCTGCCAGAGGATGCCATTCTTCTCCATCCCTCATATCGCCCGACCGCCCGCCTCGAGTGAAGCAAGAGAGGTCGTTCGTGGCGTGCGGGGCAGACATCAATTGACGTTGGTATACTCGGAAAGAGAATGCATCCCCTGCAAAAGTCTGGCTTCCGACCTGTCACCGTGGAGGAAGAAATGGACCGCCAGGGAAACCAGGCAATCTTTGCCGCAGACGCGAACCATCGCGTGGAAGAAAGAGACATGACGGTGGGATACCGGATGGAAAACGCTCTGCCTGTCCAGACACGTCTTGAGCATGCCGACACCACATACTACGGAGGCGCATACGACGTGAACGATTCTTCACACTTCAGCAAGACGGGCAGGATTGGGCTTGAAATCTACGAAAGAGAGGCCGACTGGGATGCCGTGTCCAGTATCGGTAGCATCAAGAAGGATAGGAGGCCGACGCCCAATTACAAGCCCATTCCGTTTCGACTATGGTTCCTGGGACCCCTCGTCGGCATCATCTTGGCTCTCATCGTCATGATTGGGGTTGCGGTTCACACACTGCCCGATGGAACCAGAGCTGCAACACCCAAGGCCATCATCAACGAGACTGACCTGCACGCCCGAGAGGCGATCCCATCCCACCTCATCGAGCGTGGCACCGACGAGATTCCCCGGGCAGAAGCACATCAAGGCGTGGGAGTGCGTCAGAACGTTGTCGTCATCCCCGTGATACCTATAGCGACGATGGTCCCTGGTGGTGCACCGAATCCTCTTCCGTCTCAAGGACCAGGAGGTGCGCCCTCGAATACTCTCAGCCCCGTTTCGAAGACAACACCAGCACCACCAAGGACTGACTCCATTACGGCTGGGAATGGGCTCAGAACATGCTATATTACTCAAACTGAATATCCTGTCTCCAGACCGAACGACCTGAAAATTTCGTATGTCACTGTGCCCATCGTCACCGTGACGGTGGGAAACGAGCCTCCGGCGGACAGCCCTCCTTGGCCTTCAATTACGCCGGCCTCCATCATTCTGGAACGAAGACAAAACTCCACCTGGGGAAACTCTACCACCTGGGAGGTCCCCCAGGGTCAGCCTGGGAGTGGCTCCGAGCCTGTCAATATACCTCAAGATGACGGACTCGCCTCCTGCGATGTCATCTGGACCATTACTACTACCGTTGCTGCCGCCAGGCCACCAATATCCGCTGATGTAAAATACATTACTGTTGGGCAGAACACGGTTACAATGTTTCATGGCAGAGACAACCAGGGTTCTGGGAAAGAAGGCGCCAAGGATAACAACAACAACAACAACAACAGCAACAAGGGCACAGGGTCGATGAGCGTGTGCTATCAGAAGACAGTCACAGTTACAGATGACGACAACGCGATTATTGTGGCGACTACTACTGTCACCAGCTACGTTGCTCTACAATCAGACATCGTCGTTGGGACAATAATGACCATGCCGCCGGCTGACTCTGACCCGCTGCCTCGTTTAGAAGCAAGGGCGTGTATTGATGGTGGCGTGCGCACCGTAACGGAGCATATTGCCGTACCAAAGATTGTCACGGTCACGGTGTGGGAGACGATTGAGGGGCCAATTTCTTCAGGAACCTGGGATGAGCCTCCACCATCGTTTATTCCTGGTATATTCGTCGCTGTAACTTCTACCCTGGATATCCATGAAACTGTCGGCGAGACTGCTTTGAGTGCGCAGACTGTGAATCCCACACCGTCAGAGGATCGGGAGGAGCTTCCTATCACGATGCTGACCATGATAACAAAGACGCTGAAGGATGAGAACAATCAGCCCACACAAACGACGACCATGTGGGTGCATGCAAGTCTGACCGAGACTGTCTTGACCGACTCCGACGGGCGAGCGACCAAGACGCAAGAGTACTACCGCCTCAGCCCCCCCGTGACGACCACCTTCATACTCCTCCTCCCGAGCAGCACCACGGTGCTGGTAGCGTATTCCATCACGGAAGCCGAGTACTTTACAGGATTCATGCTCCCGACGCTGCTCGCCACGCTGCTCATGATTCCGATCCGCATGCTGGACCACGTCGCCAAGCTGTACCACCCCTTCCACGTCATGGCATCGAGCCTCGAGGGCGCACGCGTGGACCGCTCGATATACTGGAAGGCGGTTGGTCTCAAGACGTTTGTGACGCGGTTCCAGGGGATTTCGCGGGGACAGATTCTTCTCACGTTTACGGGAGCGCTTATGCTCGTCAGCGTTGCTCTCGTGCCGCTGAGCGCGGAAGCTTTGCGCATCATACTGCAGGGCGAGGAGTGCCACTCTGGGCAGGGCAATGCCTCCAACTGTGCCATCACGATGGGTGTTTTCCCCGTCCCGGCGCAAATTGCCATGGGTCTGTTGGGCATAATGGCGGTTCTGTCTATTGCGGTTGTGACGATTCTGTGGCGGCACAAGACGGGTGTCGAAGCAAAGCCATGGAATCTGTCGGAAATGGCCAAGCTCTCCTCGCATCCCGACATGCAGTTCCTGCTCAGCCAGTTGCCGCAAGACAGGGGTAGGATCAGCGAAAAGGAGGCGATGCGCGTCCTCCGCTCATCGAGCTACGTTCTCGATTACTGGCACGAAGGGTCAGAGAGCGGATACGGTGTTGTTCCAGTGGCTCCTATGCCATACTCGATGGAGGAGCGAAGAAGGACGTTTAATCCAACTCTGTCAGGTGGTGAAGCTAGCGGCAAGAAGGTCATGCCCTTTTCTGTGCTGACAACATGGGGACGAATGGTTCTTCTGACAACCTTGCTGGGAATCCTCGCCATCATCATCAGTTACTACATGCTAGGCAGCAAGTCTTCGCTCAACAGGTTCCTCTCGAGCGAGACGCTGGGCGTGCGTGTGTTTATCACGTCGGTGGGAATCATCATTACGCTCTGCTGGGCTTCTTACTTTAACTGCAAGTCAACCCGAATGCATCGTGTTTCGATCGCTAACAAGAAATAGGCCTCGCGCTCATGAGCCCGTATCAGATGATGTACACAGACCGCAAGCGAGTTCGCCAGGCTGTGAATATGCACGTGCCTACCAACGCCTTCAGTGGCATCTTCCACGCGCTCACGCCATCTTCGCGGAATTTCTACCTCGCAGCAGTGGCTTTCACGGCGATTCTGTCCGAGTTCCTCCCGGCGCTGCTGAGCAACGTGCCGTACAAGGTCATTCAGACCCGAACAAGCCACATGGTGTGCATCTGGGCGTCAGTAGCCATCTTGAGCATCATGTGCATTTTAGTCACTGCATCCTTTTTCATCAGCTGGCCGCATATGCCGGTTGATCCCAGCGCAGTAGTTGGATCGATGTACTATGTATCGCAGGTCAATGGCGATGCGCAGCAGCAGGCCATGTCAGGCGCTGGAGAAGAGTCTTTGGCGAATGAGGCGGGGGGTTATGAGGCTCCCTATACTCCCAGGTAGGGATACAACTCCCAGACGAATTTTAATGTTTGATGGAAGATCATAACGGCATAGATTATAGAGAAAGTGGATTTTAATGTAGATAGCCCGGAGTTTAGAGAAATGTAACTTTGTATTGTCTACACTAATGATCCCTTTATAACGATAGCCTGTATATACCAGTCGGCCTCTACAGGAAAGCAGCGTTGCGGAGGAGCATCTCAAAGTACTCCTGGAACCAGGTACCAGCCTCAGGGGCAGGGGTAAAAGCAGAGGGACCGACGCACATCTGGTCGAAGCGGTCGGCAGTCGAGTCGCTCGTGCCGTCAGACTCACCGCCGGGCTTGATCCAGACAATGGCGTCGAGGACCTCGCTGTCGGGGCTGAGGTCAGGGAGGGGGCCGAAGCCCGAGTCCTGGACGTTGCACCAGTGGCCCCATTCCTGGCGGCCGCCGGGCTGGACGCCGGAGCGGCCCTGGTCGACGATGAAGTGGCCGGGGAAGCCGGCGGCGACCAGGAGCGGGGCGAGGGCCTCGTGGAAGCGCTCCTCGTCAAAGTTGGCGTTGGGGGTCGTGTAGTCGGGGGCCGTGTCGAGGCGGAGGCCGTTGTAGTTGGACACGTTGGTGACGAGGCCGCGGGTCGAGTTGGGGGAGCCGGCGCTGGTGTAGATCTCGGCGTAGACCTCGGCGGTCGAGGGCAGGTTGGCCTCCCAGCCCAGCCAACCGGCGTGGCCGGCGTCGAGGTAGACGGCGACGTTGGGGAGGTCCAGGGCTGCCAGAGCGTACTCGGTGGACTCGCGGTAGGCGGCTGCATTTAAATTAAATTACTGTTTGTGGGAGTGGTAAGGGTTGCTTACAAGCAGCGTTGGCGCACTTGGGGACACCCATGTTGGTGATCAGGTTGGCCAGACCATCAGGCTCTGTGAACTGTTAGTATGAGAACATATTTGAGATTGGTTTGACTGACCGTAAGCGATGATGGTGCGGACATCGCTAAACTCGGTCAGGAGCTCGACAATGGGGTCGATGTACTCTGTCTTGTAGCGGTTCAGACCGTCCTCCTCGAGGAGAAGCTCGCCGGCAGAGGAGGAGGCAGAGCAGTCCCGGTCCGGGAAGTTGTAGACCACAATGGTGTGAGCATAGGGAGGCTCAGCACCGGCCTCGTTCTCAGCACGGATCTCATGGAGGGTGCTGTTGAGAAGCTCAATCTTGCCAATGTTGTCGCTGCATTACATTAGTAGCTGGTATGACTTGTCATGAGTTGACGACCTACAGCCACTGGAAGGTAGAGATCTCGGTCAGCCGCTCGGCAGCAGGGACCAGCTCCTCGGGCAGGGCGGGGATGGCAATGTTGACCAGCTCGTCCAGGTAGTAAGGGTCGGGACGGAGCTGGATGCCCTCAAAGGGGCTTCCCTCGTAGGCAGCGGCGGCAGCACGCTTGGCCTTGGAGGCAAAGGCGCCAGCAGCCAGAGTAGCGGCGATTGCAAGCTTGCTGATAGCCATGATGTCGAGATTGGGATGACTTGCCTGGAGAGAGAGCTGCTGTTCCAAGGGCATGTTGTTTCCTCTTATACCTCAGCCAAGCGGGAACACTGGCCGCCATCCCGGGGACATTCGCGGTGATGCGGCGCGCAAATAGCCATGGAAGCTGTGGGAGGACGATCACCAACCTATTGCAGGAGGCCGAGCCGGAGGCTGTTGCGGTGTTGGAGGCGGCTCGAAAAGGCAAGTTCTGGAGCGCAGGCCTGGCGTGCGTCGGCAGCGTCATGGCGCCGAGCCGATGGCGCGTCACTCCCTGCCGGATCGGGCGCTGGGGATGCTGCGGAGTGAGCACGTTATGGGCCTCGTGGGCGGCTGCTCTTTTCTTGAAGCAATATGCGGATGCGAGGTTCCGGGTTGCTGGTGGGGAGACTCCCCTCGGCGCATGGGGGCGCTGGTGGCATGTAGAGTGCCCAGGCTGCAGGGATTCTGCGAATTGCCAACGGAGCGTGGTTTGACGAGGAATTAGAGTTATTGTCAGCTGCGAGGATTTCGCATCTGGTGGGTTATGATGTGTGGGTTCTGCATGTGTGTATATCGATGTGTTGGCGATGGAAGCCGAGCAAGATGGAAAAAATAAACAGACATGATTATGTTTCCATTTCTTCCATCTCGTGTTTGCTTGTCCATTGTTCCAAATATTCTTCGGCATGCCTTGTCATAGGATGGAGGGGGCCAATCGTGTTTCTGAAGCCTCTGATAGCCTCCTCCATGAGTCTGATGGCTTCGGCCTGACGACCAGGGAGCCGCCGGTATGTGTAGGCCAGGCTCCATTTCGCCGCGATGGTGTCGCGGTGTTCCTCCCCATATAGCTGCCGCCATTGTGCCAATACTTTTGAGAAGATTTCTTGGGCTCTTTTATAGTCGCCTTGCTCATAATATACTTCTGCCAGGGAATATCCAGATAAGATTGTGTCGTGGTGCTCCTCGCCTCGCATGCGCTTGTCTATCTCGCAGGCACGCTCGAGTAGGTCCTTGGCTTCGTCGTAACGCTGTTGCTTCCTCCGCGAATCACCAACCAAGCGCATGGCGTCGAGGGTTAACCGGTGCTCGTCCCCCAAGTGTTCTTGACACGAGTTCAGAGCGGCAACCAAATGCTTGTTGGCCTCATCGACATCACCATTCCACAGATGCGCATTCCCAAGGTCGATCTGTACCGCAAGTGCAACCTCATGCTCTTGGCCAAACTCCTTGCGCAATACCTCCCAGGCTTTTGCCCACAACGTCACCGATTGGGCATACAGCCCTCGGTCAAGCGCATAATGCCCAGCTCGTCGAAAGAAATGCCCAGCCCTTGCATTCTCACCTGGGAAATCAGGCAGTTCCGCAACTCGCATGCAGTGTGGGAAATACACCTCGTATACTGGCCACTTCTTGTGCTCGCCAATTTTGTAACGTGGGAATAATTTGTCCATGGCAACCAGTGCCGCGACAGCAGATCGGGGATATTCAGACCTAGGCCTGTCCCTCTTCACCCTTGACCTCCGTGACCGCGTGTTCCGATGAGTTGTCCAAGGCATTTCGGTATTCGCGTCGCCTGCCTGGGCGAGGCTGAGCTGGAACTGTATCCCTTCTCGCACAAGCTTGTGCATCTCATAACTCTCCTCTCCAGGTCGATCTTTGCGATGTGAAACAAATGCAAAATCAATTAGCCGGCGCACCGCTCTTCTAATCGTCACATTGTCGGGTTCTTCCTTCTTCCCCTTACCCTTGCCCTCGTTCAGCTCAGTCGCCACCTTGGCTACCTCACGCAGAACAGACCACTGGACATCCTGGTACTCAAGGTGTGTTGCGATATGTAGCATATTGAACGCCAGCTCGTCATCTGCTTTCAAACGATCAAAAGAGATGCGCCAGGTCTGGAGGATACTGTTTGACACGTTGTTCGGTCGGTATCGATCGTGGTACGTTTCATTGAGCACATTCCATCGTTTCTGACCCTCGCCAAGTATCTCGAGATACTCGGGTATCTTTGTCATCGTAAGCCGCATATACGCGCCAGCTTGAGAGACGGCCAGAGGCAGATGCCCGAGCTCCTCTACCACCAGTTCAAGTTGATCATCATCCTCTGATCCCATTGTACCGTCGTTTATTACACTCCAAAGAAGTTGTTTGGCCTCTTCAAGTGCCATATGGGTCACTTTGATGCCCCGCCCATTGCTGACGCGACGTCCAACGATGCTTTCCTCTCGACTTGTCCACAGTACCGTGCCACTCGTAGGGACATAGGGTTGGAGTATCAAGGACTCTAGCACAGTAGTCGGACGCCCTGCTCTTGTTCCAACTGATGAGTTCGATCTTGCTCCCCTTGGTTGGTCATAGGCAATCCGTCGTCTCTTCATTCTCCGCTCCTGTAACGCCCCTGTTTGTCTTGCTTGGGCATTCGGTTGTTGCTGATCGCTTGCGCCTTGTATGGTCTGAGGGGGGTCGAAGAGCGCAAGGTGGTCGGCGTTGTCGATGACGAGTAACCATCGGCTGCGTTTCTCGATCGCAATCCTCACGGCATGCAAAATTTCAGCCTCCGAAAGGCCCTCCGTATCGACGTCAAGGACATCGGCAATGCGTCTGTAATCTTGGGAAAATGTCGCATAACTCTCCGCATGGACCCAAAACACGTCGAAAGATTCCGATAATCGTCGGTAGGCAAAGTCAAGTGCTAAATGTGTCTTTCTGTGGCACCGTTAACAGCCTGGGCTTCCACGGAAACAAGATGCTTTACCCTGATCCCCCCAGCCCGAAGAGGGCAGCCATCTGCGCCTCGCTCGTCTTTGGTAACAGCACATCGAGTTGCTCGGTGAGGCTTGGTCGAAGCACAATGGTCTCGTTGCGCGGGTATGGGATGTATTTCCGAATTCCGGCGGCGCGAGATTCAGTATTGATCGTAACGGTTCCCCCGCTGACCGCAACATTGCTCAAGTTACAACCAGAGACGGACCCGCTGATGGTGTGATGATTCATCGGGCCAGAGACAGGGCAATGGCCAGTGATGCCTGGTCGCCATCGAAAGAAAAATGAGGGGGGACCGGCATCCCACGATAATGGATGCCTGATTTCAGCCCATATTTACACGTGAGTTGCTCTGTTTTCTCACAACCCCTGCTTTGGGGCTCGGCTCAGCCTCGTCACTTCTGACAACGCGGCGAGCAGGGGGTTGTTTTGAACAACCATTTTACAATATACATCTAGAATATTGTATGCTTTCTTCGATATGGCGCAGGCTCCAGGGAATCATGAGTTCACTATTGCTATAATATGCGCACTAGAGGTCGAGTTCAACGCCGCAGAGCTTGTCGTGGAGCATCCGTGGAGCGAGCCAGGCACCCAACAATCACCCGGAGACCCCAACATTTACTTCAAGGCGAGAGTACTTGGGCATAATGTCGTTCTTGTCCGGCTCGATCGAATGGGCAAAGCCATGGCCGCCAGCGCTGCAGCAAGTCTTCGCTCGACTTTCGGATCCCTGACCCTCGTCCTCCTTGTGGGAGTCTGCGACGGAAATCCCAGCCCTGCCAAAAATACCGAATTGCTATTGGGAGACGTGGTCGTTGGCAGCTCGGTTGTTCAATACGACCTGGGCAGACGCTTTCCAGATCGCTTCGAAATGAGAGAGACCCCAAGTAGTTCCCTTGGACGACCCAGCAAGGCCGTAGGAAATCTCGTGGCAGCGTTGGACACTGCAAAGGCTCGTTTCCAACTGCAACAGCGATCGGCAGCCGTCTTGGTCGAAATGATTCAGCAACCCAGTGCTTCCAGACCTTGGCAGCAAATGGCTTATCAATACCCAGGGACCGCAAAAGATGTCTTATTCCCAGCCAACTACCGACATAAATGTCAAGTCCCTGACGCCTGCGCGACCTGCAAACAGTGCGTAAATACGACCGATCCTACGTGTTTGGAGTCGTCTGAACTTGCCTGCGATGTCCTCGGCTGCGATAAAGAAATGGTAGAGTTTCGAGAGCGGCTTGAAGAGAAGCAATATTCTGAAGAGTCTGGCAACATGGCTCAGGCGCAGACATTCAAGATCTTTTTTGGCTGCATCGCCTCTGGTGACACAGTCCTCAAGTCGGGCGAGGACCGCGACTTGCTAGCCAAGCAGCTATCCCAGAAGCGTCAGGAGACCATCCTCGCCTTCGAGATGGAAGGTGCCGGAGTTTGGGACGAGCTCCCGTGTCTGGTGGTCAAGGGCGTCTGCGCCTACGCGGACGGCCACAGGAACAAGAGCTGGCAGGAGTTTGCGGCGGCTACGGCTGCTGCTGTGACGCGGGCGATTATCGAGAAGTATCCCACAACACAGAAGGCTGTGGAGGATAGCGCGAAGGAGGGCGGTGTGCCTCAAACGATGGGGCCTGGGAATTACTTCATCGTAAATGGGGGATCTATGCATGGCAACAATATTGTGTCAAACACTTTCAGTGGGGGAACGCATACTTTGAACGTTTCTCAGGGAAAATGATCAACGCCTCTTGCATACCTTCTCTGTTGCAGGGAGATGAGGAGACGTATGATACGTGGTTGCAGGATCCCTGATCCTCTGCTCCAGTGGGATAGGGTTCAGTGACTTCGAAGAGGGCCCGCGTAAGGGACTATTACGTCCATCTGTTGACTATATAGCCATTCGTCTCGTCGTTTATTTGAATCCGTCCTACTGCTTTGAGCCAACAGCTAAAGAAGACTTGAATTTGCATTCTCCCGTGCCCCAGTTACAAAGGCTCTCCAGACATGTTAGATTTGCACCAGCTCCAGGAATTGGATCATGGGCAGCCAATATGGATGAAATATCACCGGAAGAAAATTTGGGTGAAAGGCTTGCGGGACTACCTCCAACAGCGCCCCTTATCACTGCCTCGTTGAGAATTTTCAAGTACTCTTACTATCAACATGATGCATGACACGTTTTTTTCTTATCAGAAGAACAGACCTAAACTCCTGGCAAGGAGTCATTGTATTTCAACAGACTCGGATCCATGCACCCTCCCGGCTGTGCTGGGTCTGTGTACTGCCCGCCACCCTCGGCCATGCCCTGACCCAAATCCCAAGATCCTGGCCCATCGTCAAAGAGAATATTGCTCAGACGAGAGACATCTGTGCCATCGGGGAGCACGTGCTGCGCGTCACCCTGGCTTTCCTGCAACGGCCCCGCCTCTATCCATTCACCAGGCTCCAGCGATGTGGCCTGGTGAAATCTGCCCTGGAAGTTGCCATAATCCAGGCTCTCGACATGACTGTTCTCTCGTGGGAGAGACAAGGAGCCTGCACGACTACTTTCAGGGTCACCCTGCAACGCTCCAGTACCCAGGGCTTCAGGGGCTGCTTTCAATGCCGAGGAGACGGCAGACGAAATAGCCTTCCCTATGGCATCGTTGAGGACGGGCGCCAGGCGTTGCAGAAGCTCAAAAGGAATGATGTCTTTACCACCCTGAGTGGTCCGCTCAACCGCCTCCTTCTTTATGTCCTCTTTATATTTGTTCAGGAATTTCCTCAATGTCGCCTGTTCTGCAGCCGTCTCAGGGTCCGGCTCTTGATCTGTCTGCTGTTAGTCTCGAGCCGCAAGTCACTCAACAGATTGGAGCTAAGAGCCGGAGGTACGATGAGACTTACATGGGTCTGATGGTGCGGGAGCGTCCCGGAAGAGAATCTTCCATATCTTCTCCCAGTGCTTTTCTTTTGGCATTCTCTGGATTCCCCTTCTGTCCTTTATTTGATCCCGCATTTCGTTGGTCAGGCCGCGTGTTCCTCGAGGAGCATCTTTCTCGACACAACCCCTCTTTCGAATGTGTTGATCCCTGGCCTCGGAGTCCTTGAACTCTGTCAGGCATATAGGACAGGAAGGCTTCAGCATGTGGACCTCATAAAGGTGAGTCCTGTGGTTGTCAGCAGAAGTAAAGGGCATAATTGTGGGTGACAAACTTCAACCGTGGGATCTCACTCCATCCATTCTTGCATTTGGAGGGCCACTCTTCATCGGGGTATCGCTTCACGAAATGACAGGCGAAAATCTCCACGGCCTTCTCTCTGGTTGAGGAAAGGCCGGTCTTGCGGCGTTTATCGGCCTCATCGTTGTTGTCTCTGCCAGAGCCATTGCCTCCGTCATTGTCACGCCTTCGTTTCGCGCCGCCCTCCTTGTCACCTCGCGCTGAGTCGTCGTCCTCGTTTGGTGTAGATCCCGCTCCGGACTGGCCATCGAAAAAGTTGGCACCAGCGTCTTGGTCAGGCGAATAGGACTGGATCCAGTCCTGGAGACTTTGTAGCACGAGTGAAACGACTGAATCCTTCAGCGTCAGAAGAAGCTCACGAATCCTTGGGTCCAGTGATGAATCGAGGGAAAACATGCTGAGGTCCTCCGAGTCGTTCGTTTCCGAGTACTCATCCGTTTCACTTGTCTCGTCGGGTTCAATGGGGTCCGCAAAATCTTCAGATACAGAAGTTGCCTCAGTGGAGTTGCGAGACCTGGGCTCAGATGTGGGTGATTTTGTAATGGGATTTCCCTGGGGATCATAGCCCATGACAGTCGATGCCTGCAAGGAGCACCCTGCGTCGGATTGCACCTCATCAATGGGGCTCAAATGACCAGAGTTGATGGCCCCGACGCCAGTTTGAAGCAACGCAGTTCCTGGCTGGAAGCAGACGTCTTCTCTGGGCGTTTCCTCTCCCTGTATTGTCTCCTCCATAGCCTGTGAGCCCCGTGTGTTGGCCTGGCGCTGCTTCTCTACCCAGCCCTGAGTACCGTCATGCGATGAACCGAAGCTCAATGACATTGATAGTGCCTTGGCCGCTTCTGTCGAATTGATATTGGCGTCAGGTGGAAGTGTGACTATCAGACGTCGGCTTGGGGTTTCGGGCTCCGAGTGAGATTCGACGCTGGAGTGGGAATACGAGGAAAATCTTTTCTTGATGTGTGCCAACTCATCCTGGTGAGCCGCTTGCTCAAAATGTTCATCTAAGCGAAATGTTTCCACAGATGTCATGGATGTTGCAATCGAGAAGCGGCGGGGGCTATCGTAGATATCCGTTCGGCTATCGGGTCTGCCAGGAGAAGTTGCTCTTGCTGACGAATAGTCGGTGCTCGATGATGTTGACGTGCTGGCTACCGTACTCCAGGATTTGGTGCCGCCGACCTTGAACATGGGTGGTTAGCTATTGAAAAGTACCGCTAGAGTTTATCAACTCACCGGCTTCATGGGCTGGTCATGACGGAGGCGATGAATCTCGCGTGGAACAGCAGGACCTGTACGCTGTGTCAGTATATGAACTCCGGTTCAGCGGTCAGTGCAACAAACCTCGGGGCATGTGGATATCCTCTTTGGACTGTACCTTGGGCGCAGTCGGCTCTTCTTTGGTGTGAGTTTCTTGCTTTTCTGCCGGGTTCCTTGTCGGGCCATCGAGATGGCTGCCAACTCCATTGAGTTCGGTGCAAGACTCGGGCTTGGTAGCCAGAGAACGTTGACTGGCAAACTCCTCGATTGGGGAACTGGCGTCGATGCTCTTGGAAAGGCCTTGTGGAAGCGTATTGCAGTCATGATATTCGCCCGAGTCGGTGATCAAGGGTGTGCGAGGGCATGTTGGACTCGACTGGTCTTTCTGGTCTGACGGAATTGGCTCTCTGTCTATATCCATTGGTCTGAGGTCGGGCAGGACACGAGTTGCAAGCGCCTCGTCATGGTCGACGTCCCGGATGGGTTCGGGGGACAAGGACGGCGTTCTGTCCTGGATGGTCATCCTGCTGAGCAGGTCCTTCGATCGTCGGAGCTTATCTTTGAAGTACCCGCGGACAGCGCGACGACTTCTGTTTAAGCGAATGCGTACCATGTGGTCAAGACCAGTGCCGCCTTGAACCATTCCAGCCACCTCTTCGACGACTTCGACTGCCTGGGATGGATACATGGTGGATAGGTAAGATCAAAAAGTATGGGTCAGCGTCGAGCCACAGAGATATAACTCGAAGCGCCTTCTCGAGCGGCACGAGCACCTTCTGCCGTAGCGAGGGAGGATCAAAGTTGGTTCGGTCTGACGATGGACGCGCAAACTTTCTCCCGCAACTTCTCCCACAAGGCTGCCCGACATGACGGATAAGCGCGATTGTGCGGCCTGGTTCGCCCAGCACAGCCACAACATCTCAGCTTCCTACCCCCCTGTCACCTGTAAGTCATCAGGTACAGAGCTGTCGGCTGTGGAGTTGAGTTTTGCGCAGGCATGCAAAACTCCTAACAGCAAAACAGACCCTGCAAAAGCCAGCCACGCACAACCCCTGGGCGCAGAATATGCCCAGAGAGTGCCCAGGCTGTTTTTCTTTTGCGCGGCAGGGCAAAACTGACCTTTTGCATATTTCAGCACAGTTCTGCCCCGCCAGTTCTTGCCAACACATGCATATCATGCCCAATCTTTGGCACTGGTTTTGGCGCAGTGGGAAAAACAGCCATCACAGGGCCAGCTGGAATAACTTCAATTCGCGTAACATGTCCCTACTGTGTACTCAATTTTGCGCTGTCGCAATTTCTTGCAAAAATTTGCGGGCTCATGTGGTGGAAATGGTATTTAAATTCCAACGACATGACGTTCCAACAGATAGATTTCTGAACAATCATCATCACTGAATAGAGGCAATTTATTTGAGCTCTCTGGCTGCATATCTCGAGCAATCAAAGTTACCGACACAGGTTGCCGATATAATACACTTTGCCTCACCGTCATCATGCCGTCCCAGTCTTCTGCCACTGCCAACGCCGGCTCCTACGCCTCGTCATCGGGCAATGGGTTCGTACATGCTTACACGCGTCATTCTGCAGAATGCTAACTAGGGTACAGAGGCTCTGGGAGACCGACTGGATCACCTTCTACGCTATCGCCTTCCATGCAGCGATGGCTGGCGGGCGGTGCTGCACAGGAGCCATCCGTCAACATACGCATCAACTACGGGGCCTCTCGCAAGGCGGCCAAGTAGTACCCATGCGGAAAACTGCGACCCCGGCCAGCCTGGCAGAAGGCCGGTGCGTGGCTGTGGAGGTGGTTGCCTTTTCTGGGCCGCAACAAGGCGACACAATTCGGGCATCCATGTCAGAATTCGATCGGATGAGGTAAACGGTGCGGAAGCTTGAGCAATTGGATAAAAGTCATGGTATCTGTATCAGCAAGGCGATGGAATGATTTATTTGTAGGATGGCAAGGCCGGGCGCATATAGATGTATAGGAACCGGCAATTGGGATCATTGCCCGTACAAGCTTTGTCAATGAAATGCCAGCAGGATTGGCCTGCGATTGATCACTATCTGCTTCGCACAATCATCTTCATGCCCAGGTGTCTTCTGCAAAAAGAATGGTAAGGCAAGTAGTCTATGCCGCAAACAAGATGAGTCACGGGATAGAAGCATTGATTGCTCGGGAGCGGTCATTTGGACCATGCTGGTTTCCCATGTCTACGTCCCATGATGTTGGTTTGCCTGGTCAGTCGGATGCCTGTCCCGGAGACTGTTTCGCAAACACAATGACCCAGCTTGGGGTGTAAAGACAGACGTCTGAGCCCAGGTAGCATTCTGACTGTTTGTGACAATCCACTGGGCTACGTTTGTCACTGCATGAGGGTCGGGTGATGCCGCCGTCATTCATCTGAACTGTCGCTGTTTCACGGCCTGCACAACAAAACAGACGGCCTCCTGCATACACGAGTAAAAGTGACCGGTGTTTGACAGGCGAATGGCGCAAAACAACAGGGTGAATCATAGTTGGGGGAAACGGCGTGCACTTGTCTGCATCGTGGAAGCACGGCCGTTCTCCTTTCTTTATCTTGCATCGGCATCATCATCCGACACGCCAATCCATACTGTGGTAAGCGGCTCATCTGTAACGTCCTGGCGATCCATCAATCGCTCGCCACAACTCGCTTCGAGATGAACAGCCTCGAAACTCTGAAGCGATCTTTACGAGATGCTGTCGCAGAATCGTCATCCCAGCGGAAGCGGCTGACAGATGCACCATACAGCTCTGGCTTCGATACCTTTCTGCAAGGACCGGGAGCGGCGGTGTATCAAGACTTTATCGTTCCCCAACTCGCAGAGCTGCTCGACCCTCTTGTCCAATCGCGCCTCCGTGTCTCGGTATTGGAGATTGGCCCAGGCCCGGCGACTGTACTCTCACAATTGCCCGACTACCTGAAGCGTAAAATCAACCGATACACGGCATACGAACCCAATGTCATCTTTGCAGTTCGGTTGGATACACGAATCCACACCAACTCGATGGTAGAATCCCAGCTGCCCTACCTAAGTGGCCCAGCCACTATCCATCAACGCCCATTCGAGCTCATCGAGAACGCGGATGTTCCCTCCAACCAGGATGACGCGGACGAGAAATATGACGTCGTCCTCTTCTGTCACAGCATGTATGGTTTGAAACCGAACCGCGCGTACATTGAAAAGGCTCTCCAGATGCTTTCTGACGAGGGTCTTGTCATTGTCTTCCACCGCGATGGGTGCTTAGACCTTGGCGGCATGCTGTGCCATCGGACGAAGTTATACCACGATGGGTTCGTCAAGATACCCAACGACGCCGAGCGCATCGACTCTTTCGCTCGTTTCATAGCAGGATTCACCATCGAGGACGACAGCGAAGACGAGATTACTCGCATGGAATGGCGCAAGCTGTGCCGGAGCCTTGGTCTTACCAATCCCACCGACGCGCAACACCTATACTTCAACTCACCCGAGGTCATGATTGCGTTTAATCGACATGCCAACGCCTTGTCAAAGTTGACTGAGAAAGTCCCCCTCGCACCCGCAGACCGGAAGATCAAGGATCGGCTAGCGGGCCTCCGTCAAAGGCCTCCGATTGTCAGGCCGCCCTCTGTTCCCGACGTTCAGATTTGCATCAAGTGGGCCATAGACAACCGTCTCGGTCTGACTGTCATGGGGGGAGGCCACAGTGACCAGTGTGTCTGGCCAAACGTGGTTGCGGTCGATATGGAGGCATTCGACACACTCGAGATCCTTCCTTCCGAGGAAGGGAGCCTCATTGTTGTCGGCGCTGGGTGTAAGGCAGGGGACATAATTTCCCGAACCATGGCAGAGGGACTGACGGTTCCGCTGGGGTCTCGCCCGAGTGTTGGAGCCGGAATGTGGCTACAAGGCGGCATCGGGCACCTGTCCCGAATGTACGGGTTCGCCTGCGATGCCATTGTGGGCGCGGTGCTCGTCAGTGTCGCCACTGGCGAGGTGCTCTACGTTGGTTCAGTCCCAAGCCAACACATACCGCCCGGAGCTGTGCGTCCATCCAACGAAAGTGACCTGCTCTGGGCCTTGAAGGGTGCAGGGACCAATGTCGGCATTGTTCTCAGTGTGACTTTCAAGGCATTTGAGGCACTGTCGTACTTCTCAGTCAAAGAATGGATGATCCCCTTGGAAGACGGCGTTGGCCTTTTCGGGGACATGGCTGAAGGGTTGAATCTGCTGAAAAGTATCGACCGGGTCGCCAGCGATCTGCCCCGTTATGTCTCGTCAGATGTATACGTTTACTCGGACAACGGCAATCTCCATCTTGGGGTGAGTACGATTGAGTGCTGTCCAGCCGGAACAGTCACCAATTCGAGGGCTCTAGTCGACGATCTTCTTGGCCAGCCATCCAAGTCCACGTTTGTAAACGCTGTTGGACTCTTCGATACGGAGATGTATGTCTCCAGCATGCACGGCGGCCACGGCGGAGGGAAAACCTCGTCGTTCAAACGATGCGTGTTCCTCAAGATTGTCGGAAAGAATACCATTGGCACGGCTCTTCTGGAAGCGGTCAATGCGACTCCCACACCTTTATGCTATCTCCATCGACTACATGGCGGAGGAGCCATAAGCGATGTGGATGAGAGAGCTACGGCTTTTGGTTGCCGGAACTGGGATTTTGCTTGTGTGATAACGGGCGTCTGGTCGCGTCAAGAGGATAACACAGACGTGCCTTCGTCTGTTGTCAAATGGGTCTATAAAGTTGCCAACGACTTGTTGCTCCTTGGAGCTGAAGCCTACGGTGCTGACCTTGGACCAGACCCCCGAGATACTGCCCTTGCCGCCGTGGCTTTCGGGCCGAACCGGCCTCGCCTGGCCAGGCTGAAGCACGTCTTCGATCCGTACAATGTCTTGGCCCATGCTTGTCCCATTCCAACGGTATCAGGAGCACCGCGTCTTATTATCCTCGTAACTGGGGAAAGCTGCGCCGGCAAGGACTTTTGCGCCAACATCTGGGCGGATAAGTTGACGGAGAAAGGTTTCAGGGTAAAGGTATCAAGCATCAGCGAAGCCACGAAACGGGAATATGCGGCCAAGCATTGGTGTGATCTTCACCGCCTGCTTCACGATCGTGAGTACAAGGAGGAACGTCGAGGTGCGCTGACCTCCTTCTTCCAAGAGCAAGTCAACTCGCGGCCTGAACTGCCTAAGGAGCATTTCACCGACGTCGTCGGTCACGCTGGTGATGTTGACGTATTGTTGGTCACCGGGATGAGAGACGAGGCTCCTGTCACGGTCTTCTCACAAATATTTCCAGAAAGTAAGATGGTTGATGTCCATGTCGTCGCCAGCGAGGAGACGCGCGTCTTGCGAGGAGCAGGAGAGGCACAGACGTCGCCTGTGGTGATGGACTACTGCCCCAGTTTCATCTTCAAGAACGAGGGCGTCGGAACTGGAGCGGTGAGGTTATTTGCCGATACTCACTTGATGCCTCTTATGCATGAGGATTTGACGAGGCTCACCAGCATGGTCCGCCCGGTATTGAACTTTCCCCGACAGGGTGTTGAGTTCCGCCATATACTCAACATTGCGCAGCACCGAGGCGGGCTGTCCTTGTGCTCAAAGCTACTCCAAACCCATTTCCACGGAGACTGGGCGGCCATTGACGCGCTGGTGAGCTGCGAAGCGGGCGGTTTTGTCTTTGCCTCGGCCTTGGCCACTCTGCTGGACAAGCCGCTCGCCTTGGTGCGTGAAGCCGGCAAGCTTCCTCCGCCTACTGTATCCGTCGACAAGCCCCGGTCGCACATCTCATCTACCGATCCTGGTAGCACGGGAGAGCGCGCGATTGAGATTGAACAGAATGTGGTGCCCAAGGGTGCATCGGTGGTGGTCGTGGATGATGTGTTGGCGACTGGCGCTACTCTCTACGCCGTCCTGCAGCTTCTTGAGAAACTGGAAGTCAAGCCTGAAAAGATTACTGTCATGGTAGTGGCCGAGTTTGCGCAGCATGGTGGCCGTGAGTTTCTGCGCCGTCACGGCTTCGGAGGTGTTCATATCCAGAGTCTCCTAGCATTTGGAGGCGCGTAGGCGTTTAACAGACGACGTGTATTAATAGTAGCAGATTTAGTTGACAGACTCAGTTCATATCTGTCTTCTCTTTTCCCTCACTGTAGTCAGTATTGTCTGGTGCTCCCTAACGGTTGTGGTCGCTGGATGCAACACCTTAACGGGATGCCTTGACCGGTGTATTGATTTCTTTGCGCTTCCAAATTGACCAATATTGTCTCATGGCACCCTCGAAATAAGTGATTTGTGAGCAGCACCGGTGAAATGATCAGTAATCACAATGGCAAGGACGCGATGGAATAATCTAGACATGGGCGAGCGCATCTTACCACAAGCATACTGGTTAGGCTTACGGTAACTTCTGGTTTTGATCAGCGTCGGGGCTTATTAAGGTCAGCGTCTAATTGACGCAAATCAGCGTCTGACCGGGCCAATTGTCCCGAGTTACGGTGCTCCGTTGCCCTTTATTAGCGATTCCCGCTGTCAAACCCCGCACTTCTGTGCAACCAGACACACTCCATAGACCTCGGACCTCTTAGCCTGCTATGGGCAAGCTCTATGCGATTGCCGACCTGCATCTGGGACATCAACAGAATGTCGAGGCCTGGAAGACCCTGACCCCTCGCCCGGAGGACAGTCTCATCATCGCCGGTGACGTGGGCGAGAAGGCCGAGCACTTGAGGTTGGCCTTCGGCATTGCCCGGGAACGCTTCAAGCAGGTCTTTTGGGTACCTGGCAACCATGAACTATATACTATGCCGTCTTCCAACCAAAAGTCGACCTCACAGGCAGACAGTTTGAACGCTCTGACTGGCGTGTCCAAGTATCTGGGCTGTGTGGAACTCGCCCGCGAATGTGGAGTCATCACGCCCGAGGATGACTACGTGCGATGGGATGACGGTAACGGCAACGAGGCCATCATCTGTCCAATCTTCACCCTATACGATTACTCCTTCAGGCCAGCCCATGTAACGAGAGAGCGCGCCCTCGACTGGGCCCTCGAGGTGGATATCCAGGCAACCGATGAGGCGTTGCTACATCCCACACCCTACGAAACCCGAGATGAATGGTGTCACGCGCGTGTCGCCTTGACAGAGCCCCGACTCCAAGCAGCCGCCGACACAGGACTGCCGTTGATCATCATCAACCACTGGCCGTTGCGGGAGGACCTGATCTACATACCCTTCATCCCCCGATTCAGTCTATGGTGCGGCACGAAAAAGACGGAGGATTGGCACAAGAGGTTCAAGGCAAAGGTGGTGGTAACGGGGCATTTGCATGTACGACGATCAGATTGGAAGGACGAAACAAGATTTGAGGAGGTCAGCTTGGGATATCCTCGGCAGTGGAAGGATGCCAAAGAGCACGGGAATGGGATTAACGAGATACTAAGAGAGATTCTCCCGGGACCAGACGAGACGAGTATTCCTTCTACTACAATCTGGAGACGATATGGATGATAGAACATAGATGGCGATAATTCCGAAAATGGAGATAATTTAACTGAGGCTCGACTGAAATTGCTTCCAAGTACATCACTGCCACAAGACTCATATTATTCTTCTACGGTTGGCTTGTTTCTTCACCATGTATATACATCACTCACATGACATCGTGACTAAAGTATGACATAAATCATTATCTACAGATTCTGACTATTCCTATGCACTCAAGTCGGTGATCCTCATGACAGGACCCAACCAACTCTCCCAGCTCTCGGGGTCGTTGTAGGGCTTCTCAATTGGCAGGACTCTGAGAAGCCATCGGTAATCACCGGTAGGAACGAAGCCAATGTCCCAACCGTCAGCGTCATTGAGACTGCCGTACCAGCCCAGCATGTGGTACACTGGAGGGAGGAAGAAGTCCTGGAAAACAACGCTCATGGAATCAACGCCGCCAAAGGTATCGACGATGGTGAGGTCCGGAGTGTAGGTCTCGAAGACGTTGGATCGGTTGAAGCCCCAGTACGTGGGTTCATACGTCGTGTTGGCAGCAACGAGATCCAGGCGGTACGCGTCGGTGGGTTGGCGGGCAAAGTAGGCCATGCCGGGGAAAACGTCATTGGGGAACCAGCCGTCGGTGTAGTTGTAGTAAACCAGGTCGTCATCGGTCAAGACGGCGTACCCGTCAATGTTCAGGTGCGAGATCATTTTTGGCAGCACGACGCCATCAGCAAGGATGGGATCTCTCTCCAGGACAGGCGCCTCGTTGATGACGTACGGCATGCCCATGTACGGAACATTGTACGCATCACGCCCCGACACAAAGTTAATGAAGCCAGAGTAGATGGGGATAGTGTCGGGGTCAACGCCGGCGGGTGGCGTGATGGTAAACGAGACGACTGTGGACTCGCCGGGGCCCAGGGTGACGGTCGTGGGCGTCTCAAACTCAACCTCGGCGTAGATGGGCTTGGAGGGAAGTCCAAAAACGTACCATCCGATAGGGTCCAGCTCCCCGTAGGGCGTCCTCTGCATCAAGCCGGCAGCCGAGTGCGAGATGGCAAACGTCTTGCTGCGGCCGAGCGTGTTGGTGAAGGTGATGTTGCGCGAGACGGGCTCGGCCGACTGGCCCGCGTTGATGACGGAGCTGTCGAACTTGGTGCCGCTGTTGTAGGCGTCCCAGACGTTGATGGTGCCCGCGCCCTGGTGGGCGACGGTGTGCAGGACGTCGCTGTCGCCCCAGTACTTGGCGGGCTTGGCCGTGGTCACAAAGAGGTTGGTCAACTCGTCGGGGGTGAGGTTGGGGAAGGCGGACTTTAGGACGGCGTAGCATCCGGAAACAAAGGGGGTAGCTGCAAATCCTGTCAGTTCTATATACTCAAAGGATGTATTGTTTACATACCCATAGAGGTTCCCGAGATGATGGAGTAGCCGCCACCCTCAAGCGGCCAGGTGCTCAGGATGAGATGGCCCGGGGCAGCAAGAAGAGGCTTGAAGACGTTGAACTCCCAGCTGTTGCCCATGCTAGAGTAGTTGCTGGTGAAGCCGGCGCTGGGGCTATCGACGGACAAGAATCGTCGGTCCGAGAACTGGAGACGGAAGTCGGCCATGTCGCTCGTGACGGCCTTATACAGCTTGGGTCCGTCGACATGGTCGAGAGACAGGGTCCACAGGGGGGGAGCAGAGCTCTGGTAGTTGTTGTCGTAAGGGTTCTGGAACTCCTGGTCCCTCCACACGATGACGGCCTTGAAGCCCAGATACTGCCCGTTGATCAAGGAGAAGTCGAGGCCGCAGCGGTTCGACTGGCGGACCATGAAGAAGGTCTCGCTAATGTTCCAGCCGTTGTCCCTGACAAACGCGACGCCGTCATCCATGGCCTGGCGCGTGCACACGTAGCTGTCCTCCTCGTTGGGCGGCGCGTAGACGTAGAACTCGCCCTCCATGGGCCACACGCTCGAGTAGCGCCACTCCTCGCCGCCGCGGTTGCTCTTGACCTTATACGTCGTGGGGTACCTTGCTCCGTCGACCGAGGCCACGGCCACGGCGTCGGCGGCGATGCCGGGCGAGCCCGTCAGCATGGGGCCCTGCCTGCCTCTGTTGCCGGCGGCGATGATGACGGCGACGCCCAGCTGCTTGACGGCCGTGATGAGCTCGCCAAAGGGGTCCGCGCGCTCCCAGCCGCTGTCGGCGCCCAGGGACATGGAGATGATGTCGGCGCCGTCGTAGTACGCGTCGATGATGGCCTGGAAGATGACGTCGCTAGAGGCGCTGCCGCCGCACGAGAAGACGCGGTACATGCCGAGGGTGGCCTCGGGTGCGACGCCGATGAGGCCGAAGCCGATATCCTTGGGGTCCTCACCACCAACAATACCTGAAGGGTCAGCAACACGTTTTGCGCAGAGAGGGTGTAGGGGAACGTACCAGCGACGTGAGTGCCGTGTCCGCCAGAGGAGCAGGTGGCAATCGGGTCCTCGGGGCCGCCCTGCCCGTCGTCGATGTAGTTGCGTCCAAAGGCAACCTTCTTGCCGGGGCCGAAGCCGCCGCCAAGAGCGGGATGGCGATAGTCAACACCGGAGTCGATGATGGCGACCTTGACGCCCTGGCCCTTGAAGCCGTGGGAGTGCAGGTGGTGCACACCGGCCATCTTGAGGTTAAAGTCCATCTGGTAGTTCTCACCACGGATGACGCTCGTGTTGTAGCCGTACTGGCCGGCGACTGGGCCTCCAATGTCGAGGTTCTCGAAGCCGACCGGGGTCGGGTGGGAGTACTCTACTACGGGCCAGATCTTGCGCACCTCGGGGAGCGCCTCAAGTGTCTCTCGGGATGTCTCCTCGGTCACGTCAATCGAGAGACCGTAGAAGAGGGAGCTGTCCCTGAACTCGTGGCGGACCTGGTACTCGACGTTGGCCTCTTCGGCGCGCTTGCGGAAGCGCGCGTGCCCATCCTCGGAGCGGCCCTCAAGAGAGGTGCCCTTCTCGAGCTCGACGATGTAGGCCTTGGGGATCGTCTTGGGGGCGATGATGCCAGAATCGTCGCTCTCCTGGCCGCCGCGGCTGATCTGCTTAGGGGTGCCCGAGAAAGACTTGTGCATGCCGGGCGTAGTTCCCAAGGCGGCGGCGACGCCCTGGGAGAGGGCGAGGGCAGCAATTGCCGACGTCAGGAAGCGAGGGCCAACCATGTTGCAGTTTGACTGTTGTCGGGTTGCTGAGGAACAGAAACTCCAGCATCACGCAGCGCTGCGGTGACTATTTATCGTCGAATCCATGCCCCCCAACTACCGAAAACCGTCACGGTAATATCGAGGGCCATGCTTTTCCTTGTCAGTTCACGTTGTTGGGATGCTGGGGAATGGAGATTGGAGATTGCCAGGGGTTGGTAATACGAGCTCGGCCGTTAAACACCTTCTCTCTCGGGACTGTCGCGCCTCCTAGTTTAGCCTGATGGCTTCTTGGGGTGATGGAACTGGCAGAGGCGAATTGCAGCCTAGCTGAAGAGAGAAGGTGATTGTCGAGGCTCCTCATTTTGGTTATCTCCACTATCGGCCAGCTGAGTTGCAATACAAGCATGCGATTGCGAGCGCTGTACTCCCTACGAAGGACGGAGTAGGGAGTAGAGGGGTTGAATACGAGACTTGAATCATGGATGACTGTTTATCGTTTACCTCACGGCATTAAATTACGGTTGGACATTGAGTGTTGGTTGCCGTCGTGAGCTGGGGTACAGAAAGGACTGATGGAGTCGCGCAACTTGCCGGAGCCACCACACGAGATAAGGATCGAGCAACGGCACAAACTAGCCTAGCCCAAGGACCTTTTGTCTGTAGGACGTCGGCTAACTCATGAATCTTGAGTCTGAGTTGATAGGGATTTCTTCCGAGGGAAGACTGCGCAATTAAAGCGACGTGATATTATCGTCAACGTCGCCGCTAAATCAGCACTCGGGAGGGCCCGAGTCCACTAGCTCAACCCATTTCCCACCGTAGGGCAGGGGACGTTGCTTGGAGAAATGCGGGGGGCGAGCAGATGCCGACACGAGTTTCGATCCGAGAAAGCCGTTGAGCGGCATGGGCTCAGGTCTGATACGATGATTGCACGACCAGGTTGGGATAAAGTCTCTTCCAACATGATGTATTTGGGGTTGGATTATGGTTGTCAGGCACAACAGGAGACAGGTGGACGAGCATGCTTTAGGACTAAAACAAATCTTTGGCACCTTGTCTAACTACCATCAAATCAGCCGTCAAGGTACTCCGCAACTGGACACTTTCTAGAAAGACCGGCTCCTCCAACTATTGGTCCCGCCAAGCCAAGCTGTGAGGCATCCAGTTGCTCCATGATGACGATCTGCGCAAAAAGGCACGGGAAAGGAGCCTGAATCAGTGTCAAGGCGAGCGTCGACAGTTGGTCCCCCTTATACGAATCAAGGAAGTTGACCTGCCAGATGCAGTGTAGAGTCAACCAATCGCTTGGAAAGACGGTTCACCCCATGAACCGAGGTGACTATTGATGTCGTGCATTGAGACTGGAAGGTGTTTTCGCCTTCCAATGTTGAGAGGCCTTGTAACCACTGGAACATTAACTGCCTGCCAAGAAGACCCACGAGGGAACTGAGAATCGTGCAGATAGACCTGTTTACATTAACATGCTTTGGAATTCAGCTCGGCCCGAAACCAGCCATGACTTGGTCACACTGCCGACTTTGTCCTTTCTCAAAAAGTCATAGTCGAGTTCACAAGTCTGATCCTTCATCAGAAAGCTATAGGGTAGGCCATCAGTTGAGGAATGGACTTGGCCTCAATGTTTTCATCCTCAGCCGCAATTAGGCGCCCACAGCCTGCAGGCAGCTGAACAAAAAGCAGGAACCTGATTCGCTGCCAGACGGGGCTCTGCAGCAGAAATGTATCCGCGTGACATCTGTTATGGCGAGGTTTCCTGACTTGATAAGCATCGGTGATAGTGCACACTCTCCAGGACAAGCAAGTTCCTCAAATATCTCCAGGCAACTTGCCCAAGAGTCTATCGTGCAGACAACGCCACGACTCGGCCTGGGAGATGGCTCTGGGGTCAAACCACATTTCGGGGTTCAGGGCTTGCGCCGAGCTTGTCACTTCAGACACAGAAGCCCGGTTATGGAACCCAGATGCACCAGCTACATATGATGAGGTTCTAGATGACCAACGACTGGAGGAAAGACTGGCAGAAATAGTCAGTATGCAGTATACCTGAATGGTTGTGCCTGGGCTGATGAGCAAGTCCGCATGCTTGAATGAAACTCAAGCTTTACCCGACAACGACGAACCAGGATCGCCAAAGTTCATGCTTCTGTAAGGCGGACATGAACCCTTGTTTTGAGGACATTACTGACAAGTCGGGTAGAATGGTCCCAATCAGGGACAGAAGTCATTTCACTGACGGGCAAAGATCTATTGCACTCCAGCCAAAACATCTGGCTTCCATCATGCGCATCGCTGGCGTAGACGACTTGGCCGCCAGCAAATTCTGGAATAGCATACTTCCCACCGTCTGCGCTTACACCCAATACCACGACGACGGAGAAACCCCCATATCTATCAGTTAGTACCCATTCAAGCCCCTGACCAATGCGCGAAGCTCACCGAAGCCGAAACACAGCCGTGCTCATCCGCTGTCCGAGGTTAAGCAACGGGGTTATATGTGTCATGCGCATCCAACTTCGCACCATGGACTGCTTCGCCCTTATACCTACCAACCTAGCCAGAGATAGGGAGGACATCATTAGGCGGTGCGAGCGCCACCTAGGCTTGCTACGGAAGCATCCATTCTATCTATTATCCTTTATACTCGACAATAGGTTTCTCAGATGGACTGACTGGATCGCCGACCTCTGGCGTACGCTTGTTGAGGTTGAAACAGTGGCGGGAATGACCAATCCTCAGTGGCGACTACGACAGGCTGATGTAGAGCGCCTGGCAAGCCTGGCCGACCCCGACTACCTCATAGGCCAACTGCACGCGACGCAAATGGAGTTCTGCCACAGCGATACCGTCATGACCTTCGCGCTCAAGCTTGCAGCGTTTTGTACCAAAGCTCTTGCTGAGGCAGAAGATGGTCGCAAGAAGCTGGGGCGCAAGACGCTCTCGGAGCGTGACAGAAGGGCGCTCGACCAGGACTTTGCCGCTACCTTGACTCGGTACGAGTGTATGAGGGATCGTCTTGCTGAGCTCAAGCGCAGGATTGATTGCCAGATAAACGCGGTACGTCCATACCACCAATGAATTGCATGTCGCTGATGGTTCGCAGGCATTCAACCTCATTGCTCAGCGGGACAGCAAGATCAACTTCGCCATAGCAAAGATGCAGGCCCACGACAGCCGCACTGTACGAGCCATCGGCGTCCTCACGCTCGTCTTCCTCCCCGCCACGTTTCTTGCGGTAAGCAAAGTTCAATTGCAATTGCCAGGCCACACTGACACCCCACAGACGCTATGGAGCGCCAACGTGATTGAGATTGAGGGGGAGCGAAATTGGCACATATTCCTCGCCGTCGTGATTGCGTTAACCGTCATCGTCTTCCTTTGCTGGGGCATATACGGACATGTGTCTCGGAAGCGTGAAGAAATGAAGTGGCCAGCCAACGCCGCAGGGGGCGACGGGCTCCCGCTGTTCCCGCAGCCAACCGTCTACAAAGGCCTGTTGATAAGGGACGAGTCGGTTCACAGCGATCAGGGGCTTGCCTGATTTTTTCGAAGGCTGGCGATGGGGGCTTTCAGGCAGAAATGCAAGGGTCTGCAGCAAATATCGATTCAACCAACACTTAATAGCGGGCTGGTCGAAAGGATTTGGTCCGGCCCGATTATTGAACCGTAGTTATAATTAGGCTGCCTAGCTCATGATCTCTCCTTTCTACCTGTCGGGCGACCGTGGAACGATCAGCACTGTGGTTGCCTACAACGGTCCTTGTTCGTTTGGTTGTCGCATAACTCAACAAATAGAGGCTGTCAAGACATATTGATCCTCATTTCTATTGCTCCTTCTACAACTCGGAATTATCCACAGCTACTACCTATTGACGCCTTTCATAATGCCCAACTATGGCGACCATGACGACCTTCTTGAGGGCATGTTGACGTCGCTACTAGGCGACTCGCGGACAGGATTAAGAGGTCAATTGCGGACCAATCTGGTCACTCGAGGAAACACACCCAGCAAGTGGGAGGACAACCTATGGCGTTATAATCGCCGGAGAACCGAAACCCTCTGGGTAGGTGAGTGTGCATTGTCGCCGTCCCACTGAGCCTCTGGCTGATGACTCGAGGGCGGCAGTGGACCGTCTGATCGGGCCGCAGATGATGGCCAACTTCGCAAGCTTCATGGGCTGGGGAGTGTTTCCTGACGGTACCAAAACCGACCTGCAGCTCTTGGACGACGAGGCTATGATGGCACTCATGACACCCGCATCCCAGTGGGCGCCTGCCCCTTACAACCAGCCCGGCCGCAGCACCATGGACAATCTCATGGTGCGAGTAGGCTCGTTTGAGGATGGAGGCCGCATGCACCTGATTTCCAAGAATCTCGAGGCCGCCAAGTCTCGCATCTGGGCTGGCGTGTCGCCCATGTCCGACCGGCGCTGGAAGGAGAAGAAGCTCTACGAGCCACAGAACTTCCACGAGGCCTGCCAGCTCATCACCGAGGTTCTGACCGTTTTCCGCTACCTCAACGAGCCGCAGGTCAGGATGGATCTCCGCGCCACGTACAACGTCATGTGGGACGACCTCAAGGCCTTTGAAAACGCCCTCAATGCCAAGAGACGGGCACAGGGCAAAGCGCCGACGAGCCCGACCTCGCTCTGGGCAGCTTATATGCGCAAGCATTACGCCCTCATGGAGGCGCGCTCCCATGCTTGGATAGCCGACAAGATTGCCAAGATGAGAGAGCGTATCATTAGCGAACTTGCAGCGCACCAGCCTTCCGAGGCCGCGCTGGGTACTGTTGACAACCGGCAGTGGGAGCTTACAGACCAGTGGCAAGACCTTTCGGAGAATCTTGCTCAGGCCGATTATGCCATCTTTCTGCCCATGGATGGTTACAAGGGATGTGCCTCGCCATCAGCCACGGGGTTACCCATTCAGCCCAATGTGGAATACTTTGGAACCACGCGGCTCATGTTCACGCCCGAGTTGGACGCCCGCATGAAGCATTACCACTTGCGCCGAAGGCACATCGACATGATGGCCATGATGAACGACGCAGTGATGAATCCCGGAGACCCTAACCGGCCCATGTACTTACCCGCTGATCTTGCCCGTAGCAGCGTTCGGACAGCCCGGTCTCAGGACTCGGCCCGGCTTGAGCTAAGAGGGCAGCCTTATCCCCGAGGGCAGGAGTCCTTTGTCAGCGTTCCCGGTGCTCCCTGGGGCTTTGTCGCGTACCGAGCGCATTACGGGCACGGTGACGCCGAGTGGCAGGAGTTCAAGGCCAAGTTCGAGGCTGATATATCGGATTGGGGCGAGGGGCTGGTGGGTGTCGATGACAAGCGGGCTCAAACAAACATACATTGGCTTGATGCGAGGGAGTTGGGGCTTGCTGAAGATGACACGGGGGCCCTTAGAAAGTATGTCTTCTCGTTCATCATGCGGGTGGCAGTTTGCTAACAAGACAGACACTTTGACGAGTTTTCCAAGACTAGCGAGTTTCCCAAAAGCGCCCTCGACGCGGCCTTTCTCGTTGCCGACAAGGCATCCATCGAATCATACTTGAAACCAATCCCCAAGCCGGCAAGAGGGCTGTTGCCGGCCGGCGATTTCGGCGGCTTCATCCTGGCCGTCGACCCATCCTATGATCCCAACGGGACGAGAGAGCGGGCGGACGAGTCGCCCGGCTACGACGGGACCGTGCGGGTACTCGGCAGCGTTTTGTGGGACGACGTCTGCGCGTTTATGGCGGTTCAGGCCCATTTCCTAGACGACCTCTGGCGGGCTGCGATGGATCACCCGCTGGGCGTGTATGTTGGCCTGGCTGTCAAGCAACAGGTGGATTCCTGGAAGGTCATGGGGAGAATTGGAAAGGTGTTTGCTTCGAGCTATATGAAGTGGGAGGAGGAGCGCGGACAGCGGAGTGCACCGCCGTCTTGATGCCGGCATGAGGCCCGAAGCACTTATAACCCCTCTGGGGAGAACTAGCCACCCTTCGTTGGTAAGGCGCTGTAGTTTCCTTGCTGACAGGATCCAGAGGAAGCTTCTTTAAATGCAAAAATAATAACAAGAATAGCATCGGCATCAACGTAATGTATTAATAACTAGCTATTCCGCCAATGTTGTGTTTCAAATTCTCATGAATTCAATCCCATTATACAGATCAATGTTGCTGTTTGGTTGAGAATTGTTTCCATCAAAACCCCTAGAGCTTGTCACTGTCTCCCGTTTCGGGTCGTATGTTGATCACAGCATAAACGTAGCGATACCGACAGCGGCCCCCATTATCACGGCCAGGACTCCAGTCCCCCTCGGCACTGTAACAGAGGCCACCGCCTCCGCGACCTCTGCAGAAATGGCGGATGCAATTGTTGTGCACACCGTCTGGAAAGGCTCCATGACGTGGCTCGTCACCTCCTCCTCGTCTCGGCATGCGTCAGCCAGGTTGCTCAACTCGGAGCTAACCTCGCTCATGTACGAGTGGAACGAGGACGTGTATTGCGCCCAATCCGAGTATAGGGTGCCCACGACCTGGATACCATGGAGACAGCGCTCCTGCACTACTGTACTTCCGTATCCACGATTGTCCAAGTATCGCATAAAGACGCTCTCGAGCGATTCGTTTGGCAGGGGATAGCTGGTGTTGAGCTCGTCGTTGAAAACTGACGCGCCACTCGAGCATTGCTCTCCCACATCTCGAACCAATCTCTCAGGGATAGTGTTCCATTCGATGGTAACAATATGGTCACGACGAACCAGCTGTCGGGGGGCATTGACGGTAGTGGTTCTTCTGACGACTACCTCCACATGCTGGGTATCAACTGCCTGGGCAGATGAAAGGGCGACGAAAACAGATGCTGCGAGGATGGGGGCGGATAATCCCATGATTGTCGTGTGGGAATTTGTATTGGTTCGAGGATATGGAGAGAGGATTTGACTGTCGATGACTCTACGACGGAATAGTCCATGGAGATAAAAGGCCATACGTTGTAGGAGACGTTGGCCCTGCTTTTATTCTCGGCCACATTCACCGGGCTTGTCCTTGGACATCATGGCACATGGAAGGATCAAGCTAAAATCTTACTACAGAAAGTGATCTACAGGCTGGGAATCGATCCAACTTTGGAGGACTCACCATCTCCTACAGGGTACCACTAAAGAATCATTTTAGCAACAGTTTCATGCGTCTATATCCCAAAAGTTCCAGCAACCACGCTGCCTTGGCTAGATGCCGCTTTTGCGTGACAGAGAACAGTAATTTACAGACTCTAAGAGTATGTGAATGAATCAGTGATGTCATGTCAAGAGCTTCGTCTCTGCATTGGGCTCATGCGCTGGCCCCCAACCAGGGGTATTTTCATATGGGGGCGATGATGATTAGGTGCATTTCAGCAGAGTAGATCGTCGATCATGAGACAAGACGGAAAGCGGCCAAGACAGGTGACGTTATGCTTCCTTAGAAGACAAACACCCAAGTGTCAAATACACTCCAAAGGTAGAGATGTTGATAATTCGTACTAGTCAAGCTCTAAGCTTCTATCAGTGGAATGAATCATGCCAAGGCAACACAACAACCCACTACTGTGCTATTGCAATGACTCAATATGGAAATTGGGCCGCTCCAGTCTAAGCTACCGTTGTGGCTGATGGAAAGCGTAGGCAGATGATGGATAATGGGATCATGAGCGGATCATCTAACCTCGCAATGCGTAGTACATTTGGCTAGCCTATCAACAAAATCTTGTGTAATATAGGTAAATCAAGAGCGATCAGGCTGATACTGTGGGGTTCTTACCAGAGCGGGGAGACAGCATCTGGCAGATCGTGTCTCGCAAAGCTCCGGTCGATCAGCAGCTCCGACGCACCAGCCGTTGGCGACGGTCTGGACTCGCCTACTCACGGTGGGTTACCCCATACTTTGGTGGGGAGACGTCTGAGGATGTGTCAAGAATAGTAGTGAGATGCCTAACAATTACTTAGCTGTGCCAGGGGCGAGGCGGCCGGAGCTCCCATTCTTGTACTACCCCCGGCCTCCACTTTGTCAGGCTCGTAGAATTCTACACTGGGGCTTGAGGTGTCAAGCATAGCCGAAGCCCCGCTGGTGGATGTCAAGTCTGTGCAATCATGGGGGATCGACGTGTTCGTCCGAGAATCATCTACATAGTAGTACTGATCAAATCTGAAATCAGCGTCACGCCACCTTTGCATGGACGTGCCTGGAACTGGAACCGGAGCCGCTCCCCTGGGACGCCACGCAGCCACCGCATGATGTGACTTGGCTGGATGCGGACCTTCTCCCCGAACTCCCTACCGACTGTGTGGCTACCCTTGTCGCCATGTGTGATTGAAGTCACCAATTCCTGCATCTACGTCCCGTCCAGATTCGGTGAGCAACGACGCAGACGGCGTCACCGCCAATGTCAAGGGGATCGGGATATTCCGCTTTGAATCAAGGAAATGATATCTAAAATGGAGGGACATGACTTGAATATAGTCACACCGATGTGATCAAAGCCACAGGGGTAGCTATATCGCGATAGCTAATAAGGGGGATAACGCCCGCCATGCAGCTGACTTCAATCTCGTTCCCCAATTAGGAATGCCCACCGCTAGAATGGTTCGTCGCTCTTCCCGAGGATGGCTTCATCACAAGATACGCCAGCGGATGGCCCCCCCCCCCATAATTGTGTTACTAACCCGACTCCACGTATCCGCCAATATTTCTCCAGAAACCCCAAAGTGCGAGCAGGTTTCTTATAAAGGGGAGCTTGCAAGTATGACTCGTGGTCTGGCCTGGATCGTGCATCGAACGTTGGTCCCTGCCCCTAGAAGCGCAGCGATAGAACGTGGCACGGAGAATGTCCACAAGCGCATCGCTAGCCGTTGAGTTCATTCGCTCAAAGACCAGATTCGTCGCCAGGTGGGGGGCAGATTATGAGCCATCAGCCACAAGTGTCATGGCTGGCTATATGTTGAGTCATGCTATTCAACAGGTCGAATGACAGACTGGCATTGGCTTCCTGTGGAGGTATTCTAGCCTGCATCTGGCAAAGCCACCGCGTGGCTGCTATCTCTACCGTTCGAACTACTCCTCCACGCATCAGAGCGCAACGCTAAGGAAGCTTGGCGACTTCAGCTCGCTTCCAGTAACCCGGCTCGGTCCGGGGTACAAGACTCTGGGGCACCTGATTGGACTGCCCCGGAAGAAAGGCAGAGGTCAGTGCTACATGCAAACGAGGGCAGGCGTATTAAAGTAGTAGGTCGGATTCCCACCGAGGTTTCTCTTGGGCTGCCGTGACTTCGTTTGTGCCGCCGCTCGTTACGATGAGTTCCTCAACCCCGGTCTACTATGAACTGAGCTGGGCGATCCTCAGCACCATCGGCATCACTAATGTCTTCTTCGGGATCTCAGTCGCTGGCATTGTTGCGTTTCCCCTCGTGGCTCTTGTGCCGGTGGTAGTATCTGCTGCGTGTGCCGTCGCAAATGGGCTTTGCTACTATGCATTCTACACGGACAGTCCCGTGGTGAACAGGGCCGTTGCCTCTTCTTTTGCAGACCTTGCATGGCTGGTAAGTTGCTGCAACGATGGATTCTTCATCTTCACTCAGGCACTTAACTGGTGATAGATCCAAGAAGCTGGCTTGTCCTTCTACAGCTATGTCATCTTGACCAAGGTGCTCGTGAAGACGAGCCGCATAGTCTTCCTTTCGCTCTTTTGGTTTCTGATTGCCGTCATTTCAACGCTACGAATCGTCATTCTCATTATCCGAGCAAAGTACATTATCGGCGGCTCCACGGACAACGACATGCTGCACACGATTAACTCGCTGCACATCGGCTACTTTACCTCCATTGCGGTGATCGAGTGCCTGAGTGCAGTCTTCCTCTTGCGCAAGTTTCACTGGGCGCGCTGGTCTGCCCTCAACGTCAACCTCTTCAGTTACCTCATGCGCAGCACCGAGATACGACTTGCCCTGCTCGCGCTGATCGGCATCATGAGAGCTGTGACGTATTCGTTCCAGACAACGGCCCAAAGTGCCACAAGCTTGGCAAGTCAGCTGGATCGTTTTGCATACACTCTAGAGTGCATGTTCCCGGTGATGATGATGTAAGTCGAATGCCATGCATCTTTAGGCAGTGACTAAAGCTGGGATTAGCATCGATATTCTTTCCGCGCGACTTGTCTTGGCAAACAATAACCTCACCGACTCTTACAAGAGGAACGGCCCGCGATCGACCAACCTAAAATCACAAAGGGCGCCAGAATCAGATCAGAATAACCACGAGCTCTTCGACATGTCCTCGGAGGATGGAAGAAATAAGACCATTGACAGAAAGAACTCTACAACAAGCTCGAAGGAGCATCTCACATACGGCGTCCCCTCTTCTTCAGCTGTGGTGTCAACGGTAGAGGGGTCGCCGAGTTCTACTGTCAATGATCAGGATAATGGGGGTATCAGCAAGACAGTCGAGTTTCGAGTGTACGAGGTGAGGGATTCAGTATAGGTTACAACGGAACCCCTGAATGCATCCGTAATTCTCTCACGGCTTTTATGTAATAGTCGGGGTTGTAGATGATAAAAATATCTCAATGGTTTCCCTGTCGTATTTAAGCCATAATGACAAGAGTTAATCCAAACTGCACGCAGTAGTGGATACATCCCTTGATGTATGCTCTGTGACGTTCTACACTATTCCAAATGATATGCCGCGTCAATGCTTTTGCATTCTTACAACTCTGATGCTTTCCGGTTCGTTGCCACCCCAGTCAGCAGAAGAAGCGAATAAAAGATGGCAGTCCATCTAATGTTAACATAGCTACCTATTCTACACTAATTTTGTGTGGGACATTTGAATCACGAGGGTTTATCTCAGCGCATGCAGTCTCTGCAACTGAATAGTCGGGCTCTCCTAAAGCCGACTCATATAGGCTCGCACAGTTTCCCACAAACCCAACTCTGCGAAAGTAGCCTTTTCTACCGCTAATCTAGTGTAGCGCGATGCCAGAACCCACATACTTCAAGGGAGGACGTAAAACGGTACAATATCATCTGCCAAAACGACATCCTCAAGGCAATCCACGCCTCACTTGTCCTCGTCATAGGTTTTGAAACAAGAACCACCAAGGCTCACAAGAATATATACTACTCGTATCATTAGCTCACCTCCACTTACAGCGCCATAAAGGTCTGGTCCGCATAAATTTGTCCAAGCATCAGTAATCGTTGGGGGGCCATGTCCGGAGGGAGGGGCGGCATCAATATATTCACCCCTGAGACAGATTTCACCATCCACCGACGCCCAAGACTAACTAGGTGCACGCGGGTCTGCTCTTTTTCAGGGCTGGCCTTGCACGACTGGAGGCTTGTGGGGACAAGTCCCTGAGGAGTTGTTGACTGGTTGCTCATCGTACGTCTTGTTCGCGATAGGGAATAAGACCTCTTTTGGGATCAAAATCAATCCATCTTCTGTATCATAGGTTCATGAGGTCAGGAACTCGAATGATCCGACATGTCGGTGCCAAGTGAGCCAATGCAGGCTGAGATTTCCTCAAAAGCCAGTGTTCGGTACTCACTGGGTGCAAACTCTGGCCCATGAACTTAATCTCTTCAAGAAGAAGAGGCACAAGGCTCATTATCCCCAACTGAGACTTTCGTGTCCCCTCCAGCAGGTTCAGTCACCCATCCATGTTCATGATGGAATGACCCCGCAAAGTGAGAGGTCACCATCGGAGACATGAGACAAGGGTAAGATGCCGCCTTGGCAAGGATCCCGCACCCCCTCCTCTAAAGACAGGGGAACTCCACCAATCAATCAATGAAAGCTGCACGAGCCTCAATCAGCAATATATCCTCTTTTGTCGTGTAGAGGGGCGCAGGTGAAGGAGCTGAGTCAAGCCCGACCAGACTAAGGCACTGAACCAGTGAATCCGCATGATGGTCCGATACGTACAGCAGTATACAAGCCAGTCGGTTGGTATCATTTTCCCCATCAAAGCAAAGGTTGATACATCCAAATCCACCATGTTCATTGTGTTGCCAAACCTTCGGACCGGTTGACAATAATATATCTCACAAGCTCAGCTGCCATCGCATTAGCTTGGAATCCACATCGTCTGGGCTCCAACCGGCGCCGTATAATCCCTTCCTTAATACTTTTCTCTCGACACAGCGGTACGTATCGAGATCCAATATACTAAAGGTTAGCCTCACAATTCGTCTCCAACCGGCTGGATGCTGTCGGAAGATACCCGAATCATACTCTTACGACTCCCACTCAAAACCATGGAAAAGCTAGGTCTGAATATGGCAGCTCTAATGACCTGCAGAACTTATTTTAGCCGTGGCTACACCAAGGCCCTGAACTGGCAAGCTCTATACGGGTTACACGTGTCCCAGCATTTTAACCTATTTATCCAGGGTCTTTATCCAGATTGCATGTTCTAATAATAACGAGAACGAGGCAAGGGATATCCAGGGTTCTGGCACTTGCATCGCTCACTGTAACATTAGAATTCTTCTACATGCTCTACCGTTTTCAAATCTTGCTCTGAGGATGGTATAACGCGGTAGCGACAAAGCAGCTCGTTGAAAACCATCGCGAGTACTTTTGTAACGTTGCTTTTGCTCCTTCCTTTCAGGGAAGATATGCACATTCTCCTCGTATACGATGCAGTCATCCTGCAGCCAAGCTGAGCTCTGCAGCCGAGCTGAACATCCTTCAACAAGGGTCGCGGGCACTTCGGCAGTGAAATCGGACTGCCTGCCTTACGTCATGAATGCCGAGTGACGTACCGTAGTATTCGTATTTGCCCGTTTAAGCGTTTGCAATATGTCATTCCACGGTTGCTTTTATGCTAAAGAGGGTGAGGGAGTGGGTTAGGTGCACGAGTAACTCGACGACGAATATAAAAGCACGGCGATCTTGCACTCAACCCACTGTGACCCTGTGGTTACTCCCCGCTATAACCACCGTTAATCAATATCCCATCTTCCTTCATACGTTTGATTTGACCATGGCTGTCATCAAGACTCTCAGCCTCCTGTTGCTGCTGGCTGTGGGAGCGCTCGGTGCCCCGCACAAAGCTGAGCAACCCGCGACCCTTGAGGCTAGACAAGGGGGCAATCCTTACTGGTACAAGTACTGGGCCAACGATCAGGCCGTTGTTGAGTCAGAGAATCGTGCCGCTGGCGTGTTCACTGTCGGGTGGAATGAACCTAACGGAGGCAACTTCGTCATTGGGAAAGGCTACAGGACAGGATTCAACACGTGAGTTCATGTCGTGTCGAGGTGTGATTTGCAGCATTCAGCCATTTTTTTTCTTGTTTATTTATTTTATTTTATTTTCTTCCAGTCGATCTACCTGTTCGTCATATTGACACTGCCATTTCGGCTCTCTATCCCATTGGGGTACAGGATCAGGAACCCCAACACTGACACTATCATAGGAGATTCAACTACTCCGGAACTTTTACGCCTGGTCGTAACTCGAACACATATCTTGCTCTCTATGGCTGGACCTATGGCCCGACAGTATGTAGTCCTGGTGATACTGACTGCTCACTCCCCACCCTACTGACAACCAACATCCAGAGCGAGTACTACGTGATGGAGTCTTTCGGTGTTCACCATCCTGCCGATAACCCCAACAGCACTTGCTATGGCCACTTCACTTCCGACGGAGGCACCTATGAGATTTGGGATAAGTACAACGGCCAGATTCACCAGCTGTGGTCTGTCCGGACGACACGCCGTGTTGGCGGCACCATCACCACTGGCAATCATTTCCGCGCGTTCGAGGCAGTCGGCCTCAGGCTTGGACGACATGGCGAGATGATTATTGGCATTGAGGGCCAGTGGGGCTCGGGTAATGCTACTATCACGGCCGGTGTACCGCCTGCAACAAGAGTAGTGGAGAGTGCAACTCCTACCACGAGAACTCAGGTTCCTATTCGAACCGGCACCTGTACTGCTTCTATCAACATCAACTAAGCATCAGCCTTGGCTTGCTATATGGTCTTGGATCATCATTCGTATAGCGTTTAGATGGAGGCTTATACTAGAGTAGCGAGGTAGACGAGAAATCTTTTGTCCGCCAATCCATCCCACCATAAAGCAATTGAGAGATTGGGCTTCCACTTACCTACTGATATGAAGCCAATGTTTGAGACTCCATTCAAACCATCTCAAAAGACGTTGTCATGCGGAAAATTGTCGCACCCCCGCCGGTGTTGTGGAACTTGATGCCAAGTCAAAAACTCCGCCTCAGTGGGTATCTGTGCCTGTTCATGCGCCCCAGGAATCCGCAGCAAGGCTGCATTCCGAATGCTTGTATGCGTTCTTGGCCAGACCATGGTTTATATCGTAGATGAACTGACGGATGACCTCATCGGACTTTCCAGGATGATGATCCATACTTCAAGATAGCGGATGAGAGGAAGGCCCCGCTCAACGCAGGTGAATGGATTGTCCTGGCTACTTTTTGAATAGCTTTTGAGATCAATATAGAGAGTAGTAAAAAATAGAATAGACGCAATTTGTCCTTCATCTTATCTCTTTGACCAAAGACACATCACCGACAGCTGTCGCTCCCAATCGTCAAACTTATTAGATCTGGATCCTTCAACGGCCGCTGTGAGTCACCCATGAGGCTTTAATGGATTCCCCATTCAGTAGTTCGATGGAGCGCGATATCAGTGCATGTAACCTGGTCCTAGAGCGAGGCATTTCTGGCGTCCGCAGTTTTTCTCTGATTGGCCCATTCCTCAAATGGCGAACGTTATCATGAACGAGATGGATCCTGGAGGGTCGATGGAGTAGAAAATCTAATTTTAAAGGCTGGGACGGAGTGGCCGCACACTTGCACCACCAACTGCAGATTCCTTATCCGTAATAGGAGTGGCTTCGTAAGAGAGCCTCGCCAAACCGGGTCCCCCTGGCCGTGAATATGCAGTTGGTTCCCTACGTGGCTTGTGATGTTACCCTACCCTCTAGGTTTTCGCAGCCCTGAATACCCTTGCGTCTGGGTTCGGGGGGCTGGGGAATTCACAGCCACTTGAAAAGGGGGTTAATCAAGTGCCGGTTAGACGTATATCTTTCTGCGTTAAACCGTAAGTCGTGAGGGTAAAGGGGATCTCGGATCTCGAGATAGCACAATACTCTTTGTCAACCGATTCTACTTACATTCGCCCACTGCATTGTGATTGTTTCCGACATACCCCACCTGGTCAAAATGGCTGCTCCTTTCCCCGAAGAATTGAATACTGAGGCCTCTTTTGACCATGCTTCTCTGCAAAAAACCCCGACACAGAGGAAGCCGCGCCAGAAGAAGTCCTATGGCGGACTTCAAGCTGGTCCTTCGTCTTCACCCATCGCCCGTAGGCAAAGTGGCTTAACGCCTCCCAAAACAATACGGAAACGCACCGTGTCAACCGGGTCTGCCCGTGCAGGCCTTGCGAACCCCGAGTGCGACCGTTCTCTACCTCTGGCACAGGATACAGCCAGCCATGGTGCAACATCACCCCCACGCGCAAAGTCATCAACAACACCACCCCGCCCTACACTAGATCCAGAGCGCCGGCCTCATACGGATCCTGCGACACCGAGAGCTCAAAGCAAGACCCCAGCACGCGCAACACCCTTGCGATTCGTCAGCGCTCCTTTGCCATCAACATCTCAGGGGCGAGCGCATGATAGAATCATCGAACTGCTCCAGTGTGGGCCTAGAACCTTGTCAAAGAAAGGTACCTACAACTACCTGTTCGTCCTGAAGAAACCGGGAACCGACGAGCCAGGCATGCTGAAAATCGGTATAACGAATAATATCAACCGCCGTATCTCAGCTATCAAATCCGACTGCAAATACAATGAGATCCAGGAACTCCCTGGTGGCATCTCTTACACAGGCAAGCTGGCTGCAGTGGCCGAGGCTTTGATGCTCGCAGAGCTAGATGCCCAGAAATGCCTGGTGAACTGCTGTCCAAAAAAGACCCATACACATACGGATCGCTTTGAGATGGCCAATATGGATATTGTTACCGAGGTGTTCCATCGTTGGCTCGACTTTTGCAGCTTGGCCCCGTGGGACGACAAAGGCAAACTCAAACCACGTTGGCTTGCAAGACTAGATGCACATAGGCAAAACTTTGATACCCGAGGACCGGAAGGCCACCGAAACCGGCTGAACGTGGACTGGAAGTCTTTCGTGAACGTTTCACTGAGGCAGAAGTTGGTGCACGACCTCAGCACAGTATCCAAAGAGAAGAATCTATTTTCCTGGCAGCTAACCGCATTAGTGGAGGCTACCATTATCTTTTGCCTTACTCTCCCGTCATTTTTTGCTTTTTTCTGGAGTGTAGGATGGGCCTTCATCTTTTGGCTGAAGCCGCTCGGGGCAAGCTTGGATTATGATGACCTGTGGATTGATTTCAGTCTGGGCCAGATACCTACATTCTGGCTTCATTGGTCTTTATACCGTTGGGACACATTTTCGTTTTGGTACAGCAGTGCCAAGGGGATGACTCCGGAGGTTGATGGCATTTCTACGCGGAGCGGGTCTTCCATATCGAGATGCTTGAGATCTGGGGAAGGCGACACGACGGGAGGACCGGCTGACGTTGTCCGACGGAACTCGGGTTCTCCAGAAGGCCAATTTGAAGATGGCGCAGCAAGCTATGACGAGACAGCCATCGATGCGATCACCGTTGACGACATGATCCTCGATAATGAAAACGAGGGGGATACTGGTACAAGCAGTACAGATCACAGCGATGCTGACGAAATGGATATTGATCAGGAAGACCATCACGACGGCCAGCATAGGGATACCGAGTTTCGGGAGATCAGCTCGGCGTTTTCACAAAGCATAGGGGAGAGAAAACCCAAAGGAGGTGACGGATCGAGGGATTCTCCAATCACTATACCCGACTCAGAAGATGAGACGCTGCCAGAGTTACCAGAGGCTTCAGTCACTTATAGTTTACCGCCAATCTCGTCTATGCCCGCTTATAGACTGGGGGTTAGTAGCTCTGCTGACCTAGTGGAACAGGCTGCTTAGATCAAATGGAGTGTTTATATCTAAATGACTGTGTCCAAATTTACCTGATAGAAGTAGTATTTGTTCTAATAAACAGCCCTTCAAGAGCATAGACAGCTCAGCTTGAAGCCAATAGCGGGATTATTATGTCGAACTACCACATGAACTGAACCTTTTCGTGATCTCAAGTGTAAGCTAGCTACCAAGTCAGCCCCCTTTGGTCATTGCATTACTGTTGCACGCCTCCAGCAGCGGGTCAGTGGTGGTTCTACGTATAGAGAAAATGCCCTCCCCCCCTGCACAAAAAAAGAAGTCTGGTCCCTAGTACATAGATTTAAGAGCGGAAGGCTTGCAGAACAGCTGGGTGGCGTTCTTGATGTAAAAACCAAAGTTTTGTTCGATGCCGAGTGCAAGATCAATGACGTTCTTGACGGTATGTCATATTCTAAAACCCCTGCTATTGTCATCATCAGCGCATCCATGGTATATGAAGTGCTTCATTTCGATCGACATAGATGTGCCGTGCTTCTTCCATTCAAAGGAAAGAGTGGAACGCGTCATGAAATAGCAAAAGGAGAGGTGGCCAGGATTCTAAGCCCGAATTAACATCACTTGATGTCAAAGAGGCGTTAGAATGACGAAAACATGTTTGTTTTTTCCTCAGTAAGAGTAATGGATGATGTAGTCCTTTTGCTTCTGTCTCTACCTCCCCACTTTCGATGACCTCATGAAGCTACGCACTACAATACAGCCATTGACGCTACTGGTAATCTTTGTATATTTATAGTCCGAGGAACTCACCATCGAATTCTAACTTAGTCCACAGTCCATTCACCAACATCACTTCCATCATTCAAGAGACTAGCCAGCGCATCAAACAAGACACAATGTCTGATAACCCCAACCCTGGAAATTTTGCCAACCGGTAAGCACGGCTCGTATTTCAACTATTCGGCTACTAATATCGATTGCAGTCCCAAGGAGGAGGTTCAGGCTATTGCGTCCAAGGGCGGCAAGTCCAGTCACTCCAGTGGCTTTGCGAGCATGGACCCCGATAAACAAGTGAGTACTTAGGCGTAAATTACGTCAATCATGTGCTAACTATATGTCAAGAGAGAAATTGCTTCCGAGGGCGGCAAGGCATCGTCTGGTTCTTTCGAGCCAGGCAGCGAGAAAGCCAGGGAGGCTGGGCGCAAGGGTGGCCATGCGAGTCACTCAAACGAATAGAAGTATGATGTTGCAATGATGTAATAGCCATACCCAAGTCATAAATGAAACGGATACTATACCTCCGCCGCCACCAGAATCCACCCCCCAAGAGTTCACAAAGTCACAAATTTCCTCGCACAGGCATAGAAACCTGGCGTTAATAGCAAGCTCTTGGATCTGTCTGCAGAGCAGCTTCCTCTTCGGCTCCCCTATCGCAGCTCATCGGCATTCCGTAACTTGATTTGGGACAACAGATCGCGGTTGCTGCCAATGCCATGCCCTTTAACAGGACGGCTCGTTGTATAAATAGCCTACCCCTGCCTTTGTCCTTGCTCTCACCCCTGGCCACAAAACATATTAACATGTGACAAATTGAGCTGGGCTTTGTAGCTAAAGCCATATAAGACCATGGTAGGTAGCTCAGCCGTTTATACCTTACTTTGCTGATACTTGAGCGTATATCCATGATATGATTATGGCAGGGAGTCTTGCATTGACAATTATATGGTCTGTATCGTCGGTGCCTCCTCGAAGTCACTGCTCTGTATCCGGTTGGGTTACAGAATCGGAAAATCGCATTGCAACGTGATTCTCTTCTCGTATATAAATCACATACGGCTACACTGGAAGCTTTATGGTCTCGTTGTTTCCCCTCACTGTTTACGACTACTTTGGCAGCTGGATCGCTAAGCAACACCACCCCTTCTGTATTGTCTGCATACTGCTTCTTCCACCTCAGACGCATCCCTCTCGGTCATAAATAATATTCTAATCAACCAGACCATTCTCCGTAAAACAACAAGGTAGGACAAACTTAGACTGGCTGTACTGTCCACTTCCATCCATCTTCGGTTTCACCTAGCGTGAACTGAAGTCTATGCTGTTGACGCAGAGTTTCGGGGTCGAGGAATATATGGAGGCTAGTTCTGTTTCCACTGCCAATCCCAGTAATCCTGCAGATGATGTAAACCTGGGTCGCCTGATTTGAGGTCATCGATGCGTTTCGCATCTGCAATACGTTAGACTACTTCCTCACAGACTGTGAAGAAACATCGCGCGACTTACATTTCTTTCCTGCCTGGTGCTCATATAGAAAGGTTTTTGCGGATCAAAACTCTCCGTCGTTTTGACCTCCAAGTAATATGTTGGGCGCATGCCTCTCTGTATGCCTCGCGCGGAGTACCCATGAGCTAGGAGGAACTCTGTAAAATGCCCATTTTCGTCACGATACTCGAAATCTGCGATGCCCTCACTACTTGAATTTCCGATATGCTCATACCCAGGGTTGGCAGAAACGGTGCCTCGAACCCGACTCGTCCAATTTCGAAGGCCAAAGTTTGGTAACCTAAGTGCTTGTAGATACTCAAACATCTGCCACTGATGTCAGATATATGTGATTAGATGGCAGTGAACTGGTTCACATACGTATAGCTCCCCGGCTCCTCCCACCTTGTGTTTCCACTCGGGGTCACGCTTCGTAAACACTGCCGACAGAATGTCGGGTGACAGTCCATTGCCAGCGTATTGTATTCCAATGCCAGAGCTGTCCTTGCCGAACTGTTCTGAAGCTGCATGTTGCCTTGCTGTTTGGACAACGCTATTGAGCACCTGCGTATACGTAGGGTAGCTTCTGACCACAGGATGTTCGACCCCGGGCGGATACGGAGGCGGATACGGAGGCGGGTACGGAGGCGGTACCGGCACTGTCCACCAGCATCGCCACACCAAATAGCCGATGGCGACACCCAAGACAACCACGCCAGCGGCGACGATGATGCCAATGCGCGCACCTAGACTCAAACTATTCCAAACGGAATTGTTCTGATCATTGTCATTTGTACCAGTCGAGCCGGGGGACGATGAGGTTCGCGAAGTCGGAGAGGGAGACGCGCCGGTTGCGACGGGTCCGACTTCTACGGTACTGGTCGCCGACGGTTGTTCAGGTTCGTCCTGGTTGCAGCTCAGCATGATGGCCGCGATCGAGGTGGAAGGGAAGTCGGAGAGGCATCGGAAGTCGCTGCCAGTCCTGTAGTAATCGAGAATGCCCTGCTGCGTCCCGCAGGAGGTGTCCCTGAACAGGTACGGGATGACGATGCCGCCCCCCGCACATGGTACGTTGTCGTAGCGCAGAGATACCAGGCCAGGAGTCACGACGCAGATGCTGAGGTTCAGCGCCAGGTTCGGAGTCGTGGTGCTGGCCGTTTCGCAGTCGGTGCTTGTGTACAAGGCCAGCGGGACATCGACGCTGCGGGCCAGCGAGGCGAGGATGATCAAGGCGAAGCTTCTCAGAAGAGATGCGGGCATCGTGAAAGCCGAAAGTCAGACAGTCGTTGAGGATAGTAGGTATAGCCTTAGCGCAAGACAAAGGGTGGTTGTGGTTCTCCGAGTATGCAGGGCAGCAAACGTCTTGTCAGTGTATGATAGGAGTAATCTGCCCAAAGAGTCGGCGACATTTTCCCCTGTACTCGATACCACGACTGCCTAGCAAGAAATGGGCGAACGTCTCTGGACCCTGTCAGAGAATGTGGAGGGGCCACGCGTAGCCCTCCCGACAGATGGGCCAGGGATCCCAGGAACGCCTCTTTCAGCCGTCGAGCCATTCCACCGTGGCGCGCAGTAGATGTGATGGTGATTGGTCTACCAGGCTCCTTACCGTCCATGGAATTCGCTAGTGTGTCTTTCAGCCGCATGGCAGGGGATGCCATTGTAATCCAAATTGGTCGAATTGAGGAGGGTGAATGCAGATCCCTTCGCCCATGCCTTCGGGCAGCTTACTCCCAATCTAATGTATTGGCTCTCCACTTCCATCTTATATTGTATGCCTCTTTCATCATCAAATCGTTACGAGCTATTCGGTCGGAGCGGCTTCGATATCTAGAGTTTGTATCGTAGGGTCTATAGTATTGCAAGGCTATTCAATGTAATGCCCATGGAGCGTGTGGCAGAGATGGAGACATTGGACGGCATGTGACACCTGCTGTCCCCATCCTGGAAGCCCTCAAAGACTGCCCAAGGACACAATCACTCGAAGACTAACCAGGCCAAGCCCAAATGCGAAATATATCGGCAAGCCTAGCCAATCCGCGCAGCGTCACATACCAGCCGCTGCTCCCTCTCCCAGCTACACACACTTCAACGCCTCCTTCATCTTTCTGGCAACATCCCGCTCCTCCGAGTTCTCACTCCACATGCATCGCCACGGTGTCACAAAGTCATACCCGTCTCGCGGCTGCTGTTCACACATTGCGAGCATGATGTGCCTCATGCCTGAGCAACTGTAGGCCCTCTGGCGCTCCACGTCCTCCATCATGCTCTGTTCCGTCGCGCATTCCACGAACCGAAGGACGTTGGCTGCGATGCCAGCGACTATGGGGGCTGCGAAGGAAGTGCCCGAGATGTATTCATCCTCTTCGCCCCAAAACACGGACGGGATGCGGTCGCCTAGGGTGCTGAGGTTGTCCTTGCAGCGCAACGGGCTAGGATTCAGTCCGCTCTTGTTGCCGTGTCCATCGGCCGCGTGGATGCACAGCACCTGATTCATCTTAGCAGGGAAGCTTCTCGACTGGTTAGCGCCGTAGTTAGAAGCGGCTGCAATACATATTATCCCTTCCGCCGCTGCGTCTTCGATGGCCCGCCTGATTTCCTCGCTGTCGTCGTAGAGACCAAAGGACATATTGATGATGTTAACATGGAGCCCGATGGCCCACCTGACTGCCTGAACCTCTGGTTAGTGTCTGTCCTGATACATCTCAACCAGGAGGGAAGCCATGCCTCGGCTATGTGATCCGTTCCAACAACTTCATGACACTCTGAAATCTTGGCCACATACAAATCGGCCTCTGGTGTCATCTTCAATACAAGGGCGGCGACATTCGTCCCGTGTCCATCAGTATCAGTAACCGACACACCATCGAGGAACGATCTCTGATCCTTAATTGGCCAGTCATTTCTCCTTCTTTCCCTTTTGGCTGATTTGAGAATAGGATTTTCCCCATCAATGCCAGTATCTAGGACAGCAACCTTGACACGCTTCTCGCTGGGCAAGCCATATATGTGATTTGTGTAGAAATCCCGAGCCCGTGCGAGAAAGTCTTTTGCCCAGGTACAGCTTCAAACGTCGTCAGCTTTGATCGGGATTTGCCACACCTCTGAGTGCCTTACCGTTCATCCGTACCGCCCTCGGGAAATGTTTTCCTAGAAACGTCAAAGAGACAGCCGGATGGAGAAGCAGTTTCGGTTCTGATGGCTGCAAGGGGTTGCTCCTGTGGCACTCTGGAAGCGCCGTTTTGGGCGCTGCGAGCTTGTCTTTCCATTCCATCTCGAGACAACTTGAACTCCTTTGGGGTATTAGGATCGCGTCTTACTGCGTATCTGGTTCTCCAGGCCCCCTCAAGGCATACAACCACCTCTCGGATGACTGCTCGACATTCTTCTTCTTCACCATTTGCATCTTTATCATTTTTCTTTGCCTTGAGGCAACTTTTGATTGCATTCACATATTCCTCCACCATTTCTTCACAGATTTCATCTCTATCGAGCTCGGCACGTAACGCGTTATGTGGGCGGTCCGGACTCCGCTCAAGCGGTCCCAAGATCTTGCCGCGTGCAATCTCCAGGAGCAGCCTGGCGAAAGCAACCAAGATGGGGAATTTATCTGGTGGTGTAGCCGCTATGGGTTTGCCTGTGCCTGTGAGAGAATAGTTCAGGTATGGATTGTATATCTCGTAGGCGGTTTGCTGAGAAGAGTCGCAGAGGAAGAAGAGATCCTCAGCTGACCATGAGCAGCCATCCATCCCCGCACCGTACATTCGAAGTAACATTCGAGCCAAATTCATTCCCAGGACTAGCTTGTTGTAAGGTGTGAGGCGATGCCGGTCGAATTTGAGCATCTCAGCCAATGAGAGAGTGGGCCAGACAGGAGGTGACTGGATGATTTTCGAGGAATCCGGATTCCATAAGAGACCATCTGCATGCAGGAAAACGTGGAGGGTCTCTTCGTCATCGAGACAATCTCGGATCGTTTTGCAGGTGTTTTTTATCAACCTCAATGGACTCCTTGGAGGTGGCCTGGGCAAGTTGTTAGTTACATTCGAGACGACGGAGCAGAGGGGCAAGCTTGCAATTCTTTTACGACTCTGCAAATGGTCTGCTGCCATTTACCCTCAGCCGAGGAACAGGAGAGGAACAAGTTGTGATTCAAGCCTTCCGAGATCTCTCTCTCCCACGTGGGCTCCCGAACCTGGACTCTGGCAATATGTTGATGCTCGCAGCATCCAGCTTCCATGCTGCCCTTCAGAGTTGTAACCAGGCTCCATGACGGTTCCTGGGGTGCGGATGCGGGTACTTCATTAGCTAGTAAGACAGGTGCAGGCTGATGCCGCATATCTTGTCCTTCCATTGCTTGAGTGCCTGCATGCCTTTGCGCGTATCTTCCTGTGAGATTTGTGTTGAACCTCGTGATAGCCTCCTCTGCTTCCTGCAACTCTTTGCTCGTGCACGGAAGGTTGATGAAACGGGAAAGGTCTGGGTCGTCTAAGGTCTGGAGGGTTCTCCGCAATAGAGCCTTGAAATTTGGAAGCGCATTGGTGTCTGAGGGTTGGCTCGCTTGATGGGCGGATGACGTTTGCTCCTCGGTCTTCAAATCGGTGCTCTGTCCAGTGAGCACCTTCTCGTGCATGAAGACGTCTAGGAACTTGAGGAGCTCTTGAGGTTCTTCCTCACTGTAGTCATAGTCCTCAAAACCTTCATCCTCGTCTGGTGGTTGGTGTAAAAATACATGGTCGAGCTCAAATGCCACACCGCGTCTGGCATTCAACGCTGCCAAGCATGTGGCATCTTTTTCGTCACGGACTATGAGTCTAGAGATCCATGGGATGACGGATTGTTGTAGGTCGGCCAGCGCTTTTCGTTCCAGCGTGTCGGGCTCGGTGGTTACCATATTGATGGTTAGACCGCTGGATGCTAAGAATGGATGTTGAAGATTCTGAACCTGAGGTGAATATGTCGGTCAGTCCGTGGCCAATAGTTAGCCGAATCTTTCCCGAGATGGATTATACTTATATCAAGCGTGACAGGTACGTATGTATGTAATACAGGCGCTTATCATTATTGGGCGGATGGCGAATCACTTTCCTGGGTCTACCGCATAGTATGATTATAAGTGTGAAGAAGAATTATCCGGCATGATATGTGTTTTAGGCTAGATAATGAGGTTGGTGTAATGTTACCCAGGTATGCTGAGTACTCCTAAACTAATACCCGTATCTCTTAACGACAGGCCTATCATGTATCGCGTCTCGTGACACCCACGCCTGAGCTCAAAATCATTGGTCGACTGTTGTGTAACACCACTTACCCCATTCGCATGGCAGAGTTTTCACCCAGGCTCCAGAGCCATTTTTCCCCTCGTCAAATCCTGTTCATCTTTGAACTCCGAATTGTGAACATGGTGAGAACCTATTTTCTTGCTCCCAACTGGACAACGGCTCCCCCGCCGGATGGACCGATCAAACTCGGTCATATCCTGGACAACTTGACCGAGTTTGTACCTCTCAATCGTCGCGGCGTCCTGGAAGTCCCGCAAGATGATCAAAACCTCGTCGACACCAAGTCTGGCTTCACAGCATCTCGAAGCCAGCTCATCTCTGGCGAGCTCGGCCTCGTTGCTCGAGTCTTGGGCCTCGTGGGTGTCGGGGTAGGGGCCGGCGCCTACTCCAGGAAGGACAAGAGTGATGTTCTGAGCTGCAAGAACCTTGATACTCTGACTTTTGATCCCACTACGGAGTATATCGCGAAAAGCGTCAAATTGCCGGAAGTCAACCAGTTCCTTGAGTACGGAGGGTTCAAGCGTCCTGTTTATAGTGAGTTTGTCGCTTTTCTTGACATGGTAATTCTCGGTAACGGGTGTCTTGCTGACGCTATGTGCCAGTGGTGACTGGGCTCAAGATTGCTCGAGAGAGCTCACTCCAGAGCAGCCGGAGCAAGGAGAAAGGTCTGATGTTAGACGGTGGCCTGAGTCCGCCGGGAGCCCCCGTTCAAGTCGGCGGCAGGACGGGCTTGTCAAGCTCATCCGCGGAAGGTCAGAGCTGGGAAGGTTCCACCGATTTCATCGTCGCCTTCCGCGTCAAGAAGATCTGGTATCATCGTGAAGAGGTGCGGAACAAGACGTATCGGAATAAGGCCGTGATGTCCGGAGGAGTTTCACGTGATGCTGACAACGCCATGGATATGGTGCTCATGTATGATGATGATGTTTCTCCCGAGGACTATCTAGCGACATGCAATTGACTGAGGAGATAGAGGATGAGAATGGGGACAAGGTTATTCTGGTTCTTCCTACGGCTGGCGAGAACCAAGAGGAATAAAGGTGGGCTTTCCTTATAAAGACGATATTAAATCAATAGACGACACTTAGCTAGGCAGTAGGTAATTCTAAGGATCCCTTTATTGTCTGATACTATTCTTGGTTATGTAGGTAAGAGGGCAACCGTTACTGTTGGTATAGGTTACTCGCCCTTCATATTGTTCTCTTTCCCCCCTTGCGCGTGCCTCTCACTCTCCTGCCTTGAATCGCTGTATGGCTTACTATCTATCTCCTGCATTCGATATCTTCTAATAAGACTGAAGACAACAGATATCAGTGACTCAGGAATCTAGAGTACGGCCCTCCTCAAACTGTGTGCCAACCTTAGCAATACTGTCACGGGTTCAGGCCGGCAGAGTCCTGTGAAACTGGCCGATGCCTCTGAATTGGGTTGTCTGTTCCTCCATGCCCCTTTATTGTAGGCTTTGTGTAGGAACTCTTTGGTGTGGGATTGGACTAGAAGCGCCACACCAGAGGCCGTGCGGAAAAGCTGCTATTTTCACCAACAAAGGCAAAGCCATTCATACCTAGAGAACAATAAAAGCCTCCCTTGGCTTGGATAGCTACATACCACTACGGTATAGTAGCTAGGGTTGGCTATAAATAGGGCCTCGGTTGCTAGTAAATTTGGCTGCCTTGCCTCGATCCAGTAGCTCATTTGCCTGAGACATCTTTTTCATCTATTTATTACTCTCTTATCCACTGCTGCCATCGGAAACATCCAAGCCTACCCCGCCTTTTTGAATCGGCGCCGTGGCTCCCCACAGACCAACCCCGCAACCAGGCAATCTGGATATTTTCATGCTTCACGCAAAGCCTTCGATTCATGACACGTTCAAGATCAGGCAGACATACTCATAACTAGATGGCACAACAAGCACCTAAGCCTTGGGAGCCGGCCAGTGGAGGCGGCTCGAGTGAGCTCGTCGAGGATAGACGTGACATCTTCCATGCCGCCCGAGCCTGTATAGGGCTGTTTTCCCAGTATACCAGCTCTTCTCCGCGGTCAGCTTCGCAAGAAGAAGCACACCTTCAGCTGCAACACTTCTACGTCTGGGAGTCTTATCTCGGTGTATTTGCTCCATTCAACTCGTCGCTGGATAAACGTCTACAATACAGCGATGAAATCCGCAGCCTCTTTTTGCAGATGCTGTCGGTTATACAGATAAACCTGGAATTTCGTGAGTATTCGCTCCATTGCCCATTGTCTCCGTGAAAGCATGTTGCTGAGCTGCTAGCAGTCACTTCGACGGATCCCGATGCTTCCGCCTACGATAAGGTCACCAGCATATCGGGGCTCGAGGGAACGCCTTCAGAGGCGTTGGAGGCTATCGAGGCAAGCATAAACAGACTCAAGCGGATTGGAGCTATGATCAGGAAATATTCTATCCCTGCCCTCGATGAGCGCATCAATGCCAACAAACAGCGGCACGAATACGAAAACTATACTCAACTGTCGAAAAACATTGTTCGGTTCAAGTACAAGACTGCCACCCCTTCCCTTCGGTGGCGTCTGGCTTCCAGCATGTCAACTCGACGCCTTCGGCTCATATACCTCCGCAGGCACCAGTCCAAGGTTGAAAGACACACAAACACTCAGCCAATAGGGAATATACCGCAGAGGAGCGCTCAACCCCTCTCTCCCCTACCTTCAATTGGAGAAGACACGGAGGGAGAGGAGCAGATCATTCAAACCCCCATGGAAAAGGGAGTGGCTTCAACAACGCAAACTCCCGTCCGTTCTCCCACGGACGGTGTGCGTTTCGGAACCGATGCCTCAAAGCCCGTCCCGACCCCGTCTGTGATTGCTAGACTGAGGCGAGACAGAGGTCCGTCTATTGTGTCTTCTTCGGAAATAAGCTCTACCTTTATGGCTGAGGCACCTGAAGACTACCCAGATCCGCCAAAGTGTCTGCCTAACCATGCAGAGCCGACTTGTTCGTATTGCTGTCAACCACTGAAAGAGCACGAGATGCAGGGAGTTGCTTGGGCGTACGTCATCATCCTGGTGGCCTGTGATATATGGAACACCACTTTACTAACACTACTCGCAGACGGCATGTTGACAAAGACCTTTGCCCTTTCATATGTCTTTCCGAAAATTGCGAAGAAGGGCCGCATGATTTCCAAGATTTTGACACATGGGCTGAACATATGAGGGATGCCCACACCACTGAATGGCCACAGCTAATACACGAGCCATATATCTGGGTTTGTGACATTGACCACAACGAGGAGGAATTTTCTGAAGAGGATCACTTCCAAGAGCATCTCGATTCACACCACTCTGATTGTACTAACGCGGAAAAGGTCGCAATTGCTGAACTTTATCAGAAACGTCGCAAGAGACCGAGAAATACCTGTCCCATATGTGGTTACCATCTTTCAAACCGCCAAAATGTGGTCGAGGAGAAGCAGGAACTAGACGAACTTGCCCAGCTCGATTTATTGGCGAAGCATGTCGCCGGGCATCTGAGGCAGTTGGCATTCGACAGCTCCAAATACTTCGAAGACCAGACGGAGGCTACTTCACAGTTAAGTTGGGCTACATCCGAAGCAAATGTCGTCGATAAAAACTCAGAAGTCTACGATCCTAGCGGTGCTGATCTGCTAGATGGCCTACCACTGGAGTTTCCATCGATGGGGGTTAGCTTGGACCATGGTTCACAGAGAAGCCTGAACGATTACGATGAACAGTGGTCGCCTGAAGAGATTGAGATTCTGATGAAGTTCCCAGAAGACCTCCCAACGTCAGCTGTCCAAGAATGGTCCCAGCTTCAACAGGAACTTTCGGAGTCGACTGATGCGGATCTTGACACAAGCGCTCCAGATCCAATCATAACGCAACTGCTATCTCAAATGGAGAATATGCATACCAGTGGTTAGTTTCACCTTCCAGCTCCGGAAGTTCCTTTCTATCTGACCCTATTCTGCGGGATCAGGGAGCCATCCCATCGACCACAAACCCCACCGCGTGATACCCTTCCCCCGCAACAAGGACATGACCGACCGTTCTCCCATCTTCGTCCAGCTCGAGGCACGCTTACCGTCGACATATCCGACATACAAATTTCATAGAGCCGCTCTCTTTGGCCCCAATGGCTCCGGGTATGTCATTTGATGTTGATATCATAGCGGCTCCGGTCTAACGGCCAGCCAAAGGAAAACCCAGGTGGCGCTCGAATATGCCTACCGCCGATGCTGCGATCCCACTTGCTCCGTCTTCTGGGTCAATGCCGCGAACAAGACTACGTTCACGCAGGATTATATGATTATCGCGAGAAAGCTGGGCGTTAGAGAGGGTCTCAACAGTGATGTGCTGCTTGCGTCCGTGCGCGACAGAATCGAACGCAACCCGCCATGGCTACTCGTCCTCGATAATGCCGACGACCCTGCGCTGTTTTACCCTCCTAAAAAAAGGTCCCCCGCTGTATTAAATGACGAGCATGGGGATTCGACGGGGGAAATGGCGAGCTTATATTTATCCTTGCCATCGGGCCGTAACGGGACGGTGTTGTGGACGAGCCACAGCAGGAACATCATCAACAAGCTCTCTTGCGTGCGGCCGGTGCTGATCGATATCAGCCAAATGAGCCGAGGCGAGGCGATCCAGCTACTCGGTACGTCGAGAAATGAGAGCATTAGCGACGAGGAAGCCGACCTCGCAAAGGTATTACTCGAGGAACTGGAGTTTCTCCCTCTGGCCATCTCGCAGGTTGGCGCGTACATGCGGACGACATCTACGTCGATACGTGAGTACCTGGACTTGCTGAAACGGGCAAGAGACGAATTGCGACACTTACAGGCGACAAAACCCGAATGGTGTGCACAATACGCGCCTCTCAGTTGGAAAATATCCATTGACCAGATCCGGCGAGACGACGAGATGGCTTATAAAATCTTGAATATTATCGCCTACGTCAACAATAAAAACATCCCATTAAATATCATGATGGAAGCTGGTCTGTTCGGCGATAGGAGACCGAAGGCGACATCGTGGCAGGAGAATCCGGTGGCGAAAGCGGTTGCTCGCCTGGGAGAGTTTGCGTTCCTCGAGCTGCATCGCGACGAAGAGGGCACGCCGAGTTACAAGATGCACGAGCTTGTGCAAGAGGCGACGCGCAACCAGCCCTACGCGCTCGAAAAACAAGTATATTTCTCAACTGCAGCGTTGCAGATTGTGGTCATGCTGTTCCCCAAGCGAGGGAGCAAACGATGGGCGGACTGCGAGGAATATGTGACGCATGCGGTACAGGTAGGCGAGCTGGCAGAGATCTGTGGCAAGGAAAGGGAGGTATCAGAACTTTTGACTCGAGTCTCCGACTACTTCTATGATCATAGGCGGTGGATAGAGAGGGAGCTGGTGGATAAGAGGATATATGAGCTTCGGAAACGAGTACTGGGAGAACGACACCTGCATACAATCGATAGCATGGCATCTCTCGCGGTCACCTACCGTAAACAGCGTCGACACAGCGACTCCCGGAGAACTGCGGACAAAGTGCGAACGCTGTGGCTAGAGATTTTTGGAGACAAGCATCCCAGCTCTCTGCAAGCGATGTATGACCAGGCTATGTCTTGGAGGAGGAGCCAAGGCCGGCGTGATGATGCTATTGGCTTGATGGATCACTGCTTTCAACTGAGCCACACTGTCCTAGGGGCGGAGCACCTATTTACCAAACGCTCCGGCCAAGCTTATAGGCGTTGGATGGCCGATGAGGATGGGCCGGAAACTGAGCCGTCCTTGTGCTAGGCCTTAGTTATGACTTTCCATAACCAATACATGATAGAGTAGGTGCGTGCAGCGTGGAAAAAGGAACAATTGTATATACGAACAATAGTGGCCTTGCTACAGATAGAACCAAAAGAAAACCCGGGAGTCAAACAATCAGGGGATCATCAAACTGTAGCTTACATCCCCCGTCGGCCGGAGCTGGAGAATAATGAGGGGGCTGCGGCTGCGGCAGCAACATCGTATATAGTCGGGGGGACCTCCGGCTAGCAGACTCGATGTGTGTACATATAGTTCGTCGGCGTGTGTTCTGAGGAGGCTGGGCTTGTAACATTTATTATTATGATTATAGAAGACTTGGTCTTCTGTTCAACGAGACCTCGCCGTGGCTGGTAGGAGTAAAAGGGCGTAATCTTCGGCGCCTACAATTTGACTGAATAGTTGGGTCAGTCAGTTGCAATACATAAACTCACTCATCACTCAGCTATTCATATTGGTCACAGACGATCCCAATAATCACCAGCTTGCCGATGACAGAAACAACGTGCCTGACGGCTCTACTGACACACAGAGACACCCACGGAATTATCTTATTTCGGCCTGACCTGTGTTCCATTCTGAAAATGAAGGTCCCGGGGGCTTTCGTGGGCTTGACGTGGCTTCTGAATTGGTCTCAACCGAGGGCCCTCACTTCCAAAAGCATCATGCGGCAAACGTGCCATACATGTCAAGAAGGTACCGTAGTTTGGGAGCCGTAGCGTATCTGGTGATATGGCCTTACTCTCTACATATAGACGAGGCGGTTGGATGGAAAACAAAATATGTCGCTTCATATACTGTAAAATTGTATTTCACCACAGGTATAAATTTCTAACGGAAGAGCGAGTGTTTACTCCAATCGGATTACGGGTCGACCAATATAACACGTGTTCTAGGATATTATCGAGTGTTTCATTGTATGCAAGGTGTATCTACATAGATGTAAAGTCATGGATAAGGTCCAGACTTTGCAAGATGATATCTGGATCATTGACACGCGGGAGCATGCGCTATGATGCCTGGTTTTCCAGAAGTGCACCTGTAAAGGGTTGTACTAGTAGTGCATGGGAGTGTAAAGCCTATCTATCCACGACCTCCTGGAACAATAGCGTATGCTTGACCTTTATACAGCTTGAAGAAGACCGCCGCGACAGCCTGATCAATTTGCGTCACGTGCTTATGGCCTGCATACAAGCATGCATATTCATGTATCCATTCTGCGCGTTGACGCTGCGCCTCTGCTCAGCCTCGGCTCAGCCGCTGCCTCTTGGAACACTTGACTTTGCTTCAACAAGCTGGGATCTCGAGCTCCGCGTCCACCCAGGACCTCTTCTCCTCTGGTGAAGTGAGGCTTCCAGCTTCAACATCTAGGTTCATTCAGATGCCTCCTGTGCCGCCCGGTCCCTTGCGCCCGGCGGCTCCTCCACCCACTCCGCTTTCTCAATCCACGCGCAGATGTGCCGTCCCTTTTTCCAAGCGCATACGGACATGGTTCTCGGACCACGGGATAGCCGTGACAGGCTGGGCGGTAGCCTTTGTCAGCATGACTGTGGCTATTGTTTCCTTGGTTCCTGGGTTCAACGGCCAAGATTTGTCCAAGAAAGCATTGGAGTTGGCCGAGTGGACCGCGTTGAAAGACTACATGGAGCAGTGCAAGGAGATTCTGGTACGATGCTCTGCCCTGAGGTACGAAGCGACGCTGACCACTGCCCTCATAGGAAGCCGGGGTGGCATCTCCAGACTGCGAGGATGCCGTTGCCATGTCCCTCCCACCACCTCCCCACGTCAAAGTCCATTCCCCTCACCCTTTTCAGCGTCTCACATCCCGGGCATTGGCCAAGGTTACATTGCCTGCCGCTGAACTAGACTTTGTTTTGAGCCACATGATGATTGTGATTGTGATCGTGCTCTCACTTTCACTGATTCTGCTTCTTGTTTCTGTCTTTTTCTTCGCGAGCTTCGAGAGCAACCGCGAAATGCTGCATCTAAGGAGTCTTGTCCAACAACAGGATAGAGAATCGAGCATTGAGGCTTTAGACATGACACTAATCCCCAGCAGTGGCCTTATCACGACTGTTGCTTCGATTGGTGCGCCACGTCTTTCATCCGACAATATCACATTATTCCAGCCCTGTATTGTTCAAAATGCCGGGCCAAAACGCGGGATCGAATTACTCCAAAGCATCTTTTCTGCGCACCTGTGCCCGGATTTGTCTGCTGAGGAACTGAGGCTGGCAGATTACAAGAGTGGCCTCCGTTTTGGCGACAATGGTCCTGCCCGGGACGTATTGCCATCTCCAGTACCTGGCGATCGGAAACGGGTCTCGGGTAGCCTAAGCCTACAGTCAAGGTTTAAAGACATCTCGAATGACACTGCCCAAACAAGCAGTCTTCACTCGACAAGCCAGGATGCACAGCTCCGGTATCGCACGAAGCGTATCAAGCAGGCAGATTACCAAGTCCCGAGATTTGCGTGTCCCTACCATAAGCGAGATCCAGACAAGTATGGCTCACGACGTGTTTGCTCTGGCCCTGGATTCACCGAGACGTCTCGGCTAAAGTGCGTAAGGAGTCCTTCAAAGTCCAGATTTCAACTAACTGGCGACTCATCACCAGGGAACATATTTTCCGAAATCACCAGCTTCATGCATGCAACCGCTGCGGAGATACATTTCCCAATGAGACAAGGCTCAGGGAACACCATCGCCGCGATACTCCCTGTGTAACGCGGGACAACGCCTCGCTTGACCCAGACCCCATCCTGGGATTCAACAAACTGCAGGAAGCTGAGCTGAGACGGAGGAGGCCTGTTGGAGAGCTGCGTCTCAGCGGAGAGGAGCGGTGGAATCAGATGTACCGCATTCTCTTCAAGATCGACTCCACTACTCCTTTGCCATCTCCATGTAAGGCCATCATTTGCGTTTTAACTTCTAATCTAACCATTCAATTCGCAGATTATGACGGTACAGTTAAACCGCCAAGCACATCGGCGGTCCGTTTTCCCCGTGATAAGGAGAAGCTCGAAACCGAAGTCGGTTTTTTTCAGAGTCAAGCAGTTGACTCCATGTGCTTCGACATTTCAGATTACATATTTGGACCTGTCTTCGAGGAGGAGTGGGAACGAGGCTTTGAGATTGATGAAGCCAGCCACGAGAAGACCACCTGACTGGTTCTGAGAGTCTTCTTTTCTGGTCGCCCTAATTCCAGACCGCCGTGCGACTTTTCGGCACTTCCTCGTCCAGATATTGGCCAGGGAAAGTTCTCGATAGGTGTTTTGAAGTACACACGATTGGCAATCTAGATATAGAGTCAGGGATCCCTTCATTGTTTGGCTCTGTTCTTTGGTCCTGCGGGCAGCAAGGCCACTATTGTTCGCATATACTATTATTCTTTTTTCTACAACTGCATGCACCTACAACATCATATAGAGTCAGGAACTTCTTAAATATATGAGATGAATCAATGAACGCTGCGACTCACCATGAAAGTCACGGCATTATTCTTGACTGGTGTACTTGGCCACAGCCAGCCATACCATAAAGCGGTTTTTGCACAGCCTCCGATCCACCTTGATCTGAGCCGCCCTCTTCAATTAGAAGCAGACAGTAGGCAGCAACGGTGGGCGTTGGAACCAAGACCCAGTCCTGAATTGAATCCTCAGCTGCACCACGCCTTTCCCGTTTGGAAAAGATGTCCGATAATAAGAATCGACCCTATAACCTGTTGTATGATAGCCCACACAGCCACCTAAAGTTCTGGATACCTTGACTCCGGCCACAACGATCAGCTACATCAAGATAAACCCGTGATGATAGGCCATCTGATCCCTGATTATTGAACGAGAAGCTATTCCACCCAGCCTTCCGAATCGCATATAAGAATAGTGGCCCTTAGGCTCCAACAGTACAGCCTGTTCAATTCATAAATCCTGCTCTACGTCCGATACAATCCCTTCAAAGGGAGCGACATCAAGAGCCGAGGAAACGGAAAGGCACTCAATATGTCCTGCGCCGCATGCGCTTCTATTGCCCTCAAGGAGCCGAGGACCCAACCACCAGGATGGTCGCTGACGGACCACGATTACTATGAACCCCATCATCCAGATATCTCTCGTCTATGTATATCAGCCTTGTCGGGCTGCCGCATCTGCATTGATCTCTGGCGCTTCTTTTTCAAGCAGAAAACACCTGAGGAGTATGCCGCCAACCCGACCTTTATTACCGGAGCGTCTTTTGTTCATGCGTATATTGGCTCTGGAATTACCTATCGCTTCCTACACCAGAGCTATGTGTCGACCGATAAGAGGAGAGAATTACCAAACACAATCGCGCTGGAATTTGTTTTGAACTCTCCCTTAAGCAAAGGAGCAGAGTCAAAGCGATACATTCTCCGCAACATGAATTCGAGTGATGATGAAGACTTGGCCTTTCAGTTCCAAACCAGACTCCAAATGACCAGCGCCGGTCGAATGATGATAGCAGCTCCAAGCCAGAGCGAACTGAAGTTAAAGAGGTGGAATTTGGTGCAGAGCTGGATCTCCAACTGTGTCTCTTCCCATCCGGCATGCAAGGCGCGCCAAAGATCAGGATTCTTCCCTACCCGACTTGTTCATGTACCATTCGGTCCCATGCCTGCCCAAGCTCGCTATCGCTTGGTTGAAACCGCCTCTCTGCCGGTCAACTTCCACAGGAGCAGATATCTGACGTTGAGTCATCGGTGGGGAGAAGACCAGACTCCGAAATACGTCACATCCAGTGCCAACATTCAAGAACGACTCACCACCGGTATCGACCGCCAATAACTTCCATTGACGTTCAAAGACGCCATTGATGCGGCCGCGCAGCTCCAGATATCCTTCATCTGGATTGACTCACTCTGCATCATTCAGAGCCAAGACGGCGACTGGGCCACGGAGATCCAGAAGATGGCAGATGTTTACTCAAATTCGTTTCTCAACATCTCGGCTACGTCGGCTTCCAATCCCGAGACTGGGCTTACGAGTTCGTTTGAGATGCATCCTCGTGTTCTCCGCACAACATGGAGTCCCGCTGTCGGAGACAGGCAACGTGTAATCGACCTAGCATTCTGGAGAGAGCGGGTAACGGAAGCAGATATCAACTCCCGCGGTTGGGTCTTACAGGAGCGGGCTCTTGCCCCACGGGTTTTGCATTTCACATTTGACCAAGTAGCCTGGGAATGCTGTGAAAAAGCTGCAGCTGAAGAATTTCCTAGAGGGGTTCTACGGGAGCTCCTTGGCGCTTCAGCCGGGTTCAAGCGCACCACCAATGTGTTTACTTCCATGGAGCCAAATTCTTTGCTAGTCAACTCTCCCAGCCACAAGCAAGAGCCCTACGCCATCTGGAGACGTCTCATTGAAGAGTATGGCCCGATGGAATTGACGCATCCAGCGGACAAACTACCAGCCATTTCCGGTCTCGCGCGTGCTGTTCAGAGGCAAACTGGCGATGAATGTGTGGCAGGTCTATGGAAGAAGACGCTCATTTCGGATCTTCTCTGGTCGATACCCAAGACGGACAGACGAATCCGAGGAACAACCCAGGCCGGGATGTATGACAAGCGCTGGGACTCCTCGAAGAGAGCAAGCGTGTATAGAGCGCCGAGTTGGTCCTGGACGTGGGTAGATGGAAATGTTGAGAGTTACGTGCACCTCGATCTCTCTGGTAAAGCCGTATCGACAAACGGTGGTACCTTCACCTCCAGACCGCTGGCTCTGATACTAGACATCACCACTGTGTTGAAGAATCCAGATGATGATTTTGGTCAGGTATCGAATGGGGTTCTTCGCATATATGGCCAGATGCACCGTCTAGGTATTGACAAAACGTCAGGACCTTCCCCCCTTACGGTAATGCGGGCTACAGGAGAAATTGTGGCAGACTGCATTGATGAACCCGTTTCGTGGAGCATCTATGAAGAGGCCTACTTCCTTCCCTTGGCTCTTCACGAGCAACGATTCAGCCAGGAGTCGTCACGATCACTGGAAATTTCCACTTACCTACGAAAGACCTCCGAAGACCAGCTCAAATTTTACAAAGGATGGGAGATGGAAAAGGGTGGAGGTGGTGAAAGTAAGACGTCAAAGACCACAGAGATAGAACGATGTGAGGACGATATCGCCGCACTCGATGCTGGAAAATACTTTGACAAGGCACCAGGGCTACTGCTATGTCCGACCAGTGACCGCACCGCTTTCAAGCGCTTCGGGTTTTACGATATAGACAGCCGGGCTCTGCGCCGCCTTCAGAAACGCAGTGCAGCCAAAGATTTCTCTCTCGATGAATACGCACCTGACCAGAAGGTCATTAGGCCAGACGATGCTGCGACATATGGAGATGTCATCACAGGAGTCTTTGAGATAGTTTGATATGGTTTTGTTGGGAGAGAAGAGCGAGCTTCAGGGTTGATGATGAGTGTGGGAACAAGCCGTAGGAAGTGAGTGACAGGGTATATGATCTCTTCTTACAATGACTCTTTTTGCGGTTTCAGTATGCAGTTGCGACTGTCTCGATTACCTCGTTTATGACCAACGCAATGACGACCTAATGGGCTGTGACTTCGGGCCAAGTTCAAAATTAGATGACTGCTTCTGATTCCTCCAGTACGGCATGAACTCAGCATCCAAGCCTCTCCCACAGAGAACAGGTCAATCGACATCAGGCCGAGCTAGCTTTAACCCTAGAGACGAGAACTAAATATCAGCGCTGGTCTCTACCTCGATTAGCTGTGGTACCGAAGCCAAAATCAGCTGGCACACAAAAGGATGAGTGAAGATAGCTCATGCAATGCTGGGTTTACTGCCATAGCAGGCTTGCCGAAGAATGAATGCGGATCCAGACCGTCTGCTCTGTTGGTGGATTGTTATTTCGATTCATGCCGTACATGGGTACGCAAGAAGCAGAGTTCTCTCCAATGAAATTTGATCCAAACACTCCGCAGTCCAGCCAGGTTTCCATCGCACACAGGTACGTAAGTCTTCTCCGCCCCTCAGCAATCGCCATGATGGAGAGTTCACCCACCCCGACTTCAACAACTTACTGCGTGTCGCGCTCACGTGGCAAGCACCCGGGCGAGTCGACTTTCAAAGCCAGGCTCAGAGAGAAGAGGAGATCCAAGGGGTTACGAATACATTCATCTGATGAGTCCGAACCCGAGGACGAGCTTGAGTCAGGTCAGTTCGCGCAGTGTCGCCGAATAGGCTCCTCCGCTCAAACAATCGCGTAGGTGCGGTGATTATGCATCAGCTTTACAATCGCAAGGTCGTCCTGTATCCTGATAACACGGTCGTCAAGTTTGGGAAACGCACTGATCTGGGAGAGGTGGCGGCGCTGAGGGTCGCCGCCGATGCTGGACTTCCAGTCCCACATGTCCGCGACACGTCGACGTCTTCCGACGGCCAACGCCGCATAAGTATGGGTTTTATCCAGGGAAAAACTCTCGACAAGCTCTGGTCCGACATGTCGGTGGAACAAAAGAAGGACTTCGCCTCTCAGCTTCGGGGATTGATCGAAAAGATGAGATCTGTGCCGGCTCCCCCAAATTATATTGGCGGCTGCGACGGTATCGAAATTCGAGATACGAGGAGTTTCTCTACATTCCATGCTCCGGCTTGTTGCGACAAGAATGCCTTCAACGAGTTTTTGATATTAAATCTGCTCGAAAGGATACCCCCGGTCATGCGGACAGCATTTTCCCGGCAATTACAAACTGGTCATCGTATTGTTCTCTCTCACTGTGATCTGGCACCCGGCAATATCATCGTAAAAGATGGAAAAATCGAAGGACTCATTGACTGGGAGGTGGCTGGGTGGTGCCCAGAATACTGGGAGTATGTCAAATTTTTCGATTGCTTCTCTGCTGGCCATGACTGGAAACACTATGCAGGGGATATTTTCCCGGAGCTGTATCATGAGGAACTGGTTCTTTTCCAGGCGATGTCCCCCTGGCAAAAGTTTGCCTAGGGCACCCAGAAGCATAGTACATTTACAAATGCCGCTACAAGAAAAGAGGGCATGAGTGCGGATTACTGGACCTGAAGAGTCCTCAATCTAACTGCTCCCAACTATTTTGCTGTTTCAATAGCCCCGGCACTGCCCCGTTCGCACCCTGCGCGTCTTCACGGGGCTGCAGATAAGTGGCTGGAATGCAGGACCATGGCCTGCCCCGTAGGTGCATGGCCAGGGCAGCTTCACACGCGTAAGCATCTGATACGTCTGCTCCTGTGCTGTGTAGTCTCTCGAGTCAGACAAGTCCATCCGAAAATGGGCAATCGTTTTTTCTAGATATACCTATCCAGAATTATTGTTTGACGTTCACAGTGTAAGGAGAAGAAGGGTTCAACGATGCGGCGCCATGGGCAGTGCAACGCTCTCTGCAGCGCGTTTTGAGGCTTATCATGCACGCTGATCTCTAGCCCTGCCCCCAGTCCCCCACTCCTGGTAGGTGTACGCGGTGAAGCACAAAGCACAGCCTCCTGCCTGCACCCCCCATTCAATCAGGCTGTCCACCTCAGGCCTTTGCAACGGCGGGCTCTGGAAGACGCTGGCAACCGTGCAGCGGTTGGGCCATCTGTGTTTGCGCCCTTGACGCCGTCGTCGAAACTTTGCGACCAGCAGAATGGCTACCAAGCGACTGGTACCATTGCCCTACGATGAACACCAAGCCAGACCCCATAAGCGCCCGAATGTCTACGACGAGAGCCCGACGCACGATGAGCCCGCAAATCATGCCCCGACCGTGAAGCTGTCCCACGAAGACTATACCATCGCCTGGATATGCGCACTGCACCTGGAACTGGCTGCTTCGCGTGCCATGCTCGACGAAGTGCATGAACCGCTTCCAGCCCACGATGGCGATCATAATGCCTACGTCCTCGGCCGCATCGCCAAGCACAATGTTGTCATGGTAGCTCTGCCCATGGTGTACGGCAAAGTCAACGCCGCAGCTGTCTCAACGCACCTCAAACGAAGCTTCCCCAATATCAAAGCGACCCTCATGGTTGGCATAGGCGGAGGCGCACCAGGCGAAGCCAATCTATACCTAGGTGATGTTGTTGTCGGCATCCGAGTCATGGAGTACGACCTGGGGAAAGCGATCAACGACGGAGATTTCCAGTGCACGGCAGTCCCCAAGCTGCCCTCGCCATTTCTGCTCTCAGCTGCCGCGAACTTGAGGTCCAAACACGGGATGGATCAATCGTCCCCTCGCGCGCAGGAGCTCATGCGAACGAAACTCTCTCGCTACTCTCGTCCAACAGAACCCGATAGGCTCTTCCAAGCCAGCTACCCACACCCGTCCGATGCTAAGACCTGCGACGGCTGCGATGCCAGCAAACAGCAGCCTCGACTACGACGATCTACCGAAGACTTCTTGATTCACTATGGCGTTGTCGCATCCGGTGACAGCGTCAATAAGGATGTCAGCAAGCGTGACATGATTTCCCGGAGATTTGAAGCCATATGCTTCGAGATGGAGGCAGCAGGCATCATGGACAGCCTCGAATGTCTGCCCATCCGTGGCATCTGCGATTATTCAGATTCGCACAAGAACAAGGCCTCGCAGGACTACGCAGCAGCGACGGCAGCCTCGTATGCAAGGGAGCTGTTGGAGACGATCCCGTCACTGACCTCAGGTCAGGCTCAACCTATTGTTCGCGACACAGCTATCATCACTGCGTCTCCAAGTCCCGGAGCTGAGCTCATCGAAAGACGCGAATGTTTCCTGGGTCTGCTAGACTTCCCTCAGATCAACGCCCGGAAGGATGCCATCCGCGCCGAGCAAGGCAAAACATGTCGATGGTTTCTCACACATCCCAAATACCTGGACTGGATTGACCTGAGGAGTTACGCTACAGGCCATAGCTGCCTCCTATGGATCCGTGGCAAAGCAGGTGCCGGAAAATCAACCTTGATGAAGTTCTTGCACTCTGAGGTCAAGAAAAGGCAACTCGGTGCCACCGTTGTGTCTTTCTTCTTCAATGCCAGAGGAGCCTACTTGGAAAAGTCCATCACGGGCATGTACCGCTCTCTCCTGAAGCAGATCCTGACTCAATTTCCGGACCTGCAGCGCATTCTGGACCAAATGGAGTTTTCTTCCACTCGAGAATCGGCATGCCCCAATTTGAACGGACTCAAGGAGCTCTTCCAACACGCCATCATGGCTTTGGGGCGACGATCTCTTATTTGTTTCATTGACGCCCTTGATGAATGCAATGAGGATGATGTGCGAGACATGGTCCATTTCTTCAGCGATCTCACAGAGTCAGCAACAGAGGAACAGGTCCAGTTCCGTGTATGCTTCTCAAGCCGCCCTTATCCATACATTCACGTAGACGAGGAACTTGTTGTCACCCTCGAAAACGAAACAGGCCACAGCAAAGACCTTGAGAAATATGTCCAAAAACGCCTCCAAGTTCCCAAGAAAAGTGTCCGAGATGAGCTCCAAGGCCAGATTCTCGGAAAAGCTTCCGGTGTTTTCATGTGGGTTGTGCTTGTCGTGGAAATCCTCAACAAAGAAGCCGGCCGTGGCGGGCTTGCACTGCGTCGAAGACTGTCCGAGATCCCTCCCACGTTGAGCCAACTCTTCAAGGACATTCTTACTCGCGATCAGCAGCGGCCCGAAGAGCTTCGGCGGTGCATCTTGTGGGTATTGTGCGCACATCGACCGTTGACTCCCAGCGAGTTTTGTCATGCCATGTGGGCGGGTGGCTTGAAAGATGATCAGGTTGATGATGAAATCCCCGATGCAGAGGACGATCAGATGAATATGGCCTTGGCCAGCAGTTCCTCCAAGGGTCTAGTCGAGGTCACCAAGACCGCCAAGAAACTGTCGACGGTGCAGTTCATCCACGAATCTGTCCGCGATTTTTTGATCAAGGAGAGGGGTCTGCAGGAACTCTGGCCCGATCTCAGTTTAGAGTGGGAGGGCCCGAGCCATGAGATTCTACGAAGTTGTTGCGAGGCTTACTTGATGCACCCGACCATCCTCGCCGTCATCAAGGGAGACCGGACGACAGATGTTGATTCAGATGAAGACGGCAAACACCATGCCATTGACAACTGCTCTGCAGATGAGGACAAATCGGCCAGTCTGGAGACTCTGGTTCTTGAAGCACCAATTATGAAGACATACGCATTGTTGGAATACGCGAGCCAGCATATCCTTGACCACGCCAACAAGGCAGCGCGATCTATCGCCCAGGAGGAATTTCTCGCTCGATTCTTTCGCCTTTTGGGAACTGAAGCAATGGACCGCTGCCAATCCGTCAAGATACGGCGATACGGTCCAACCGCAAGTCAACTTTATGTCCTGGCTGACAAAGGGCTGGAAAATCTGATTCCATCAGAACTGGAGAGTTTGCCTTCAACACCGTATGACAGGGCTCTTCATTTCGGCCATCCATTGTTTGCTGCGATGGCGAACAATCATAAAGATGCTGTGGCCCGTCTCCTTGGTTTACCTTCGGTCATCTACGAAGGCGAGAACCTTATGGAGGGCTTGGGTCGCAGATCAAACATGGCAAATTTCCGACAACGAACACCCATGTCTTGGGCTGCTCAGGAGGGCAGGTTCAAGCTAGTTCAGGTGCTGGCGCGCAACGGGCATATGATCGACATACGAGATGCCGGTTGGAAAACACCACTTCAAAGAGCCGCAGACAATGGCCATACGAAAACTATACAGTTCCTCCTTGACAATGGCGCGAATGTCAACAGTGAAGACGGCGTTTGGGCAATTTATTATACTCTCCATCTAAATCATTACAACGCGGCGGAAGTCCTTTTAAAGAGATTCAATGCGTGGGACGCTCCTTTCTCACGTGGAGATTATGGTGCGAGCGCTTGGCTGCGCTGTGCAGCGCGACACGGGTTCAAGGGCGTGGTAGAACTATGCTTCCAAAATGGTGCTGACCTACAATCCGGATCATCTCCATCGATAGATGCAGCGGCAGGAAGCGGGCATCTGGATATTGTGGAATTCCTCGCCGATAAGGGCGCCAATCTCGATTCTGGCTTGAGGGCTGCAGCGGACAAAGGGCATCTGAATATTGTCGAATTTCTCCTCGATAAAGGTGCCGATGATCTCAATTCCGGTTTAAGAAGGGCAGCGATGAGAGGGCATCTGAATATTGTGGAACTTCTTGTCGATAGAGATGCTGATCCCAATTGCGGCTTGGTGTTGGCGGCAGAAGTAGGGCATCTGGATATTGTGGAATTCCTTGCCAAGAAAGGTGCTGATATTCACAAGCTTTCCCTGTCTGGCTCTAGCGCTCAACTCTTGACACCGCTCATTGCTGCGTCAAGGTGTGGTCATATAGGGATTGTACGGTTTCTTCTTGGTATTGGGGCGGATTTAAATGGCCGATGTATGTTGGGACGAACAGCTCAGAACTGGGCTTTGGCGTGGGGTCGTAGTGATGTGGCAGTGATGCTTGAACAGGCTGCACAAAATACTTCGATATCTGCCCTCTGAGGGCAATCAACGTCAGCTTGTCGTGTGCATGCTCACCTATCCTGACAGGTACATACCCCAATCGCCATAGATCAGAACTACTACTGAATATGAAACGGTAGGCAACACCTCCAGGAAGCCGATGTGCAGTGCACCTGGAAGAAAGTCACGCTGGCGAATATAGAGCACGAGGACACAACAAAGAAGTGGATCAGTAGAGGTGAGGAGCAAGGCAGCTACTGGGTAAAGGAAATACCTATCAAGACCCTATCCTAGTCGTTAAACACTCGGGGCGGTTCCGCTCACAACCCAGTTGATAAGGCTTGCCAGATCCCCTCTAGGTTCGAAATCCCAATACCAGTAACCACGGTGGTACGCCTGAGGCCGTATGGTCAGACGGTAAAAGTCATTCAGCTCGGCTTGGCTAAAGACATCCCTAAGTCGCTCTAAGTGATCCACAGCAACGCTGACGGGGACAATATCGTCGCCTCGGTTGTGGATTGCCCAGAACTTGCCGCCCCGTGCTCTGAAAGCAGCCAGGTCGGTGTTGGTGCCCCATATCGCCGTCCATTCTGCGACAGACTGTTCCCAAAGAGTCATGTATTGGTCCTGATCAATGTTCGAATAGTCATAGTCGGGATCGTTCAAGAGAAAGTCCGTGATGTATTGCGAGGTGAAGAAACTGCGGTTGGGGGGTTCCGTAGCCCATTCCGAATCGATTATCGCATGGTGCGTACCGTAGCTGCCGTTGCCAAACGGACCTTCGTGTAAGCTTGTCCAGACAGACGCATCGTACGCGGTGATGGTCACACGCCGTCCACCGGGGCACATGTATACCGTATTGGCGAGGCTTTGTGCGTCAAAGCCAGGGCAGTCTGGCGATTCAAAACCGCCGCATTGCCGTATAGCAGCTTCGGCAATGGCGTTAAGGCTGCACCTATCGACGAACCCTCTATCATGTTGAACCAGATAAGGCCAAAAGCTGGCCATGCCGGTTCGGGCGTAATCGACATAAGCTCCATCGGCTAGAATGCCGTCAAAGTCCTTG